>SMJT01000021.1:106760-498721 GCA_004349715.1 Crucihimalaya himalaica | reverse complement strand
TCGACAAAATTTTGCATTGGCATCTCAGGGTCTGGATTAGTAAGTGGGAGTTTCATCTGATTCTTCTTCTTCATCTTCATCGGGATCTTCATCTTCATCTGGATCTTCATCTTCATCTTCATCTTCATCTTCATCGTCATCTAGAATCAATGCTCTCTTCACCGACCGCCTGCTACTCATCTGATATGCGAAGACAGAAACATAATAGCTTTGAAGATATGAATAGACGGTTGCGATTCCCAGATCTGCGAATCAAATAAAAGATGGGATTAGAGTTTTCCGGCGAGAGAGGAGAAAGAGGAGAAAGAATATTGATAACTTACGGCGAAAGAGGAGAAAGAGTGTCGGCGTTTAGAGATTTCCGGCGACGTTTGGTGATTCGAAGGAGAAAAAGAGCGATGGAGATTTTTTAATTTTTTTACCCAGATTAATTATTGCAATTTCAGTTTTATCTTGTTTAGTAAATGTAAATTTTCTCCCAAAATATTTCGCGAAACATTTCAAAATTTTGGATTCATTTGAATTTCATCAGACGTCTACAAAGAAGTCTACGATAACAAAATCTTACAGACTTCACATGCGAAGTCTACCGTGAGACTTCACCCGAAACTCAAGAAATCTGTAAACCCTAAACTCTAAATTTCGAATGTTTATTTCACTATTTGTTAACAAATACTAACATTTGACATCAAAATAGTATAATATATTCAAAATATAACAACTATACGAAGGATCACCATTTTTTATCAAAAACATATCAATCTAAGTCTAACCCTAAAAATATATGCATCGATTCTTACCCATTGGTAACCTCTAACCTATATGCCTCACATGGTTTACATCAAATGGCTTAGTTTTATGAAATTTTTTTTTAAACCTATTCGATTTAATTTAAAATTATTTATCTTTCAAAAATTTTGATCAAAATATTTTTTTTTCTTTTTTTTTGTTTGCAAATAAGGGGGTTAATGTAATTTTCATACTCCAAATGTCTAGTTTTGCATTTTTTTCAATTTGGGGTCTAATTTTGCATTCAAACTCAATTTTGGGTCTATTTTTAGCAATTCGCCCAAAATTTTTTTAAGTTTTAGCATTTAAAGGGATTCAAACCCCTTACTTTGGGGACAAATATGAGATACATAACCAACTGAACCAAGCTGTTTTATTGGTAAAGTCTTACATGCACATAAGTATATATAGTTTAAACAATCTAAAAACTTTAATGAGTTTTAAAACGCAAAAATAGTAATATACCCAAACCCGAGGACCGAACCCGAACCCTAATCGAAAACCAGCTATGAACCCGAGATTTAAAAATATTTTGGTTCCTTTTAGGTATATTAATGTAAAAATATTCGAATTTTTTCTTTGTATTTTCGAATAGTTTGGAGAGCTCGGATACACAATTTTCAATTTTCAAGTATTTGAGTAAACTCGAATCCCACCCGACCCCGACCCGAACTCGAAGTAAAATATCCAAACCCGACCCAAACCCGTTAATATAGCCGAATAGGTTCTATGCGTAAACCCGAAAATCCAAAAAACCTGAACCGAACCAGAACGGGTACTCGAACGCCCTGCCCTAAGTAAATAGTATTTAAAATTTTAAAACTCTAAACTAATATCCATTAAATTATACAGTAAAACCTCTATAAATTAATATTGTTGGGACCGTGATATTTTATTAATTTATCGAGTTATTAATTTATCGATATACTAATTGAACCGAAATACTAATTTGGGACTGAAGAAATATATTAATTTATAGAAGTATTAATTTATAGAGGTTATACTGTAATAGTAAACAGTATTTAAATTTTAAAATTCTTAACTAATATCCATTAAAATATAATAGGAATTATAACAGTAAAATTTTAATACAACTTGTTCTAAAAGCCTGAATGTTCGAATACCTATTCGGGTTCGGGTTTGGATTCGGGTTTTCAGTTTTTGGACCCGTCAGATATTTTTAAATTTCTGGTTCGGATCGGATTTTTTGGTTCGGATTCGGGTTCGGTCCTCGGGTTCGAATATTTTACTATTTTAGCGTTTTAAAATTGATTAAAACTTTTGGATTGTTTAAACTATATCTACTTATGTGCATGTAAGACTTTACTTATAAAACATCTTGGTTCAGTTGGTTATGTATCTCATATTTGTCCCCAAGGTAAGGGGTTCAAATCTCTTAAAATGCTAAAACTTAAATTTTTTTTTTTGGAAATTTTTTTGACACGTTTTTGCCACGTGTACGCCACATATTTGCCACGTCAGCATAAATTAACGGTTGACTAACGGTGTTAGTGATTTTGTATGTTTTAGCACAAAATGTTAAGTTTATGTCTGATATTCAAATTATCGTTTAGTTGTTGTATGTTTTAGCACAAACATAGATTTCATGTATGAATTCAACATATTGATATACTCCATGAATGAATAAGCCGACTTTCCGGATTTTAAATGCACTAAAGAACTAATAAATACTTTTAAGTTTTTAATTTTTTGTTCCTTTTTAAAATACATTATCGTCTAAGTGCTAATTAAGATTCTGAGTTATTAAACACAGTCCATGCCCATATTTTTTTAATAACTTCGTAAATCGGGCTTAAACCGTAATCTCTGTGGATCTGAAATCTGTCTTTAGTATACAAAGTGTTTGTGTGTTTAAAAGTTCTTAGCTTTGTATAAAGAATAACTCTTTTTATTAGGTTTAGAAAATATCTCAAACTTAAACTCTCAAAGCTCTTAATATTCTTCTTACTTGATATCGATTGTTACAACTGAACAATGATATTTATAGTGTTAGCACAACTTTGCTAATCCTATTCCTATAAGAATTAGATAACTCATAATCATATCATAACTACTTTAATCTTATCTTTATCCTAACCAACATGTTAGAGATATCTTAAGCTACAAGATAATGTTGAAGTTTATCCAACATTCTCCCTCTTAAACTTCAACTTACCTTTGGACATGTCTTGAACTTCTACAAGTTTCTCATTTCCGCAACTTGATCTTTGCCAACGCCTTAGTCAAAATGTCCGCCTTTTGTTCAACTCCTAGTACGTGCTCCACATCAACAAGCTCCTTCTAGATGCATGTAAGATCTATCTCTTCTTCTTCTTCTTCTTCTTCTTCTTGTGCCTTTGAAGTTTTCAGTCTGAATTCCATAAGTACTTGAGTCGGATTGCAAGTCTCCAAACCGGCTTCTTAAGATCCTCCTAGCATACCCTTCTTGCTTAATTTTGATTCCATCTTCAGCTTGATTCACTTCAATATCAGGATAATACGTGAGCTCTCCTAGATCCGACATCTCAAAGTTAGTTGACATCCCAACCTTGAACTTGCTTATAACTTTGAGAGTGTTTTCCGTCACAAACAAGTCGTCCACGTAGATAACAACAATGAGAAGAGTTCCTCCCTCTTCTTTGCGATACACAGATGTTTCTTTTAGCACCTTTTGAATCGCATCCCTTTCAAGATTTGATCCAACTTAGTGTTCCAAGCTCGAGGGGCTTGTCTTAGACCATACAAAGCTTTAAAAGCATGTATACCTTGTGTTCTTCACCTCTACCTCATAGCCATCGGGTTGCTCAACATAAACATCCTCCTTCAACTCTCCATGTAAGAATGCCATCTTTACATCTAAGTGATGAATCTCCCATCCATGTGAAGCCGCTAATGTAATCAACAATCTTATGGTTTCAAGTAGGGAAATCAGTGCAAAGACTTTATCAAAATCTATGCCAAATTCTTGTACATATCCCTTAGCTACAAGCCTTGCCTTGTACTTGATAGTACCATCTGCATCCTTCTTGATTTTGAAAATTCACTTGAGACCAATTACCTTTATCCCACTTGGTTTATCAATTTGACACCATGTCTTGTTCTTGTTGATAGAATCAATCTCTTCTTTGCAAGCTTGTCTCCACATAAATGAACCCTTTGCTTCCTTGTAACAACTTGGCTCATCGTTAATCGAGATTAGGTTGGCGTGTAGGAGTTCTAGGGGTCTAATAGCTCAGAACATAGATGCTTTTGGAAAGGCTTAGCGAGTTTGTTTCCCGACTAAACAAGACTCACACAATCTTTTCTCTTCATTGATTTCCGACAAGCCATGGACCATCTCTTGCTGGAACATCGTTTTGATTGTTTTAAAGCTGATATGTCCAAACCTTGCATGCTACCTCCAAGTATCATTTTCTATCCTTGTGTGTAAGAATATCGGTTTACNTCGACAAAATTTTGCATTGGCATCTCAGGGTCTGGATTAGTAAGTGGGAGTTTCATCTGATTCTTCTTCTTCATCTTCATCGGGATCTTCATCTTCATCTGGATCTTCATCTTCATCTTCATCTTCATCTTCATCGTCATCTAGAATCAATGCTCTCTTCACCGACCGCCTGCTACTCATCTGATATGCGAAGACAGAAACATAATAGCTTTGAAGATATGAATAGACGGTTGCGATTCCCAGATCTGCGAATCAAATAAAAGATGGGATTAGAGTTTTCCGGCGAGAGAGGAGAAAGAGGAGAAAGAATATTGATAACTTACGGCGAAAGAGGAGAAAGAGTGTCGGCGTTTAGAGATTTCCGGCGACGTTTGGTGATTCGAAGGAGAAAAAGAGCGATGGAGATTTTTTAATTTTTTTACCCAGATTAATTATTGCAATTTCAGTTTTATCTTGTTTAGTAAATGTAAATTTTCTCCCAAAATATTTCGCGAAACATTTCAAAATTTTGGATTCATTTGAATTTCATCAGACGTCTACAAAGAAGTCTACGATAACAAAATCTTACAGACTTCACATGCGAAGTCTACCGTGAGACTTCACCCGAAACTCAAGAAATCTGTAAACCCTAAACTCTAAATTTCGAATGTTTATTTCACTATTTGTTAACAAATACTAACATTTGACATCAAAATAGTATAATATATTCAAAATATAACAACTATACGAAGGATCACCATTTTTTATCAAAAACATATCAATCTAAGTCTAACCCTAAAAATATATGCATCGATTCTTACCCATTGGTAACCTCTAACCTATATGCCTCACATGGTTTACATCAAATGGCTTAGTTTTATGAAATTTTTTTTTAAACCTATTCGATTTAATTTAAAATTATTTATCTTTCAAAAATTTTGATCAAAATATTTTTTTTTCTTTTTTTTTGTTTGCAAATAAGGGGGTTAATGTAATTTTCATACTCCAAATGTCTAGTTTTGCATTTTTTTCAATTTGGGGTCTAATTTTGCATTCAAACTCAATTTTGGGTCTATTTTTAGCAATTCGCCCAAAATTTTTTTAAGTTTTAGCATTTAAAGGGATTCAAACCCCTTACTTTGGGGACAAATATGAGATACATAACCAACTGAACCAAGCTGTTTTATTGGTAAAGTCTTACATGCACATAAGTATATATAGTTTAAACAATCTAAAAACTTTAATGAGTTTTAAAACGCAAAAATAGTAATATACCCAAACCCGAGGACCGAACCCGAACCCTAATCGAAAACCAGCTATGAACCCGAGATTTAAAAATATTTTGGTTCCTTTTAGGTATATTAATGTAAAAATATTCGAATTTTTTCTTTGTATTTTCGAATAGTTTGGAGAGCTCGGATACACAATTTTCAATTTTCAAGTATTTGAGTAAACTCGAATCCCACCCGACCCCGACCCGAACTCGAAGTAAAATATCCAAACCCGACCCAAACCCGTTAATATAGCCGAATAGGTTCTATGCGTAAACCCGAAAATCCAAAAAACCTGAACCGAACCAGAACGGGTACTCGAACGCCCTGCCCTAAGTAAATAGTATTTAAAATTTTAAAACTCTAAACTAATATCCATTAAATTATACAGTAAAACCTCTATAAATTAATATTGTTGGGACCGTGATATTTTATTAATTTATCGAGTTATTAATTTATCGATATACTAATTGAACCGAAATACTAATTTGGGACTGAAGAAATATATTAATTTATAGAAGTATTAATTTATAGAGGTTATACTGTAATAGTAAACAGTATTTAAATTTTAAAATTCTTAACTAATATCCATTAAAATATAATAGGAATTATAACAGTAAAATTTTAATACAACTTGTTCTAAAAGCCTGAATGTTCGAATACCTATTCGGGTTCGGGTTTGGATTCGGGTTTTCAGTTTTTGGACCCGTCAGATATTTTTAAATTTCTGGTTCGGATCGGATTTTTTGGTTCGGATTCGGGTTCGGTCCTCGGGTTCGAATATTTTACTATTTTAGCGTTTTAAAATTGATTAAAACTTTTGGATTGTTTAAACTATATCTACTTATGTGCATGTAAGACTTTACTTATAAAACATCTTGGTTCAGTTGGTTATGTATCTCATATTTGTCCCCAAGGTAAGGGGTTCAAATCTCTTAAAATGCTAAAACTTAAATTTTTTTTTTTGGAAATTTTTTTGACACGTTTTTGCCACGTGTACGCCACATATTTGCCACGTCAGCATAAATTAACGGTTGACTAACGGTGTTAGTGATTTTGTATGTTTTAGCACAAAATGTTAAGTTTATGTCTGATATTCAAATTATCGTTTAGTTGTTGTATGTTTTAGCACAAACATAGATTTCATGTATGAATTCAACATATTGATATACTCCATGAATGAATAAGCCGACTTTCCGGATTTTAAATGCACTAAAGAACTAATAAATACTTTTAAGTTTTTAATTTTTTGTTCCTTTTTAAAATACATTATCGTCTAAGTGCTAATTAAGATTCTGAGTTATTAAACACAGTCCATGCCCATATTTTTTTAATAACTTCGTAAATCGGGCTTAAACCGTAATCTCTGTGGATCTGAAATCTGTCTTTAGTATACAAAGTGTTTGTGTGTTTAAAAGTTCTTAGCTTTGTATAAAGAATAACTCTTTTTATTAGGTTTAGAAAATATCTCAAACTTAAACTCTCAAAGCTCTTAATATTCTTCTTACTTGATATCGATTGTTACAACTGAACAATGATATTTATAGTGTTAGCACAACTTTGCTAATCCTATTCCTATAAGAATTAGATAACTCATAATCATATCATAACTACTTTAATCTTATCTTTATCCTAACCAACATGTTAGAGATATCTTAAGCTACAAGATAATGTTGAAGTTTATCCAACATTCTCCCTCTTAAACTTCAACTTACCTTTGGACATGTCTTGAACTTCTACAAGTTTCTCATTTCCGCAACTTGATCTTTGCCAACGCCTTAGTCAAAATGTCCGCCTTTTGTTCAACTCCTAGTACGTGCTCCACATCAACAAGCTCCTTCTAGATGCATGTAAGATCTATCTCTTCTTCTTCTTCTTCTTCTTCTTCTTGTGCCTTTGAAGTTTTCAGTCTGAATTCCATAAGTACTTGAGTCGGATTGCAAGTCTCCAAACCGGCTTCTTAAGATCCTCCTAGCATACCCTTCTTGCTTAATTTTGATTCCATCTTCAGCTTGATTCACTTCAATATCAGGATAATACGTGAGCTCTCCTAGATCCGACATCTCAAAGTTAGTTGACATCCCAACCTTGAACTTGCTTATAACTTTGAGAGTGTTTTCCGTCACAAACAAGTCGTCCACGTAGATAACAACAATGAGAAGAGTTCCTCCCTCTTCTTTGCGATACACAGATGTTTCTTTTAGCACCTTTTGAATCGCATCCCTTTCAAGATTTGATCCAACTTAGTGTTCCAAGCTCGAGGGGCTTGTCTTAGACCATACAAAGCTTTAAAAGCATGTATACCTTGTGTTCTTCACCTCTACCTCATAGCCATCGGGTTGCTCAACATAAACATCCTCCTTCAACTCTCCATGTAAGAATGCCATCTTTACATCTAAGTGATGAATCTCCCATCCATGTGAAGCCGCTAATGTAATCAACAATCTTATGGTTTCAAGTAGGGAAATCAGTGCAAAGACTTTATCAAAATCTATGCCAAATTCTTGTACATATCCCTTAGCTACAAGCCTTGCCTTGTACTTGATAGTACCATCTGCATCCTTCTTGATTTTGAAAATTCACTTGAGACCAATTACCTTTATCCCACTTGGTTTATCAATTTGACACCATGTCTTGTTCTTGTTGATAGAATCAATCTCTTCTTTGCAAGCTTGTCTCCACATAAATGAACCCTTTGCTTCCTTGTAACAACTTGGCTCATCGTTAATCGAGATTAGGTTGGCGTGTAGGAGTTCTAGGGGTCTAATAGCTCAGAACATAGATGCTTTTGGAAAGGCTTAGCGAGTTTGTTTCCCGACTAAACAAGACTCACACAATCTTTTCTCTTCATTGATTTCCGACAAGCCATGGACCATCTCTTGCTGGAACATCGTTTTGATTGTTTTAAAGCTGATATGTCCAAACCTTGCATGCTACCTCCAAGTATCATTTTCTATCCTTGTGTGTAAGAATATCGGTTTACCTATCTTTAGACTTATCTTGTAAAGTCTAATGGCTGAACGTATCACCTTCACTAAGAGTCTTCCACTTGGATCATGGAGTGTTGAGTAATCTTGTCTCATCCTCACATCGCACCCAACTTTTGTGGCTTGTTCTAAACTCAAAATGTTGCTCTTAAGGTCTGGAATATAGTAGATATCAATGACAAGTTTTTACTCATCCGTCTTGCTTTGAGATAGGATTGATCCTTTCCCTTAGATTTCAATGCAATAGCCATCTCCGAATTTTACATTTATTTTATGTTCTCGTTGAGCTCTAAAAAGTATGTCTTGTTGCCGGTCATGTGGTTGCTTGCTCCGTTGTCAAGATACCAAACTCCTCTTTCTCCATCATTGGTTTCATAATTCTTTGGTAAAACATTTTCTTCATTCAAGAACACGACTTCATGCATATAAAGGGCTGGATTGGCTTTTTCTATCTCTACTTTATTTTCTTCTTGTGTCTTTTGTGTTCTTTCAGGACATGAGGAAGCAAAGTGGTCAGGTTTATTACAACGATAACAAATTACCTTTGATCGATCCTTTTTTTCTCTTGTCTGCTTTTGATCACCTTGATTTGTTCTTTCTTGTGATTTGAATCTTCCTCTTCCTCGTCCTCTTCCTCGTGAATCCATAAAGCTTTGTTGCTCAGAGTTTTCGTAAAACAGGTTGCCTTGTGTTTCATCAAGATTCTCCTCATCGAGAATTGTTTCTTCATAGGCCTTGAGTCTTCCTATGATGTCTTCAAAAACTGTTGTGTTTAGATCTAGAACTTGCTCGAGAGAAGCTATGATCTGGATGTACTTTCTTCTTGGCAAACTATTGAGAAATTTCTTCACAAGCTTTGGTTCCGGCCTCAATCGTTTGTCCAAGAGTGGCTGACTTTGATGCTAACTCCGATAACTTTCCCACAAAGCTATCTATTGTATCCGAGTCCTTCATCTTGATTCGTTCAAACTCACTACTTAGAGTTTGAAGTCTTGCCTCCTTGACACGATCGACTCCTAGGTGACGAGATTTAATCGCCTGCCATATTCCTTTTGAAGAATCTTGTTCGCCTACTTGCAAGATAAGAGCCTCCAGGATGGATTGAAACAACAATCCTATTGCTACATCGTTCTTGTTGGTTTCATTTGAAGCGGGTTCAATCGTTTCCCACACCTTATGAATGCGCAATAAGACCTTCATCCTCATGACCAATACCGTGTAATTTGTTGTTGTTAGGATGGGGCATTGGATCGACGATGGAATGACATCCTTTGGCCTTGAAGTGGTGATGTCTCCCATAGCTTGGTTAGATCGAGTACTTGTTCTAATGATCTTCGTGATCGATTAACCTAGACGCTCTGATACCAAATAAAGTGTTTGTGTGTTTAGAAGTTCTTAGCTTTGTATAAAGAATAACTCTCTTTATTAGGTTTAGAAAATATCTCAAAACTAAACTCTCAACGCTCTTAATATTTTCTTCTTACTTGATATCGATTGTTACAACTCAACAATGATATTTATAGTGTTAGCACAACTTTGCTAATCCTATTCCTATTAGAATTAGTTAACTCATAACCCTCTTAGGACTAGATAACTCCTAATCCTATCATAAATACTTTAAACTTATCTTTATCCTAACCAACTTGTTAAAGATATCTTAAGTTACAAGACAATGTTGAAGTTTATCTAACAATATATTCTTTTCGAAAATAACCCTTCTATCTATGGCGATTGAACTTGGGGCACAATGTTTTCTTTTCTTGTTCTTGAGGTTTAAAACTATCATAACTAATTTGACATTGTTAGGTAACGTGCTGAGAGTTAAAGAACGCAAGATGAAACAGTGAGATCAAATCCAGAGCAAATCCAGTAATAATATATTTAAGTTGTAAAACAAAAACATATGTGATTAAAAAAGTGTCTTGGTGACTTTACTTTTTTTTATTTTTCAACAAACTTACTTTATTATATTACACAAATTAGGATTAACACAAACTGGGTAATTTTGAGCATCTGTAGGAGATAAATCACAAAAATTAAATGATATTCAAAAAATATTAATGCCTTACAACATTCAGAACACAATCTCCCTGTCTGAAAGATCGAGTCATTGCATGTGTTCTCTCTTTGTAGTCTATTTGAGTTTTGTATTGTCCTCTCGTTGTTCTTTCGTTGAACATTTCGTTTCATTGATAGAAATTAGAAGATATAAGAATTCTTTGACCAAGTAAATCTTTTTCTATATTTTTTGGTGAAAATGAAGTTAAGTGATATATACGTGAAGTAAAGAATATCTAAGCGCCATTTAAGAACACGACTTCATGCATATAAAGGGCTAGATCGAATTCTTCCGTTTCTACTTTATTTTCTTCTTGTGTCTTTTGTGTTCTTTCAGGACATGAGGAAGCAAAGTGGCCATGTTTATTACAAAGATAACAAATTACCTTTGATCGATCCTTTTTTTCTCTTGTCTGCTTTTGATCACCTTGATTTGTTCTTTCTTGTGAGTTGATCTTCCTCTTCCTCGTCCTCTTCCTCGTGAAGCCATAAAGCTTTGTTGTTCAAAGTTTACGTAAAACAGCTTGCCTTGTGTTTCATCAAGATTATCCTCATCGAGAATTGTTTCTTCATAGGCCTTGAGTCTTCCTATGATGTCTTCAAAGACTGTTGTGTTTAGATCTAAAACTTGCTCGAGAGAGGCTATGATCTGGATGTACTGTCTTCTTGTCAAACTATTGAGAAATTTCTTCACAAGCTTTGTTTCCTCAATTGTTTGTCCAAGAGTGGTTGACTTTGATGCTAACTCCGATAACTTTCTCGCAAAGCTATCTATTGTGTCCGAGTCCTTCATTTAGATCCGTTCAAACTCACTCACTAGAGTTTGAAGTCTTGCCTCCTTGACACGATCGACTCATAGGTGACGAGATTTAATCGCCTCCCATATCCCTTTTGAAGAATCTTGTTCGCCTACTTGCAAGATAAGAGCCTCCGGGATGGATTGAAACAACAATCCTATTGCTATATTGTTATTGTTGGATTTGTTTGAATCGGGTTCAATCGTTTCCCACACCTTATGAATGCGCAATAAGACCTTCATCCTCATAGCCCATACCGTGTAGTTTGTTGTTGTTAGCATGGGGCATTGGATCGACGATGGAATGCCATCCTTTGGCCGTGAAGTGGTGATGTCTCCCATAGCTTGGTTAGATCGAGTACTTGTTCTAATGATCTTCGTGATTGATTAACCTAGACGCTCTGATACCAAATAAAGTGTTTGTGTGTTTAGAATTTCTTAGCTTTGTATAAAAAATAACTCTCTTTATTAGGTTTAGAAAATATCTCAAAACTAAACTCTCAAAGCTCTCATTAGAAAATATTAAGAGCTAATCCTATTTTTATTAGAATTAGATAACTCATAACCCTATTAGGACTAGATAACTCCTAATCCTATCATAAATACTTTAAACTTATCTTTATCCTAACCAACTTGTTAGAGATATCTTAAGCTACAGGATAATGTTAAAGGTTATCCAACAATATATTCTTTTTGGAAATAACCCTTCTGCCTATGTCGATTGAACTAGGGGCCAATGTCTTCTTTTCTTGTTCTTGAGGTTTAAAACTATCAAGACTTATTTGCTATTATTAGGTAACGAGCTGAGATTTAAAGAGCGTAAGATGAAACAGTGAGATAAAATCCAGAGCAAATTAATCCAGTAATAATAGGGCGACTTGATCTTAAATCTATCAACCAAAACAATATGACAAACAAAGAGATTTGCATAATACTGATAATAAACTAATCATATTCCTTCAAAACGTAACAAATAAAAGAAGCATAATAAGAGTTTCTTTTTGTCCACTTCTATTTGTTATCTCACATTACCAGAGAAGAAGTATATTTATATTTGATCGACACCATTGTGATAAAGAAGAGATTCATGAGCTTATTGAAAAGATTTGGAAGAGTTGTAGTAACCAATGGAGGAAAAATCAAATCATTGCTTGCAAGCGAAGCGTTATTGCTTGGACAAAGGTACAAAATTTCAATAGCAAAAAGAAGATCGTAGACACAGAACAACTCCTAGAAAATGTCCTCTCTTCTGATATTCCAGACCAGAATCTTATAGCTAAGCTCACTGGTGAGTTGGAGGAGGCTTATAAAGAAGATGAATCATTTTGGAAACAAAGAAGTCGAGTTCTTTAGCTACAAGGAGGAGACAAGAAATCTGCTTATTTCTTTCACACTACTCGAGAGAGAAGAACCATCAATAGGTTTACAATCATGGAAGATTCTAATGGGAATTCCTTTCATGAGGAACACGAGTTTGAGAGGTTAATCTCAGACTATTTTCTTGAGATTTTCAGGAGTCAGTCTTCATGCGACTTTAAAGTGGTAAACAATAATCTATCGCCACACACCTTATCTCCATTCCTTATTCTAAGGAAATCTGGTTAACTCTATTTGCTAATAATCCATAAAAGGCACCAAAGCCTGATGGTTTTTCGGCAAGCTTTTTCCAATCTTTTTAGAGTTTACTTGGCAATGATTTAGTAAAGGACATTCAATCTTTTTTTCTCTCTGGTTCGTTTCCCTTTAGTCAAAATTTTACCAATATTAGACTAATTCTGAAGGGAACAAGTCCTAAGAAGGTAGCTAAGTATAGGCATGTTGCGCTTTGCAATACTTATTACAAGATTGTAGCCAAAATTCTTACCAAGAGGGTTCAACCAATTCTTCCAATTTTAACCTTCGAAATTCAAATGACTTTTGTCCCAGGATGAGCGATCGCGAACAATGTACTTATTACACATGAAACTCTTCATTACCTACAAATCTCTAAGGCGAGAGTTTATAGTTCTATGGCTGTGAGGACAGGCTTGAGCAAGGCTTACAATCATATTGAGTGGGGCTTCTTTAAGGCGGTACTTGTTAAGCTTGGATTCCATGATATATGGATAAACTGGATTATGGAGTGCATTACTTCGGTTTCCTACTCCTTCATTGTCAATAGTGCTCCCCAAGGGCTGGTAATTCCATCGAGAGGATTAAGACAAGGAGATCTCTATCTCCTTATATTTTTATTCTTTGTATGGAAGTGCTTTCAGGACTTTGAGCCCAACAAGCTGGGAAACTCTCAAGGATAAGGGTATCTCTTCACAGTCCAAGAGTTAGTCATCTTTTATTTGCAGACGACACCATGTTTTCTGCAAGACTGGTATTAGTGCATTTTGCATAGTTCTTAGGCCATATCATTTACGCTTTAGTCCACTTCTTGCATCGATTTAGCACTTTTGTATAGGTTTTAGTCTCTTTTGATCATTGTCATGCATTCTAGGAGTTTAGTTTTGTTTCCAGGCGTTAGATCTCTTTTGTTAGGTTTCTTGGAGTGGGTTGCATTAAGGAAGGATTTGAGAAGAAGGATATCTAGAACTACACATTTGAGGAGACTTAGAACCACGGGGACGACACAAGAATGAAGAACGGATCACGTTTTGGACTCAGCATGCACATCGGACATCTGCATCGGTGAACTGCTGGCCTACACAGAATTTAGAATCTATTTAAGTAATTTTACCTAATTAAGCAATTTTACCTAATTTATTTAGAATCTATGCTTTGTTTATGAACTTCTCTTAGCCACATTTAACACTTGTACTGAATCTTGAGTTTTTAATGCATTTGCTTTCATTTTCTTCTTAAGTTTCTCTAATCTTTCAAGTTTCATCATGATTAAACACATTATCTTTGTTGATCTTAGTGTTTATATCATGATTAGTGAGTAGTTCTCTTAGGTTTTTTGGGTTTAGTAGATAAGGATGATTAGGAGTTGATTCAAGATGTTTAGGGGTTAATGTTGATAGATCCTTACTCTCAAGCTGGTTTTAGAACTAGATTAACCTTGACAAAGCTAAGACCAGATATTAGGAATATTCATGCCGGAAGGTGTTTGATGAAATTCCCGAGCGATCTCAGAGAGTGCTTAGTGTCCCTTGCCAATGGGAATTGATGATTAGGATGCTAAGTGGCTAGTTAGATTTGAAATTAATGCATATTAGTCTTGTGATTACGAATGAGAATCTTTGTTAACTACTTGATTAGTGTAGGATTAAGATCATGGAAGTGACATAGTTTACATTAGTGACCTAAGACTAAAGGATTAGCATTGTGAGATTGATAGAGCATCTTGTATTGATTAGTGATCACCCGAATCGAACCTAAAACCAAAGACTTGCCTTTATTTATCGTTTTAAGCACTATTTAGTCTTGTTTAGTGGTTGTTTACCTTGTTTAGTGCTTGTTTACCTTGTTTTGTTTTGAAATTAATTAGTCTTTAGTTTTTGCATGTCATTAGCCTTTTGATTGCTTTGCTTGGTCTTATTGCTTGGTTTTAGGTTTTTTACTTTGTCACTTGCTTACTTAATTCGATTTGCTTAGGTTGTTAGAATTAAAACCAAAAACTCTTAATTGCTTAGCTTAGATAAAATCTTGTATTCTTAGTGTGTTAATCTAAACTCTCCATGGATTCGATCCCTAAGTACTTTGACGACAAGCCATATGCTTGTGGTTGATTTCAAAAGGGTTTAAAACTTAATCCTTTTTGAGTTTTTTTGTGCTGTTGCCTGTGACTTTAACAACAACCCTTAGGATTTGGAATCTATTTGAGACTAAGTTTTTACTTTCTTTGTTATCTGATTGTCTTGGATTGGTTTTCTCTTTTCTTATAGGTGCATGAACTTGAGAAGCTGAGGTCAAGAGAACTTGGTTGATTTGGTTGACGACATTAGCCGGTTGGAAAGAGAGAACGTAAGAGCAAGACGTGAGCGTGAACGTTTAGAGCATCTTACATGGTTGGGTATGAATAATCAAGGCCCAAACGTTGGTGATGGGAATCAAGACCATAATGGATTTGGTCAAGGGGATGATGGTGAGAAAGTTCCTCACCATAGCCCTAGACATGCAATGGTGATTGGAGCTTATGATGCATCGAATGTACGTGCATGGGAACCGAAATGGTATTAGGCCTCCGCTGGTTGGGAAGAACAATTTTAAGATGAAAGCAAGCCTAATCAATATAGTGCAAGGATCAAAGTTCCATGGTCTACCAATGGAGGACCCATTGGATCATCTAGACCAATTCGATATGTTGTGTGGAACGGTGGAGATAAATGGAGTTTCCGAAGATGCTTTCAAGCTCCGCCTATTCCCATTCTCTCTTGGGGATAAGCTACATCAATGGGAGAAGAATCTCCCAAGTAACTCCATCAACTCTTAGGATGAGTGCAAAAAGACCTTCTTAACCAAATTCTTCTCTACTTCAAGAACCACTAAGTTAAGGAATGAGATCTCAAGCTTCACGCAAAAGAATGGTGAAAGTTTTAGCGAAGCTTGGGAGCGGTTCAAGGGTTACACCACCAAGTGCCCTCACCACGGGTTCTCTAATGCATCACTCCTAAGAACACTCTATAGAGGAGTCCTTCTTAAGTTTCGAATGTTTCTTGAAACGGCAAGCAATTGTAACTTCTTGGGTAAGGATGTTGAAAAAGAGATGTCCCTTGTTGAGAATTTGGCACAAAGTGATGGAAATTATGGTGAAGACTATGACCGTGCTCCACGGGGAAGTGGAGATAGTGATGAGCAACGTAGTAGGGAGATCAAGTCCTTACACGAGAAGATGGATAAGGTCCTACAAGCTACACATTGGTCCATCAACTTTGTAGGTGATTGTGATGGTAACCAAGGCTTTCAAGAGATTGGTTTTGAAGAAGGTGTTGAAGGGCAAGAAGAGATGAATTTTGTGGTGGGTCAAAGGAACTACCAAAGTGGTTACAACAAAGGTTTCAATCCAAACTACCGTAATCACGCAAATTTCTCTTGGAGGAGTAACAATGTGGAGAACCCACAAGATCAAGTCTACAAGCCTCAAGGTCCTTAAGGAGCTCAACCGAGATCTTTTGTGCCATCTAATCAAGCTCAAGGTTCAAACCCTCAACAACAACAAAAATTCCTAGGGGTCAATTCCAAGGTAACCAAGGAGGTTACAACAAGCCTAACTTCGCTCCCAATGTCCAACAATGTTATCAAATTTAACAACAAGGAAACATTCCCCAAGACTTCGATATGAAGGATATGTTCCAACAATTATTAGCGGAAAAGCTAATGTTGCTATTGAGATGAAGAAAAACATGGCGGAGATTTCTACTAAGGTGGATTGTTCCTAAAATGAACTAAATGCGAAATTTGAAGCTTTCAATAAAACACATGGATCACCAAATGGCTCAAAGAGCATCTTTTTTGAGTAGACAACCGGGAACACTTCCGGAGAAACCCAAACCTAACCCGGAAGAGTACATCAATGCTATTACCTTTAGAAGTAGTAAAGAGCTACCATCACGGGAAGTTCCTTCTAAGGATCTCAATGAAGATATTGCAAAGAAAAAGGGGGAGGTGGTAATTGAGATTGAAGATGATGAACCGGTTATTGAGGAAGATAAAGTTGATGAGGTAGTGAAGGTGAATGACAAGCGAAAAGGTAAGGTAACTCTTGAGAAGGAACCATTTTTGGCTCCAAAAGAGACTTTGCTTGTGCCATCGCCTTATGAGCCTAAGCTACCATTTACGGCTCGTTTCAAGAAACAACTTATGGAGAAGCTTAGAGCCATATTTGACAAGAAAATTAGTGAGGTACAAGTGACCACGCCTATCATTGATGCATTCTTGTTGGTTCCTCAATACAACAAGTTTCTTAAAGATGCCATCAAGGAGAAAACAAAAACTTTGGAAGGTATGGTAGTTTTGACTCATGAGTGTAGGGCTATCATTCAACGAAAGATATTTCCAAAGAAGCTTAGAGATCCGGGTAGATTACTTTGCCTTGTGATTTGGGTCCTTTGTCTTTTGCTCGTTGCTTGTGTGATTTGGGAGCTAGTGTGAGCTTGATGCCTCTCTCGGTGGCCAAACGCTTAGAATTCAGAAGGTATAGGCAATGTAGGATCTCATTGGTATTAGCGGATAGATCAGTTAGGATTCCGGTTGGAATGTTAGAGAATTTACCGGTTATGAATGGAAATTTTGAGGTGCCAACCGATTTTATTGTGTTGGAGATGGACGAAGAGCCAAAGGATCCACTCATCTTTGGGAGACCGTTTCTTACAACCGTGGGAGCTATCATTGATGTGAGAAGGGGGAGAATAGATCTTCACTTAGGAGATGTGGTTCTCCAATTCGACGTCAACAAGGTCATGAAGAAGCCAACAATAGAAGGTCAAGCCTTTTGGATTGAGACCATGTATGAATTGGCGGATGAGTTGTTAGAAGAACTCACATTGGAAGATTCTCTACAAGAAGCACTTACTTGTAAGAATGGAGAGAATAAGTTTATTGATGTGGCGAGTGTTGGGTATGAGAAGTTTCTTGACTCTCACAAGCCTATTGAAGGAAGCACATCAGTCTTGGAACTCACCCAATTTGCACACAATGTGAGTGTGGTGGAGATAGAAGATGAGAGTAACGACAAGGAAGATAGCAATGGTAAGTCTAGAATTGGTGATGATTGGAGTGAACTCAAGGCTCAAAAAGTAGACCTCAAACCATTACCAAAAGGGCTAAGGTACGCATTTCTTGAAACAAACTCTACTTACCCGGTTATAGTGAATGAAGATCTAGTGATAAAGAGATAGCCACCCTTCTAGGTGAATTAAGAAAGTTTAGAAAGGCCATAGGTTATTCTATGGATGATATAAAAGGAATTTCTCAACCATTATGCATGCATAGGATACATCTAGATGATGAATCAATGACTTCTATTAAGCATCAAAGAAGGTTAAATCATAATTTGAAAGAGGCTGTTAAGAAAGAGTTTCTCAAGTTTCTAGATGCGGGGATAATCTATCCTATCTCGGATAGTACTTGGATTTTCTCGGTTTATGTAGTTCCAAAGAAGGGTGGAATCATGGTTGTTAAGAATGAGAAAGATGAATTAATACTGATGCGCTCTTTTTTCACCTCACTAGAGAAATGAGGATCCATTAGAGGCGAAGCTTTACATTTATAAAGCCTCAAATAAACCACAAGTGCATGGTTACACCGAGGTAGTACTTGAGGGTCGATCCCACAGAGAATAAAGATTGCACACCAAAGATACGAGAAACAAACTAAGCTAGAGCAACACGTTTTTATGGGGTTTTATGTTTTTATCCAAAATGTAAAAAAAATGCAAGAAAGAAAATACAAGACAAAAGCGTTGGATTATGAGTTAAACTATCAAAGAGATGATTAACAATCAAACAATGAATCATTCGGAAGTTTGACACGTGTCAAATCTTGAATTTAATAACATGACACGTGTCACCATCTTATGAGTTACTAACTTTTGAAAACCCTCTTTTATATAATAAGATATTAGTTATTAAATATAGTAAGATGCAAAACCAAGGGGTAGGTAAAGAAGCTAAGAAGCTAATATGTGGCGTGAGAGTTGATTTGTTATTCTCTTATTAAGGTTATACATTTGGAAAATTTCCTCGTTTGCTACAACTAATTATTGTGGCGATTATAATAGAAAATACAAGTGGTGTATAAATGTCAAATCACACTAACAAGTGACATTAATGTATTCTACGAACTTTTGAACAAGTGTCATGCTAATTTTATTGATCTTTGATGCACAAAAATCATCTTATAATATGATATGATATTATAAAATGAAAATACGAACAATAAGATGAAAATATGCAAATGTATGGCAATTGTCGAGATGTAAAATTTGAAGATGGGGAATTTCATAGTGGGTTATAAGATATATGTAGGTGTTTACCATTATAGGTAAATTTTAATAACTTTGTTCACGAATCAAAAGAATGTAAATTTTAAAAATGGACAAGGTGTTGATTTTAGGAATTTAGAGAATATACACCTGTGACGATATATTGCACTACTATGATTCTAAGGAATTGGAGATTATATTGAATAAAGAAAAGAATTTGAAAGATTTTGAGTAGTGATGAAGTGTTTAGGATTTATGATGAAAATTTGGTGATGGTTTTTTATGGCTAAATTGGGTGGAAGAAACATGACTATGTTTGACATAAAAACTAGGTTAGAAGTTAGTCATTTGATGTGTGGATATCGCAGTGAAAATGTAATCGTATGGTAATTGATGTAATTCATGTAAACTCTTACAATTTCATATTTTTGTCTATTAAGATTTGATTTCATATTTTCTTGTGTATATTAGATGCAAAAAAGCAATTTGATGAATATAAGACTTGTAAGATATTGTCGATCGTCTTATTTGAATATATTGTTTATTCATATTTCAAGATTATATATGACATAAAATATTATTTAGTAAGGTCCATACTAGGAGTAGGAGAACCATCTTGATATGTAAAACTGGCTAAACAACAACATTCAACGCCACCTAACCAATTTTCTAGAGATTTTCCTTCTTCGTATCCTTCATGTATGCATGTTGCATTGCATTCCGGTGTGCTATAACATCTCATCATACATTGTTGGATTTGTCTTATCTTATTGATTTCTCCTATTTCAATCATAAAAAACATGTTAATAAGATTTTTAATGTATAAAATGGCTAATATAACATATAATATTTATTTTGTCCATAAACATATTTCCTGACATCTTGTAAATTTGACTGAAAGGATAAAAAACACAATTTTAAAGATAATGTTAGAACAATTGAGACAATCTAGTCCTAAACTAATATATATGTTACCTGAATTTATGGGAATAAAGATCAGCGCAAACATCACCATCAATGAAGGTAATAGAAGAGATGAAAACTTTTTGATGGCCATCAGATATGTTTCTAGAGAGGAAACTTAGAAAAACAAAAATCAAAATCAATAAAATTTAATATAAGATGAGCATATCTTGTCCTCTTTAATATAAAATATCTAACATTTGCTATCAAATTTAATATATTTATAATCTACCTTTAGCTTTTATGATATTCTAATATTTATTGAGAATGGATTATGGTACGGGCTATTTTTCGTTTTCAATTTCCCAAGTGTACTCATGTCATTGTAGTACTTGAGATGTCAATCCTTAAGGGGTTAAGATTGAAACACCAAGAATGCAAGAAACTTCTTAATCTAGAGCAAAACATATTTTTGGTTTTTAACAAAAAGGAAATACAAAGCTAAATTATAAACTAAATGTAAGAAAGAAGACAAGACAAAAGAAAACAAGACAAGAAAAAAAATAAAACACAAGACATTAGACATAATACATAAGACAAAAGTGTTGGATCATGAGCTAAGTTATTAATGAGATGATTAACAATCAAACAATGAATCATTTGGAAGCATTAAACACTATCCTAGAACATGGAACACGAATACTAGATTAACCCACTCTCGTGGCGTTAACCACTTCATCGATTACCAAATTTAGCTAAACTTTCGTTTGCAAATTTGGTACCAACAAGCATTATAATCAAGTCCATTAAGTTCACTAATCACCCTAACATCAGTTTTCGTTGGCTAGGGAAGAGAAGCTCACAAAAGGTTCGGTTCAAGCAATTCATCCAACACTTTTCGGGTGTGAAATGCCTATGTTCAAGAATCGAATGATCAAACCTAGTCTAGCACTAACACCGCTTACTCGAATCTCATCCCTAAAGCATGGGATGAGACCAAAAATCTATCTAATCTAAGGTGTAGTTCTAATTCGGTTTGTCATGCCAAACTAGAACTACCTAATCTAGGTGCAGTACTAAACTTCGGTCTATCATGTCAAGTCTAGCATTAAGTATCAACCTAAATGAAGGACTCATCCAAGATCATCCTAAATCATCATCATCTAATAATCAAGACAGTTGACTAATGACGCACAATGCACAATTGTTCTTATGACAAGGAACACTAATCATTGTACGAACCATCTAAAGTCAGCATCCACCGATCACTTAAATGATCCATAATTCAGCACAAGTCCATATTACTCAACAATTCATCCTAAAGTCAGCATCCACCGATAACTTAGAATGAAACGCATGCATGGAAGTTTTCTAGACATTTCATTGAACACCTTCCGGGCGAGAAATGTCCTAAGTTCTAGAAATGAGTTGTCAATTCAATTCTAGGATTAAAACTCTTCCTAACATGAGAACATATGTTTATCTAAGCCTAGACATCAACAATCAGCCATCAAACCATCCAAATCAAGCAAAATCCATAATCCAACAAAAAGTCAACTCATAAGAACATGAAGAACACAATATGAAAAGACATATAAATGAAGAACAAGAATCAAATAAACATAATATAAAGATAGAGTGAAGAAATCTTCTCTAGATTGGCATATGTATGATGAACAATCCAAACCCCTCAAAAGAGAGAGTTTGGGTCGAGCCCCTAATGTTACAAGAAGAAAACTTAGGTTTTATTACAAGTATTTATAGAAAAATGTATTAAAGAGTGTTTTTGGTCTGGATTTCCATTTTATCGGTCCTCTTTTATCGGCCATATGACCGATAGAAACGTCAATAGAGAGCTTTCATGCTCGGATGCATCCTCCTTCGCGGCAGAATTGATATGTGTCTACTAAATCGGACCTAACTCCTTAAATACATCTCAGAATGAGTTAAACCAGTCCCAATGGAAAGCTTACTCAATTTCCTACAACTTTGATGAAGAGCTCCAAAGCTAATTCCAAAGGGAAGGCTTCCATCCGAGTCGATCTTCCAGACACATATCCTCGATGCTTGATCTTTGATTTTATCGGTCAGACTATATCGGTCAAATGACCGATAATTCTTCCATCTGGGACATCTCCAAGTCTTGAAACGTTCCTTTGGTTCTCTCGGTCGGTTCTATCGGTCCTTTGACCGATAAAACTTATTTTGAGCTTCTTCTTGACTTCTTCTTCGTCTTGAGCCCCCGTCATGTCATCCGTGAGTTGTTCAACCTCCTCCAACTCCAAAATTGCCTAGAAAATACACAAAACATCACACGAGATGCATATATACATCCTAGGACTCTAAAATGCAATGAGACTCAATTGGACCCTAAATCCATGAAAACATCTAAAAAACTATACAAAGTTAGATTGAAACATATGAAAACAAAGTCTTAAAACATGTAAAATATGGTGTTATCATGAAGAAAAGTCTGAACCATGACCATTTTAGCTACATGTGCAAATGTTTTATTGTAGTCAACGCCAGAACCACTAAACAAGCTTTATGACATTCAAGAGAGCCATCAGAATCAAACTTCAAACGAAATATCCACTTGAACCTAAGAGCTATCTTTCCTGGAGGAAGATCTTCTATTACCATTGTCCTCAAAAGCAATTATTTCATCTTTCACCGCAAATCTCCAGTTTTCATTTTCAATAGCATCTTTGTAGTGTTTTTGTTCTACCCCAGAGGTAATAGCAAAGAGAAATTTTTGATATTTCTCAGAAAACTGACTACTTGAAATATGATTATCGATTAGGCAAGGAATGGATGAAGGATAAGGTACATAAAAAGATGAGTAACGTAATTAGCAAGCTTGACTGCGACAGTTTCTTCCTATAACCAAACCAAGTTTCTCAGGTTCCGGTTTGTTTAGGATTTCTGGAGCATCTGCATATCCCAACGAGTTCGCGTGATCACCATCGAAATATGTAGGTGAGCCACTAGCAGCGGAATCAACAGATGATGTTGCAGACGCAGAAGTAGATGCTAACACTGATACATATGCAGATGATGATGCAAACGCAGTTGCAGACATAGATGCAGTTGCGAACATAGATGCAGTTGCGGACATAGATGCAGTTGCAGACGCATGTGCAGATGCATATGCATGCCCGGATTGTTTTTCATCACTATTAGATGATGAAGATGAAGGTGATGTCGTAGGCAAGAGAACAACTCCAACTTTAATCGTTGTAAGTTGTAACATCACCAAGAGATGGCCGAGATGAAGAATTGGAGGCTCATGGATGATCACTTAACTCATTATCATCGACAATAAGACATATCGACGAAGGAATACGGATTCATCAGACACTGGAGAAAAAGATGTTGCAGTTGCATAAGGAAAGACATATTCATTGAAAACTACATCCCGAGAAACAAAGACAACCCTTGTCTCAATGTTGTATACACGCAACCCTTCTTGCCAAAAGGATATATATCTAATAAAAATAGATTTTGTGCTTCTGCTTGCAAATTTTTCTCCGCCATGTTTTTGATTGTGAACATAATATAAACATCCAAAAACATGAATGTGATACATAAGAGGTGGCATGTTGTAAATAATCTCAAACGCTGTTTTCCCTTGAAGCAATGTCGTTGGAGTACGATTAATATGATATCTAGCAACAAGAGCACAATATCTCCAAAATTCAATCGGAAGATCAGCCTGAAAAACGAAGAGCCCTTGCCACGTTCAAAATATGTCGATGTTTGCATTCAACGCGACCATTTTGCTGAGGAGTACCAACGTAAGAAGTCTCATGTATGATACCTTTTTGGGCGAAGAAATATGACAAGTAAATAAACTATGAACCATTGTCGCTACGTATTGTTTTTACTCGACTTGAGAATTGCCTTTCTACAAGTGCCTTAAAAAAATTAAGATGCATTGGAGCGACTTGTTTGGATGGTAGCAAGTAAATTCAGACAACGCGAGAGTTATCATTGAGAATGGTGAGGAAATACCTGATATGCTGTGTTTTTGAGGTGTTTCATCTTAAGTTTTAGCTTCTTTTCTAAGTTCATTACGTCTTTGTAGCGTCTTTTAGTGTCTTTTTGGTCGAGTCTTGAGTTTTCTACAGATTACGAGACATTACGCAGGAATGAGAAGATTTTGCCTGTTTTTCAGGAAGATTACGAGACAAAGCGAGCGTGAACAAGAGGAGATCGATCGATACATACCAGGGTCGATCAGTCCATGCTGCCAGATGAAGGAAGTACAAGGGATCGATCGATTCATACTAGGATCGATCGATTCATACTAGGATCGATCGGTTCATGCTGCCGGATGAAGAAACCATCAAGGGATCGATTGATCCATACCAGGATCGATCGGTCCATGCTGCCGGATGTGCTCAAGAGGAAGATATCGACCGGTCCGAAGGAGGATCGATCGATCAGATCGTGCAATAAATCCGATCCTCTTATCTTTTATTTCTTTTCTGCAAAAGGGTATAAATGCCCGAAGACCTAGTGTATTTTTCAGACGCTTTTCTTTACGCTTTTCTATTTTTCCAGGAGAGACTTTTGATCTTGTAAGCTACTTCTGGGATTAGAGATTGATCCTTCCTGAAAATTTAGAGAAGATTTCTAAAGCCTATTTTCTTAATCGATTGCAATTTCTATTATGTCTTCCTCTCTGATTTTTGCTATTTATTTCGTTATGTTTGAGTAGATCTCTTAATTGGGTTTTGGGGTTCTAAGTAGGGGATCTAATGGTTTGATGTTTTGATTGTTCTATGAGACTTTAAATTTTTGGTTCTTCAATTCATATGCGCTTAATGCTAGAATATGATTTATCACCTTGTTTTATTTCTAGTGTTTATCTATGCATGAAAGTGTTGATAGGTTGCTAGAATAGATGTGAATTGAGCAATATGCTATTTGCCAACGACAGTTGATGTTAGGAAGTATTATGAACATAGTGAACTCGATTGATAAAGCTGATTTGACTAGGAGGTCTCAAACGACAATTTGTAAAACTGATAAGTCAAGTTTAGGGATTAATGTCTTGAAAGAGAATTAGTTTAATCTAGTGTTTATGTTTGAGAACGGTTTATATTTATTGAGTTTCTTGTTTCATTCATCTCATTGATCATTGTTTTTCCGAATTACCCAATGGCCCATTATCTTTAATGTATAAGTTTACATTGTTTATTCTATGCATTTTTATTTACAATTTGGAAAACCAAAACAACTTTTCTACGTTTTAGCTATTTACGAATCTCACAAATTTATAGAGTATCATTGGTCTTTGTGGATCGACCCCGAACATACTATTGCGCACGTCACCGTGCCCTTGCGGTTAAATTATTTCGGATTAATTACTCGAGTAATCAATAACAATAACCACACAACGCAAATGATCGATATGGACCCCAAAGATAGCAGTGAATTAATTCAAAAGCAAAAGTCGTCTTATTAGAAATCAAAGGAAAACAATATCTTGCCTGCTTAGCGTGAATACAAATTTCACATGTCTTAGAATAAAAACTATTGCTACTAAAATCAGAAAACTTCAACATCTTTAAACACCTTAGAAGAAGGATGCCCCAAACGGTTGTGCCAAACTTTAATCGATGCTGAATTGATTTGTCTAATAGTTGTTGCCGTCTCCATTCCTCTAAAAAAGTAAAGACCATTCAATTGCCACCTGCTTCAATCAGCATCTTTGTGATGCGGTCCTGAACAACACAAACTCAGTCAGTGATTTGAAACACACAGCTTCTGTCTTAGGATAACTCTGAAACCGAGATAAGATGACATCTAAGCCCATCAACAAATAAGACACCACGAAGGCTTAAAGAATAACCCTAACAACATGTCGATGTTTTGTAAAGGTAATAAAACGTCCAGTAGGAAGTATGATTAGAACCAATGCCACATCGCAAACATCAATAAAAAATTCCAGTGTTCCTGTCATATGATTTGAAGACCAATTATCAATGATCCATGATTCAAAGAAAAACGTATCGGACAAATGTTTTGTAGAGGTGTGTTTGCGTTCTTCAAGCATAGGTTGCAACGTCTTCCACCGATCATCATTCAAACCACTTATCCCAACTCGATCAATAAATGTCAACGATGAATTGTTTGGAGTGGAGGTAGTAAAATGTGATTCACAAGACTTTTTGCTTTTCGTCGAACCTACGGCAACACTAGCATCAACACGACATGTCCCCTTTTGAGAGTTATTACCATATTTTATTTGGCCACCAAGGAAGACATCCAATCTGGTGAAAACATTTTTCAGCACTGTGACCTTGGCGACCACAGCTGGAGCACTTGTTGGAGCGCGACATAGCAACTTGAACTACGAAGCTCACACCATCGGTTCTTTCATCAACTAAATGGCCAAAAAGCTTGGATTCATCATCTTGAGTTAGAGCGTCGTAAGCTTTTTTAAGAGTTGGTAAAGGCATTCGAGAAAGAAATGCAAATTTTACCGGTCCATACAATGCATCATCTAGACCCATGAGAAATTGGTGTTCTTTATCTTCCTAACGTTCCTTACAAACTTCTTCCATTGTCTTAGCTCATTGATAATCATCAAGAATTCTCCACAATTGAGTAAGCTTACCATAGTAAGCCTCGATTGCTAGTCTTTTTTGGCGACAATTTGCCAATTCTGCTTTGAGGCGTTGAACCCGTTGGCCATTTTTCATACCAAAACGCTTTTGTATGTGTCTCCAAAGCTCATGAGAATCATTAATATGTGACAGCAAATAAGACAAGCTTTCATTGATGGTAAGCTTAATCCACGAAACAACAAGAGCGTTGTTTGCAATCCAATCTTCAAAATCAGGAGAAGTTTCGTCGGGTTGTTGTATTGATCCATCAGCAATACTTTTGCTCTCTTGTTGTGGGTTTTTCTCAGTTGATGCTGATTGAGGAATATGTAAACCAAACCTGGAACCTGGAAAATGAGTTGTTTAGGTTCATGGCTAACATCTGCTCAAAGAATTCACATGAAATTGAATATGTTGGTTTCTCCAAGGCTTGTACTACGACCCCAACTTGTAAGGTGAGCTATTTTACTGCGACACCGATCACACCAATCTCCTCAACCTCCATACATATCCATTCCAACTTCCATCTCTCATTGAAAAAAACCTTCTTTAGAACGTGCTAATGTTTTTATTTTGTTTCATGTCTATTGTTGAATAAGGCACCAGCCTTGTTTACAAAATTTGACATCACTTATGGGACTCATGAACCAAAATAAATCTGGAAAAAGAGTCCTTACCATCTCAAAATCATTCAGCTCCGAAACAAAAGCCAGCCATATTCATCGGGGTGTAATATCATACAGACTAAATTCACTAAATTTACGAAAGTGATGACAAAATCAGTTACGCAAGACAAAAGATTTCACATAGTCGAAATCAAGCTATTAAGTTTTAGAAGCAGCGTCAAGATGTTGCAGTGACTTCCTTTTTGGTGATTTATGTTTGGTTTCTTAATTTATATGTTTCAAATATTTGTTCAATAAAAACCATCAGTTTTGTGTGTCTAAATACTTGTCATGTGTAATTCAAAGATTTGTCTTTGGCAAGTAAAAGGAGTTGTATCTTTCTTTAAACAAGTTTTTTTTTTTTTCCAAACTATCAGACAGAGAAGATCTACTACTACAAGTTAATGGACTGTGTGAAAAATTATATGGTGAATTCAATTGGCCTACATATTTCCAGTATGTATCACATATATGATTGTGTGAATAGAGAAATGAACGATATACTTTTTTCTTTTTTCTTTTTTCTTATCGATATTATATTATCTCTACGAATATTTACTTACAGATTTTAAAAATTTTCAATATGTATTAATCTTATAATGTTATGTTTGGTTGTGACACCCGATCCCTTACAGCGAATTGGTTATGAGGCGGTCATTGACGGAGAAATGGTGGTTGTATTTATCTAGCAATTGAATCAAGTACCTCGCAAAAAAATCCTTCTTACAACAAAATGCTAATTCGAGATTCGTAATTTATTGTCAATCAATTGCCAACAAATCCCTTTCCAATTTGGAATAAATACAACCACCTTTATCCCAGGTAAGTGTATTGAGAAATATCTCACATCAGAAAAATAATAAGAAATTTCAGTTATATAATGGATACGTGTCAATCCACTCATTGTCCATTAGTGTTAAATTGAGAAAAACTAATATTTTGGCACCAAATATTCAATCTAAACTTAATTAGTCGATTCCGTTTTTTGTTTTTCTCCTTAGTTACGTTATATATTGCTATACACCTATATTTGTAATCTTCTTCCTTTGTCCAATTCTTCCCCCTCATCTAAATTTTATATTTTTTTTTTCATTCTTTTGTTTGGAAAAAGAGCATCATTTTGTTAGCAGCCATTAATTATTATTGTTTAACTCACTTAATTTCTCCAAATTTATAAGCTTTTAAGTGTGACACATATATAGTTACATTAGTAGAGTGAAAGGACTTAACATGTAAATTACATCTTTATTAATTTTTATTAATTATTGATATCTACTATGGTATAAAAACATATATAGGATTGATTAAGTTAACTTACGCGGTTGAAAACATATATTTGATGGCTTTATATATGTCGAATCCTATATATAGGAGAAGATGGCATAATAGCTCCTATTCCTATATATAGGATTGTACATATATAACGCCATCACAGCCTGCATTATATTTATATATGGAATTTAAATTAGCGGTAGACCAAATATTCATTGTACTTGAATATATTTATATTTATAATATTCAAATATGACCAATTAATGGATTTTAAACACGATGGCTATCTTTTTCCAATCATTTAGTACCATAAAAAAAAGGATACATATTTTACGCTATAATTGCGTATCTAAATATGTTAGAAATTGTATAGTCAACCATCATATCATACTATATATAGAACTATCATACAGACACACCATGTACTATAAATAAATTCGTAAGTTTTTTATTTGATGTATAGAAAATTGGTTAATTCAGATTTAATGGTACTTTTCAATATTAGAACCTCTTTGAAGTAATTATTGTTTCTGGAAAAGATTAGAAATATTCAAATATGTAAGACAATTGTAGTTAGAACAATATAAAAGGTAGGAGGTAATATTTAGAAAAAATGTGTTTGGCAATGAGTATGGTAAATTATAAAAACAGAATAGGTGAGAAAAATGTGAGTTTGGAACATTAGCAATAGCGACTCTCTTTAAATATATTTAGAATTTTGTGATATTTGATTTCAATAAAACAATTAATTGTAAAGTAATTAGATGTGAATATATATATATATATATATGTATATTTTTTAGATATAAATATGAATTAGTCCAGAATCGATATCATGTTTATGAATGTTAAAATAACCTTACCGTCCAATTATTCTTTTTAGCATCGGCTAAGATTTACTATATTTTGGCGGATCAACTCGTAAAATACCGCACTTGTTAAAAATTATTTTAAACTTTTTGTCACATTTAGGTATTTTTGTTAATTTATCTTTATAATGCATTAATTAATTAAAAACATTAAAAACATATAAATTTTTACAGTAGATTATATATTAATTTGACGTAGATAGTTTAAACACTTTATATATAAAACAATTAAATATATATATATATATATAGTACTAAAATTTATATAATTACTTTTTAGTAAATAGTCTTGGAAAATATAGAGAATGTTATCGCTCATAAGTTTGTGATATATGTATCAATCATTATTTTTTAAAATACTTGTTTTTGAAAATTCACATTATAAGACATACGAAAAAGTTATAGTTTTCTTATTTATATTGATTATGTGATTTTTTATCTTTTATAAATACGATCATACAAAGATCAAGTAAAAATATAATTAGAAAAGTAGAAAATAATTGGATATCAAATCTTGTATGTTCAGTATAATTGACTATTACATAATCATAGAAATTTATGGTAATTTTGTTTTTAATAAAGAAATTCTAGAATTATTTTTGAAAAAGATTGTACATGATATAACCAATCATATAAACAGAGAGTATATATTTCTAGAAATCAGAGTAAATTAGAGTATCTATATCTAATAAAAAGATATGTTTAAGATTTCTTAGTATATTAAAAAATATTATCTTATTTATTTTTATATAATTTTGTAGAATTAGATTTGACTATTTTTGATGAGATACCAAAAATAACATATTTTTCAATGGCATATTTAGTAATATTCAATAAATTATAGGTTGACCAAAAATAAAAATAATTAATTCCAAATATATTAGGAAATTACATTTCTGGAGAGATAACATCTCTATATATAACTTTAAGTGTTTTGATTATACTTCATTCTCAATAATAACAAAAAATGACTTCATCATGCAAATGCTTCTTTTTTGTGTTCATGTGTTTGGTTGTTCTCTTGATCCCAAGTATGCAAAAAAAAGAAATCTACATTTTCAATTTAAACATATATTATATGCTCAATCTTATATTTTGTATTTTATGTTTGAATATAATTTGTTAAATATCACAGAAACTGCGGAAGCTGTCGATCCACAGAGGTATACACATATTGTGATAGGTCCTTGCTCGACAACTCAAGAATGCAACAAAAACTGCAATGCTCAGGGTTTCCCTCATGGAAAATGTGTTGAAGAGCAACATGGTGCGCCTGAAAAAGCATGTGAATGTTATGCACACTAATGTAATTAAGATATTCAGTATGAACATGTAATAATAATAATAATAATAATAATAATAATAATAATAATAATAATAATAATAATAATAATAATAACAATAACAATAACAATAACAATAACAATAACAATAACAATAACAATAATAATAATAATACTAATAATATATTGGGGTACGTGACTTTCTTTTATTTGATGCAAATAATAACGATGTAATTTAATCTTGGATGTTTGCAACCAGCAAATTTGTAGCATATTGCTTATTTTGCAAAGAAAGTTAATATTTCTAAAGAAAGAAATATAAACGTTCAAAAATACAAATTAATATATGTTTTTCTCTTCGACTTCAATTGGAGTTTAAGGGCAAACAATTTGTGACAAAAAAACTCTAAAGCGAGAGAACTCGATTGCCACACAACAGTTTGACCTGTTTTAGTTGAGCCTATTGATATCAGATTTTTTCTTTATAAACTACTAGAACGACATCATCTTTTGATATTAAGCTAAAGAGTTATTACATAATATCATACGGACTAAATTCACTAAATCCACGAAAGTGAAGGTAAAAATTAGTTATGCAAATTAATAAATATCACAGTCCATATCAAGCTATTAAGTTATAGAAAGAGAGTCAAGATGTGCACTGACTTTTTTTTGGTGATTTATGTTTGGTTTCTTAATTTATTTGTTTCATGTCTTTGTTCAATAAAACCACCAGTTTTTTTTTGTTTCCAAATACTTGTTATTTGAAAGTCAAAGATTTTTTCTTTGGCTACCAAAATGTGTTATTTCTCCCTTCAACAACTTTTTTTTTCCAAACTATCATATAGACAATAATTATTGCTAAAGTCAATGGACGTGTAAATAACTATATTTTGAATTTAACTGACCAACATTTTTCTAACATTTATTGAATCAGATTTGAGATTATAATAATAATTAAATAAAAGCTAGGTGAATACATGCAGGTTTTGTTTCATCCACTTTTTTTTAAGTTTTCATTCACATAAAGTTTTGAAAGATAATGTGTTTTTGTTTAGTTAACCTAAACCTTTTTTTTGTATGAAAACATTGGAAAGTGGAAGATAAATATATTAGATATGGAAAAAAATTTCAATCTTTCATAATAAAACATTTTATAAAGTTTTAAATTAGATTTTATCTAATTTTATTTTAATTTATAATGTATTATTTTTTCATTTTAATTTAAGTTGCAGTATTTTTTACCCGTGATTTCATATATGAAAATAGTTACGTATTGTGACTTCAAAGTCTCTCCGATAACTCAAGTCGTTTTAAATATGAGTAGTTTATACTCTTAGCATTTCGGAACATATTAACTTTTAAACATAGTTTCGTCCAAAAAATGTTAACATCAAATTTATCTGTCTTCTAAGCTTAATTCATGAGTTTTTTTGTAAAACATATAGCATTAACAAATTTAAATCTTCTTGCTCTTTTTTTTCTTTTGCTTCTAGGTAAAAAAATAAAGTAAAAAATAGCAGGTTTATAACGTACGATAAAACCAACAAAAAATATTATAAGAAAAACAATACAAAATATTTATATTGCTACACTTGATCTTACATTGTCTCCATCAACCAACATTTTAGAGCAAGTAAATGATGAACACGTTTTTCCTTTACCACAAAATGTGTAGTACTTTTTTCAAATATCTTTTACAAACTTTTATATATATATATATATATATATATATATATATATATATTCAAATGCTATGTAATAAATTTAGAAAAGATAGAATTTTTGAAAATATTTATGTGTTGAATTAATAAACTTTCAAAACATCTATCAAATCCGTAGTGTTATTAGAAATTTAGAAAATTTAATAATCTCAACGTAACTCCATATATTGATGAAGAATATGTTAATTCTATCAGGGACAATGAAGTGGTTTTACAAGAAAAAGTTATGTGAATGGAATGCAATGAATGAAAGATGTAAAGATGAATGAAAAAAATATTAAAAGGCACGTGTCACATTTTCAGGAGAACACATGACACAAGGATGTATAGTCCTGACCAAAGTTTATATATAAGATTAAAGTATCATTATTGACATTATACTTATTATTCAAAATTTTTGATTGGTCAAATAAATTGATGGTTAAATATTATATTGTCTATATAGAAATAGATCTTAAAACATTTCTATATGTATTAATTTTATAATGTTAAGTGTGGCTATGAAGCCCCATCCATAACAACAAATCGGTTACGAGGCGGTGATTGACTGAGAAATGGTGGTTGCATTTATATAGAGATTGGCTCAAAGTCCTCACAAGGAATCAAATCCTTCGTAAAACAAAATGCCAATTTGTGATTTGTAATTTGATGCAGCAAATCCTTTTCCAATTTAATTTGGCTTAAATACAACCACCATTATCCCAAGTGGATGTATTGAAAAATATCTGACATTAAAACATGAAAATGGATTTCATTTATATGTACCAATTTATTTATTTGTCAATTAGTTTTGAATTGAGAATCATAAATCTAACACTTTGATACCAAACAATCAATCTGATTTTTATTAGTTGATTCTCTTCTTTTGGCCTTAGTTATAGTTTAGACAGCTCATTTGGTCGTCTTCTTCCTTTGTCCAATTCTTCTTCCTCATCTAGTTTTTACAAATTTTCATACTTTTGTTTGAAACAAGAGCATCAATTTGTTAGCAGCCATTATTAATATTAATTTAACTCACTTTCTCCAAGTTTACAAGGTTGTAAGTGTGTAATCACATATATAGTTACACTAGTTGAGTGAACCTTGCATATAAATTACATCTTTATATATTTTTATTTATTATGGATATCTACTATATAATAAAAACATATGTAAAGATTGATTTAGTTAACAAATATTTACCCGATTTGGAAACATATATATGATGGCTATATATATTCTGAATCCAATATATAGGAGAATGGGACATTATATCTCCTATATATAGAATTCTACATATATTACGCCATCATAGGCTCCAATATATTTATATATGTAATATAAAGTTAAAGTTGACAAATATTCAATATACATGAATTAATTTTTATATATAATATTTAAATATGACCAATTAATGAATTTTAAAAACGATGGTCATCTTTTTCCAATCCTTTAGTACCATACAAAAGAGAACATAAATTTTGATCTTCTCTTCATCCAATTCCATAATTGTTGTCTGATCCTTTTGTGTGGAGGGCCATAAACATAACTTACACAAAATGTATGGTGTCCATCTCTGATATATACATCCGTAAAGTTGAGAGATGGGCAGGTTATAGTTACCTGACTTTGTTGACTCCAAAAAATAGCCATACTTCCACTAGAACCTTCAGCTGATATACAACATTGGTTACTATAGCCTAATGCTTCTGCTACCCTCTGTACATAATTACTATTGTTCTTAGTCTCTACTAGGAACATTACTTTAGGAGACAGTGTGTGCTTAATCTCCTGAAGCTGACGAACTGTCATGGGGTTCCTCAAAGCCCTGACAGTTCCAATGCAATAGCTTCATCTTGGCTGGGGCAAAGGGGATTCCTCGCTCCCCTTCGCCCTTTCTTGGATATTGTTGTTACTGCTTTGACCTTCATCCTTCTCCATTTAGTTAGCCTTTTTCTTTGAAGTTGGTATATAAAGTTGCCACGGTGTGTCTGGTTGTTTCCGCTTAGTTCTTCGAAATACTTTACTGTGGTTGATTTCTAATTGTTTTGACATTCTTTCGATTTCAATTTGATATTCTTGTGAATCAGTTTTAGTTTCCTGCTTAGCATTATCTGAAGTTGAAGCTTCAGATATGGAACTAGCTGAGGTATCTCCTAACATTTTCTTCACCTTTCCTTATTCAACCCAATACCTTGCAACTCATGTGCCATACAAATTTGCATAAGCTGTTTTTCTTGTTGTTGAGGCGTGATTTTTGTTGCACACTCTTCAGATCCATGTCTTAAGCTCCCACACGTAGTGCATAATTTTTGAATCGCGACGTATCTAAACTCCAATTCTACCTCTGCTTCTTGATTTAAAAACTTAAACTTCCTCACTAAAGAGATGGGTTGATCAACATCAAAATCGACTTTAACCCAGACCTGAGCAGGTTTAGAAGGTGTAGGCTCCAAAATCTTAATTCCTTCACTATGCACCTGACTAGGGATGTTAGGATGGATTTGGAAACCCATTTAATAAATGGGTACTTTGTTTAAATTTAAACTCATTTAAACCCATTTTAGGAAAAAAAATTAAATGGGGTTAAATGGGTTTCTCCATTTAAACTCATTAATTAAATAGGTAAACCCATTTATTAAATGGGTACCCATCTAACCCATTTATAAGATTTCTCTAAGGATTTTCTTTTTACATTAACAATTAAAATTAATTTATAAATTTCAAAAAATGGTAAATAAAAATAATAAAATCATTACATTTAATACCAAAAATTTTCCCGCAATAAACACGATTCCACACTTTTTCCGCGGTAAATACGGTTTCATATTTTTATGCGAAAAAACAGCGAGTTAAAATTTTCCCGTAAAAAACGTGTTTCCGCAATTTTTCCACCAAAAACGTGATTCCGTAATCTTCTCAATAAATTCTAGTTTCATAATTTTCCTGCCAAAAACGTGATTTCGTAATTTTTCCGCCAAAAACTTGTTTTCGCATTTTTCTGGCCAAAAACATGATTCTGCAATTTTTCCACCAAAAACGTGTTTCCGCAATTTTCAAGTCAAAATTTTGTTCCCGCAATTTTTCCGCCAAAAACGTGATTTCGTAATCTTCTCAAAAAAATCTAGTTTCATAATTTTCCCGCCAAAAACGTGATTCCTTAATTTTCCCACCAAAAACGTAATTCCCTTATTTTCTTGCCAAAAACCTGATTCCATAATATTCCCGCAAAAAATGTGTTTCCGCAATTTTCCCGCTAAAACATGATTTTTTCCGCAATTAATACGGTTTCTCAAACCAAATAAATATGGTTTCACAAATTCATAATTATTAATTAAATATAATAATTAATAATTAATTTTAGGAAAAAAATCATCACATCTAACTTAAATGGACTTAAATGGTTATTGTAACTTTGGCAAAGTTAAATGGGCAGGGTTATATAGGTCTAAAACTTAAATGAGTTTATATGGTTTTAAGGTTAAATGAGATGGGTTTAGTGGGATGGGTTTAATGGGGTGGGTTAGCCCATATTAACATCCATACACCTGACCAAAAGAGGCTCCTATACTTTCCACGGGCCAATGGCTCATATACTCTGATCTCTCTACTCTTAAATCTACATTCTACTATTTAATCTAAAATACTCCATACTATTAATGAAACTTGTTTTCTCCATTTTACCCTTATTCTTCACCAATCAAAACACTCCACACCTCTCCTAATATTTTCTAACCAAAACACACGTTCAACCGGCCTCACATGAGAGACTTCATTCTCTTTCATACACATGTCAACTTAGTATTAGTGCAGAATTTTGGCTTTAAATAAAATATTGCATGATTTAAAATACTAATTAAATTGTTTATGAGTTACTATTTTTACTTTTTTTTTTTTACAATTCATAAAATAAAATTATCTATACATCAAGTTTCATTATGCTTATATTAAAATTATATTAATTTTATTTTTCATTGATATTAGTTACAGTTAATATAAAATAATAAATTAATATTATATTAGTTAATATTAATTTTGTTTGTTACTAGTTTTATAAATAAATTATTGAATATATTTAAAATGTAACTTATTTATGTATTTATGTATTGCATGAATATTTATGTATTTCGTATGTAAAACTAGAAAAACTCAATACTTATTTTTAAGAAAATATCCAAAAATTAACAACAAATTTTTTTACAAAATATCCTACCAAACAATTATATATTTGATAATGGTTTTTGCTAGACAACCACAAATTTATATAACTTAATTACTAAACAAAGTAAAATAAGTAAATTTCATAATTGCTTATACCATACATAACATTTCTCATATAAATCCTTATACTTTTATGATGACTTTGTTAATGTTAACAAATTTCTGATCCATGAGATTTATATAATGTCTACCAATACATATTAGATCATGAAAATCTTTCTGTTGGATTTAGAAATCATACTATAATTGGTACAACAACAAAAAAATTGTTTCATCGTAGTAAAACTGATAAAAAGTTAAAAAATAACAAAAGTAAAATTGTGAGGTTTTTGGTAAAACAAGAAAATTAGGAAAACTATCAACATAATTTTCATGTGTGGTCCCCATAATATTTCAGATCTACGAGTCATCTGGTCAAACTGCGCGCGTGTGGTTCCCATAAAACCAAGTGGTGAAATTTTTAATATAGTTTTACCAAGTAATATCAATTATACCAAACTATGATAATTGTACAAAATATACGAGTTGTACTTACAAACTATTATACCATACATAAAAGATGTTGTTTTTGTTGTTTCTTAGTTGCTAAATACGATGAAAACAAGCTGGAAATACACCTCCGAGATATGAACGCCTTCCACATATGAATCCACAAAGAGCTCACCTAGATCCCGCCACAAAGCCAAATCGAGCCGACATAGTTGACGTCTTCATCTTCATCTTCAGTTTCAACACTGTAACAAGAATGAATGTATAAGATACAATGTGCAACACTATATCAGTAAAGGCGTTTGATCCTAAGAGGAAACAGAGCAAGCCACAAGCAAAACAATACATGCACGACGAAAACAGAGCAAGTTAAAACAAAGTATGTTAATGGAGTCGCAGAGAAGAAGAGTCATGAATGTCCGATCTGTTTTAGGGTTTTCACTTCAGCACAAGTACTTGGTGGTCAAAAATCTCACGGAAGCAGCATCGGAGTAGGAGGATCGGTAAATCAATTTGTTTGAATCGATAAAGAAGAGGAAAAAGTATCAATGAAACATAGGATGATTAAAGCGTAAAGAACCTCCTTCTGAAGAGAGGCTCGCAGCTATGCAAATCTTGTTTGAAATCTGTCATGGTTTCAAATTCGGGGTTTTAGCTGTCAATGGTGCGAAAATTGAAGCAATCGATCAAAGGTGAGGAGGAAGCTCACGTAATCGATTTTGATATTAACCAAGGAAACCAATAAATTGTTGAGTTATCCGGTAAACCCGAAGAAACTTTAATTGTGAACTTTGCTTTCTAGCTTCACCACATGCCTGGCGAGCGTGTCACAACAATAAATTTGCGGGACGAGGTACTCCACATGGTGAAAAGCTTAACCCGAAGCTTTTCGCAGTCGTTGAACAAGACGTAAACACAAACACTGATCTGTAGGTTATTTTGTGTTTCATTGTGGTTGGATCTCGACGCTGGAGAGTTTGATTGTCGCCGCTCGAGTCGTGGCGTTTCCGACGTGTGCAGATCAACCGACGAACACGAAGCTTTTGGAAGAAAAATGAAAGACAAGTATTAAGGTGAGAGAGAACAAGAAAGGTTTGGTGGACAGAGGAGAGATAAGGTAGTGTTTGAAAGAAGTAACGGAGGAGAAAGCAATGGAGTTGAAATAAAAGACAGGAGAAAAAAATGAGAAGAAGAGAGAAGGTCGAGAGAAAAAGAAAAAAAAAATAAAATTTATTTAGGGATTCGTTCTTTTAGTAGATAATCCAATTGGATCACAAATTAGGTGAATAATAAGTGGTTAGGTCTGTAATTTTGAGAGAAAATACTAGTTTATAAGTAATTTACTCGTTTTTTTTAATTTAAAATAATTCAATATTAATATTTGTTTATAAAGAGAGTAACTTAGCACATTTCCATTTCCATTATAAGGGGAGTATCAGCCATTGATTCTACTTTCAACTATATTCTTCCTTCTAAACTTCTGGGAGCCTATTGACTTGAATTCAAAGTGGAACTGTTGTTAAAAACGTTGGATAGCTTCTATTACTCCAACGATCTAATGCTAGCAACCACCCCTTGAATGTGTATGGAGCTCCTTCAAGGGCATTTAATAAGTGATGTTCTTGATTAAAGTAGAAATTGAATGTACCGTCGTCGTTAACTTTGCCCTGAACTTGACCTTCCAATTTCCAAACTTTCGGCATAAAATTGCGAACTTCAGCCGATGGTTGTTGTTTAGGATTGAGCGGCTTGACTACGAGACACAATCGATGATCCTTCAGAAACGGTTCATACGAGACATTTTGATGAATGATCAAAGTAAACTTGTCTTCCCCAATTCGCAGTCGTTGGAAGGATTTCCATAATTCTTTCTCGATATTCATGATGCTTCTTGGACGATATGATCCTAGACAGGATGAATTTAAATCTGGTTCAAGATCACAAATGATTAGTCGATCTAAGATCGAAACAGCAAACTTTAAAGGGTGAAGGTTATTGTTCACTATGTTCGAGAGAGTTCTGCTTAAGGTCAGCAATTTTGGTACGTTCAAAATCATTTCTTCTTATATATGGAAAAAAAAATGTTGGTAGAAAACCAAACCAAGTGGATACTAAACCAGATTAGTCCAAAATATTTCAGAAACAAATCCTAGCGAAATTGAACCAATGTCTTGAAGATCTCATCCGTCTGAGTTATGATCGGTAGCGAAAATGCGAGCAAGACGCCAAGTGTTGCCTTGCCTCGTTGGTTCCAAAATTGCTGCGCACATAAACTAGCAAAACCGGACCAATGTGTTTAATCAAACGAATTGAATATAAATAAGACTAGACCAAAATGTTTCCGGTTTAGATTTGGTTCATAAGAACCCAGGAACAAAATCTAGCAAAACCGAACCCGTGTCTTCAATCTTATCCTTGTGAAAATGCGAGCAAGACCGACCAGTGAATTGCCTCTCCTCTTTGGTTCCTAAGTCGCCGTTTCGTTGAACGGAGCAACATGGCCCCAAAATGATCGAAAACCACTAAACCCTTAATTTGGAATCTCCTCTGCATTTATGAGTCGGCTTCAACTAAGTTATTTTAACGAGAGAGAGTGTGAAACCAACGGTCCCAAGCAGTGACTTGCTTTTGTTTTCTTTTTGTATTTCCAAGTAATTCAACAAAGTTTGAAACTTTAAGTCTCTTGCAACTCAATTACATGGCGATTCTTCAAAGTCTACTCTTTTTTGAGTCGTCCTCTTCTGTTTATAAAACCTGGAGTTCAATTCCTTCCCATCACCATAGATAAATCAGTTTTCTTCAAGATATGTCTTTTCTTACTCGCATTAGATTTTGGATTGTCAATTGGATTCTCGGCCTTCAGGAGACCACTTTACTTGAAGGGAAAGATGACAAATTTGGAGGTGTAGAAGTGAACCTAACGGAACCAGTGACTGCTAAGAATTTTGTCTTATCGCTGAGGGCTTCACTTGTGGAATGGAAGAAGCAGGTATTCGTTAGTCATTACCAGAGATTAGAATGAGTCTTTTAAGTTTCTGTGCAAATGAGTTGAGACATGGATTTACAGGGGAAGAAGGGAATATGGATAAAGCTGGCTGATGGGCTTGACAATCTTATTGCACCTGCCAAAGCGGTAATTAAGATGTTATGATTGTTGTAAACTATGGAATTTTTGTTTTGTTTTGGATTTGATTCTTGTTCAGTTTTTTGTTTTGTGATTCTTTAGGAAGGGTTTAAATACCCACCATGCCGAGACTGATTACTTGATGCTTGTGTCTTGGATCTCTGAGCTACCTAGCACTCTTCCGGCCAATGCTTCTCATCGTATTGGGATCGGTGCTCTTGTTCTAAACGAGAGCAGAGAGGTTACAAGATAGTATTAGTTTATATTTCTCACTGTTTGGTGTATCACTTTATTTATAGCTGATTCTTGCTTTGTTCTCTGGTGCTTACGTTTTTTTTTCCATTTGCAGGTGCTCGTGGTTCAGGAGACTAGTGGATATTTCAAAGATAAAGATGTGTGGAAGCTTCCTACAGGTGTTATTAAAGAGGTGAGTTTATGGGATCTTGGCACATTTGTATTTGTGTGTGTGTGTGTGTGTAAATCTGATCTTCATTGCTCTAAAAGAATATTTACAAAAGAAGTGTTAAATCTTAGGGAGAATCTTAGCTCCTACTCTGCCAATGATAACAATCATTGAACCAAATTTTTAGTATAAGTTAAGACTAAAGCAGACTAAACAAAAGAACCCTTTTATGTCTATATGTAGTTTTCTACAATACTTGTCTACTATTATGTAAGTAAACTCAGTTTGTATCCAAATACGTCACTACTATATAGAAGTTAATGAATGCTAAACTTTGTAGAGATATAGCCATCTGGCATGTCAGCTTAGTTTAGAACAAGTTAATCCCATTAGTGAGGCTTGACAATATCAACTGCCATCCATTACATAAGAGCCCTCGTAATATCATACCTACGGTAACTGAAATTTCCAAAAATCCACAGGATGAGGGTATTTCGGCGGGAGCAATTAGGGAAGTGAAAGAAGAAACTGGTGTAAGTTTCCGGTTACTAACCCCGAAAAATATATTTAGATTATGGGTTTTATGTTGATAATGTAATCTAAATTTGATATTTCTTATCTTTTGCGTCAGATTGAGACAGAATTTGTAGAAGTTTTAGCTTTTAGGTAACAAAAGATCTATTCACCCCTTCTTTATTAGGTACCCACTGAACTATCTAATCTTGACATCATATTGTTGGTGTCTCGCAGGGAAAGCCACAAATCATTCTCGGAAAGAGAAAGACGAATATAATGTTCCTCTGTGAGTTGAAAACAAGCAGCTTTGAAATCAAGAAAGATGCCTCTGAGATCTTGGCTGCTAAGGTAAACCTCTTATATAATTTGTGATGAACCTGAACGAAGCAGCGTTTTAGTTACGGCAGATCTTTTAACGGCTCAGCTCTCATGTTGTGGGTATCTCAGTGGATGCCGATTAAAGAATACGTATACCAACCCTTTCACGCCAAGGAGGGGAACGAGATGTTCATGTTAATGGCTAACATCTGCTTAAAGAGGTCAGAAGGGAGTGAATACATGGGATTTTCATCTGTCAATTCAATAGCTTCAGAGAGGAAGAGCCTTTACTGCAGCACAGTTCACGCCAACAACCTCAATGAGCCTGGCCAAGCCTCCACTTCCACCTCTACCTCTACCTGAGAGAACAAGATGTTTGCTGTTTCTCTCTGTTTCTGTTTTACGTCTTCTGTTCAAAAATCCACCAGTCTTGTGTGTACAAAGACTGGAGACTTATCATATGTAGTTCACCATGCCCTCACCACAATTCCATATATGTAGTTCACCATGTCCTCACTACAAGCCCACTTTTTTATTTATACGAATAAATTTAGCAAGTAACCAAAATATGGGACAAATGATAAACCAAAACAAAATCTAAGAAAAGACTCGTTAGCATCTCAAAATTGACGAGCTTCACAATATTGAATTGTAAATGAAGAGCTGAGATGAGACACTAACTTCTAGCCTCCCTAAATCAATGATTCCATTTTTGAAGCTCTAACCCCAATCCCAAGTCGCTAACCATTTCATTTAACTTATTTGTAACAAAAAACGAAATTAAAATAGCCAAATGTAAGAAGAAGACTCGTCTTGATAACGTGAGTAACAAGAAGACTCGTCTTGGTAACGTGAGGGATTTGCTACAATGAAGAAAAGCCACTATATCATATAAAGAAGAAAAAATACTATATACCCCTATTTTATATGATTAGTTAATAATTTAACACGCGTGTTACAAAACAATATAACTTGTTATTTAATAAGGTATCATATTTTTTTACCATTTACAATATTATATTATCATAGCAAATCTATTGTCTTTTTATAGCTATATGGTAAATAAAAAGCTATAGTGAATCTTATTTTTTATATGATTCAACAAAGCTATCTATGTTACAAACAAATGTAACGCATTATAAAGAAATGTATCACTTGTAACAGGGCGTCTCAATCATTGATTACAAAGCTCTAACACTTCTGTTACAAGCAAAATTGTCCAAGTGAAAACAAACTCCTAAATGAAAAATGGAAACAGACTTGTAATTACAATTTAAATTGGTGAAAAATGGAGTTTTGGTTATAGACTTACAGGTAATTACAATTTAAAACTGGTGATGATCGCTGTAAACTTAACTAAAGATTTACACAGTAGAGTTGATAATTATAAGATTACAACAAAGGCATATAGTTTATAAACAAAACTTATTTAACAACATAACACAAAACAGAGAGCACAATGAAGTGCAAAAAGTACAAAAATTAATCTACACCCTGAGGTTTTTTCAGAAAACAATTAATACGAAATTCCCATATGAAAGGGAAAAAAAAAGAGAGCTATAGAAAATATTGGATGTAAACTCATCAAGCTTTGATCTCAAACCTTGAATACTTGATGGATCCGATGGAGATGTCGATTTCAATGAGATTATCTTCATCAATGAAATCATTAAACTCAGTGAATAGATCAAAGAGCCTGGAATCTTGGAACTTGTTGTGGAGACACAGATTGTTTTTGTTACTAGTGTAGTGGTGGCCTACGTAGTGACCACTTGGTAAAGACAGCTCTATAAGGCTCTCATCATCGGGGATTGCGCCGTCTTCATCCTCTTCAATTAGGTTGTCCTCCAATTTTCCGGTGATATCTTTGGTGGCGACATAGTCTCGTTCTTGATCTTGATCTTGTTTTGATGACTGGATTAAAGAATGAGGAAGTGAGATTGGGAAGAAGAAGGAGGAGAAGAACAAAGCAGCACAAGTAAAGAGGAGATGTAAGAAGCGAAGGCCAAGGACATGAAGAAGTGGAGGGGCGAGGAGAGAGAGCCATAAAACAGGTCTCTTCAACAAAAGTGAAGCCAAACTTATTAAGCAGTACTCTTCATCTATTTTCTTCTCAAGATTCATTTCAACTCTCAAATAATATTCGATAGATGAAACCCTAGAAAAAAAAAGAAGAAAAAAACCTAAGTGGGTTGATGTGAGAACTTAAGTACTAGGGTTTGAATCGGAAAGGGCTTTGTAGCTCTATTTAGAAATAACATCAAAATGGAAAGGCTATTAATAGTAATACCACCCTAGGTAAATGCAAGATTGATTATATTTCTGAAAACAGAAAACCAGAAACCAGTCCATTGTTTTGTTTGCTTCGAGATTTGAGGAGCAACAGCTCCAACCTGCACTCACTTTTCCCGATTCTCCAAAATCTCGGAGTTACCCTCTAATTATATAATTTCGAATTGTTTTACTCTCATGTAGTACTATACATAGTTGTTACAAACAAAAAAATGCATCTAACCTGTGAACATTTTTTAGTGTTAAAAATAATTTTGAGTATATGTTTACATAAGAATAAAATATTCTAATACGAATAAAATATTCTAATGAGATGGCATAAATAACTTTTGGACAATTAGTTATCTTTTCATTTCACTCTGATAGGAAAGGTGATTTATTTCCGTGATATGCTATAATTTCTTTGCTGTAGACGTATAATTTTTTTTGTATGAATTTGAATTTCGTTTTAAGTGATAATGAGAGGATTTGTAATTTTACAAAAAAAAAAAAAAAAAGCTTAATCTAATAGCTATTCCTTGCCAAAAGAAAAAAAAAAGATAAAAAAAAAAAGAAAGAGCTAGCTAGATGTAATTACAAAAGTTGGGGAGATATATTCATAAGTGAACCAATGCTGCATTACGTCACTAGTTGCTTGTGTGTTTTTCCTCGCGAAAATGGTGTCTCTGATCTTTCGGTCAGATTTCTTGAATAACTCTTGCGAAATAGAAGAGGAGTTTGAGTGCACCCGATCGTTACTCTCGAAAAAGATAGCATTGTTGATCGTGTGTTGAACAATTCTACGCAGGGGGTCTTGGGGTTGTGTTTCCCCTGAGTCCGAGCCATGCCGAGAAAGATGTCCAATTGTGAATAAAAAAAGAGCGCATAGCCTGGCCTTTGAATGGCCAGACTCCACGGTTCCTGACTACCTTCACACCTGAGAAAGAGATGGTCCATGTCCTCTTCAAATCTTCCACAAAGACAATATGAAATTGAGATATATAAACCCCATCGGACGAGTCTAGCACGAGTTGGGAGTCTATCCAAATAAGTTGGACGTTTAATTTATCAAACATAAGTTTTAAATGTCTAACTTTTTGTCAGTTAATAGTGTGTGAAATGTGTATTTTTGTGTATCATGCTATTTATCTATGTCAACATATAAATTATCCTAAAGATATATTTTCCGTCATACCAAATAATTTTTAAGTATATATATATATATATATATATATAATTTGTTTAATAATATACCGTGTTTAATTTTACTTAAAAGTATTATTTAGCAATAAGTTACATGGTTGTTGTTATCCACTTAATTATATATATCCATCACCAGTTTATACCAAAACAAGTAGATCGTGTATGTCCAACAAATAAAGAACCAGAATAATTTGAGCATCTGAAATTGATTCTCTTGGAGACTTCAAAGGCCAAAACCCTTGAGCTTTGAACATGTGTACACTGTCCAAGGCACAGAGAGTTCGTAAGCCATGTGCCACCATTTGGCGTCATCTCCTTACTTTCAAATTATATGATATTCTAAGAACTTATAAAGTAAAACCAAAGATAATGGCTCAACAAATCTATGAAACAATCAATTCCTTGTTAATTAGCATTTGGATGAAGTTTATAGACGTTCACTTACAAGTAAAAAATGAAGTTCAAAAATCATGTGTTAAATAAATGATATAGAATAGTAAAACTAACTAAATTTTGTAAACTTTTTTATTATTATTATCATCTCTTTCTAGTAGTAGTATGAATTTATAAAATTGAACATGCATGGACATTAAAATAAAACTTCCGATCAACTTATTTAGAACACCCTCATCGGTGAGTTTTTAATAGGTTTTTAAGCAATAAATAAATGAAAAATAATAAAAACTGGAGAGAGAAATTTAGTGGATTTCTCGTTTGAGAATCTCAATTTCTTATTAAAATTTCTATTTGCCACATGTTTAATTCTAATTGCTTCAATTTTTTTTAACAGTTTATAATTTAATTATATAATGTTTAGATAACCAATAGAAATTCTTAATTGATGAGGGTGCTCTTAAGTTAGAAAAAAAAATCATTTCAAAGAAATAAATACGATAACTAATGCATAACTAAAAATAGAAAATATAAAAATAAAATAAAAATCCTACAAAAAAGGAGGTGCCACTTGTCGGCCAGTTGCAGACATATAGCTAGGTTGCCTATTGTTTGTAATATACGCTACAAAAATTCTTGAAACTATGAATCAATAGATTAATTATACTTATCCAACTAATCTTTTGATTAACCAAAGCAAACGTTAATGGTCTCGAAAGGAATGTTGTTTACCTACACGAGCATGGCCTAATTTTAGAAGAAGGGGACCATCTCTAACTTACGAGGACTCTCTAATTGTTTTGAATTAATACACTCAAAATTTTTACTGTTAGTATAACATCTTTAAAATGTGAATATGCACTGGCAGTCTTGGTAATCACTTTTTTATAAATACATATAATAGTGTTTAAAATCACCTCCGTCAAACAAAAATGATTGTTATTAAATTTAACCGACCATAGAGATGAATTGAGCAAAAATTAAAGGTATGTTATTAAACTTTATATTTAAAAAAAAAAATAGTACCAATAACTAACTTCAAAAATCTATAAACCAAAAAGATATGTAAGTTGCTTTTATGTTTCTAGCATTAGACGAAAAAGATTAAATTCTGAATTGTTGTTCTCAACTCTCAAGTGATAAACACTCCATGAAGCCAATCTGGATAAGTAAGCTAAATCAAGTGTACCAATTTTGGCTTATCAAATCCATAAAAAGCATCAACAGAATTTAAGAAGTTCATGCACATTAGTAGTTCATTGTTTAGCATAGGACATGTGTTGCTTACGCACTTCTCTTTGCAAAAGAATATTTTCGGTAAGGAGCTGGCAAATCTTCGTATTTTTAATTATTTCATAGTGAAGACAAATAGAGCTGTAGATCATAAATCGATTCTGTCCAAATAAATTATAAATTCCGTGAGAAATGGGTTTGAAATTAATTTTTTATCATAAATATCATTTTAAATAAATTAATTTACATATGGAATTTCTGAATAATATTGAAAAAAATTAAAAACACATTACTATTTTGGTTGGCCTCTCTACAATTTTTAAAGAATCTTGTGCTCCAATCAATTGCATATCTATGGTCCGGTTTATAACTCATCTCTCTATTTAGGTTTCTATGTCTCTAGATCATTGACATATCCAATAACAATTTGTTAGATCATTGCCACAAGAATATATTGGTAATTGGCCTGAAATGTCATCAGTGTTAAGTAATTATGGCTTTGATTCAGATAACATGGAGAATGGTTTACATATGTATGAAATTCGATCAATTCAGTTTACAAAGGAGTAGACAGAGATTTTTTCAAGGCCATTGATATTTCGGAAAATCAATTTTTGTGGACATAACCCTAGTTCCAGGCAACATCCCACCAAATTTGGCGAATATTACATACCTCAAAACATTAGACCTGTCAAGTAAAATTCCTCAAGATTTATAGGAACCTCTCATTTCTATACAACATCAACTTCTCCCACAATCTACTAGAAGGATTGGTGTCACAAGCACACAATTTAAAAGTCAAAATTGTTCTTTATTGTGGGTAATTCCGAATTTGAAGAAATATATGGAGAGATTAATGAACCCATACCTATGTCACATTTACCCGTGAAATCTTTGTCAAAATCAGATAAGCAAATGCTTAATTGGATAGTAACTTTAATAACTTGGTGTGTTTTGTGGATTAGTGATCGGACATATCTTTACTTCAAACAAACTCAAGTGGCTTAGGGCGATATTTTGTCCATTAATCAACCCCAAAACCATCTATCCAATCACTCACAGCGTGTCTAAGATTTTGTAATTCTTTTTCTTTTGCTTTGTAATTTTCTTTTGCAACTAGTCTTAATAATTTTCTACTTGGTGGTTTTCTAATAAACGTTGTCTGTGTTATATTTGTAATGTTCTCACCATTTTGTAATATGTTTCATGTGATATTCTATGTTTCTCAGTTATCGATCTTTAAAAGAAAATGTTTAGGAAAAAAAAAATCTTTACAAAAGCCAAAGCTTTGTGGGAAAATCTTGACGAGTGACTTTGTAAAGCCAAAAAAATTTGAATCACAAAAGAATTACTAATAGAGAAGATAACATTGACTAGCTAGTGGCTTTGCTCTGTCTTTACGTTAGGACCTATTAATTGTAAACCCATATCTCACGGCATTACTTGGAACCCTTGTTAGATAATTGACAATTTGACATGCAGATGTACAATATCTACTTAAATCCTATCGCTCCAATTTTTCGATAACCATATTTTTTCTTTTTTTTTTTCTTTTTGGAGTTTCTTAAGTCTATGGAAACCATAATTAACACATACATTGCGCCATTTACCTCTTTTCATGGCCCATTAATAGTGATGGCCCAATCTATTTCTTTTACATAAAAACATTTTCTCTTTCTTGTTATCAACCAACCCACTAATTTTTTTTCGAAACGCGACATTGATTGACACGCAACCATAGAGTAATGACTTTTAATATATCTATCAAGTCAAACAAGTCAATGGTCTTTTAGTTTTGGCGTATTTAAATGATATTTTGAAAAGAAAACAAAAGAAGCACCCGACAAAAAGGAAATCCAACAACTTAAGAATTTACGTCGAAGGTAGTAGCTCGAATTGTGACCGTGTCAACTTCAAATTGTGTTTTTTTTTCAAAGAAACTTTTGGAACAAATTGATTTATAAAGAAAATAAAAATGCTAATTTTGATAACATTTTTTCCAATTGATATGGATATTCCACTTTTAAACATAATTTCCAAGACATTTATATTTATATATTTATAAGTAGAAACTAGAAAGCTATACGACCATTTCCACAATTAATTGGTGGTAAAATTAGATTAGATAGGGAAGAAAAATGTATAAATTCTGTGAGATGGAACATTGGAAGATATGACCTTTAAATATATACATATATATATATATATAAAGTTATTTATATTGATTAGTATTCAATAAAAAAAAAAAATCTCTCATATATTATCGACAACTATTCAAAAAGAAAATATTTTCTTAATAAACGGAAGCCAGGTAATGATAAACTTCTAGAATTGATCAGAAATAATCAAACAAAATTAAAAGTAAATATTAATTTGGTTTGAATGGTTCAAAAGAGAACATAAATTGTTTTAACCAAAACAGCAAAATAATTAAAATGGTGAAATCAAACACAACACACCCACTTATCTATAAAATGAAATGGGTTCCCCAAACTTGTTTCTCATTCACCATTCTTTTTCTCAATTCAAAGAAGAGACACAAAGAGCAAGAGATATAAAAAGAGAGAGAGAGAGGGGAGGATGGAATCTCAAAAACAAGAAAGAAGCGTGAAGGAGATGAAAAGAGTCACTAAGATCATAGCATTGGCATCCATTTTCTCTTTTATACTATCTTACTCTTCCTTAATATCTTCTCTTCAACAAAGACTCCATTTGCTTTCCATGTATAGCAATCTTGTGGACAAGAAGTACATGTTCTTGCTATGCAATGGGATTGTGGGCTTTATCGTGGGGAGTTTCCGTGGGAATCCTGAAACCCTTTTGCACGGTAAAGCCATTAACATCGTTGAACAAAGGAAAGACGTAGCGATCAAAGACTTTGAAGAAACAGAAGTCAAGAAAGTAGTGGCACTACTTGAAGAAAAGAGTGTTTCTAAAGAAGAAGACAGAGTTGTTTTGTTTAGAGGAGGAGAAGAAGAACAAGAAGTAGCATTGGTTGTTGAGGACGATGAGAATATATTAGTACAAGACCTCGCTATCATTAGAATAGATGATCATGATGATGACGACAGTGAGATAAATGATAGTTTGTTAAGTTCGGAAGAATTGCACAAGAAATGTGAGGATTTCATCAGGAAGATGAAAGCAGAGATTCGATTAGGCAAGAGAAGTATATAATTTTCTTATATACGGTTAGATGAGGTTTTAGAGTTTAGCTAAACTATCTTTAGTATTCATATGCGGCAAGAGAAGTATACTCTTTCCACCAATAGATTCTGTATTTTTGGTGCCCACTTTATGTATGTGGTCATTTTGTTTCTCTCCCTTTTCTCAATTCCCAATTTTCAATCATACGTCCTCCATATGAATCCATGCAAACAAAATGCATTCTATATTCCTTTGGAACATTAATGAGAGACGGATAAGGTCAATGATAGGATAAAAAAACCTCCATAATACACCAACTGAACTTAGTAGCCCAATGGTTCCATCTTCATCTTTTAATTTGTGTCATGTCTCATGTAGATGTGATTCATAATATAACCAATCCTCACGTGTTTTCCACTATCTAATCTTGGGGCACAACACATATATGTATGTAACAAGAGATTTAGGACCATTTGTGGAGGATTCAGGATGAATAAAAGGGTTCTCAGGACCATTTGTGGAGGAATCAGGATGTATAAAAGGCTTATCTTACTCTATTTTACAAATGTCTTAGCAACTGAATTACCTTTCAGCTAAGTCATTTGGCTTTACCCTTTAGATTCAGCTTCTCTGTAGCAGCTTCATTTAAGAACTCTGAAGCAATAACTTTGTTGAATGGATTATGAAAAACGATAAAATAATGCAACAAGAACACCAAGCGAACCAGCAATAGAGATATTGAAGAACAAAATACAAAATACAAGCGAACCAGTAAGTATCTTGCAACAACAGTAATGTTTTATCACCAGACTTTTCTGTAGTCTCAAATTGAAAATACAAGCCGGAAAAACACAATCAAAGCCTTAGATCCTATCGATATCCTCGTCCTCAAACTCAACATAGTCATCCGCAGCATTATCATCATCTTCATCAAGATCACCAACAATTCCTTCATTGAGACGGGTATTCTCTGGGAGCTCACCATAAGCCTTGAGAAGCCTAGCCTCATCAGACATGTACTTGAGGATAACATCCGCTTTGTCATCTTGGTAATCCCTCAGACCAACAAGTACGATATCACCTGCTGCAATCCAAACCTTTTTGTGCATCTTACCACGGATATGGCAAAGACGTTTTGTGCCATCAATACACATAGCTTCACATCTTCCATTACCAAGCATACGAAGGACTTGTGCGTATTCCTGTCCATCTTCCTTGAATATAAGCTCTCGCTTCTCGTCGTCCGCTTCGTTCTTTCCTCTCTTCCTGTTCTTTCCTCCCTTTCCCTTGTTCTTCGGCATGGTATCTGCCAAATTATACAGATCCTCAGTTCTCAAGCTTCTGTTTTTAAACATGCAAAGCAAAAAATCTCTCTCTCTCTCTCTTATAACTACATACACAAGATTCTAAAACTAAAACCAACGCATAGAAGGAAAGCCAAAACAGGTACCAAAAAAAAAAAAAAATCAAAGAATAACGAATAAGCTATGCTATTAGATTGAAGCAATACATATCATCACTCACCTAATAACTGAAATCCTTAACACTATTAAGCTAACTGAAGATACCCATCTAGGGTTTTCAAACAAAAACGTATCAGGAAATAGGATTGAGCAATATTTCACAAGAAAAATCGAAACTTTTCAAGAATCAAACCAGACTCAAACAGTTTCTGATCAATGATTTGTGATCACAAAGATCGAACGGCAATACAGAACTCTCGCCGCTGACTCAATCTGAAAACCCTAAATCAAGAGCCCCGAATCGAGAATTAGGAGTAAGAGAAACAAAATAGAACGCGAGGCTCACCACTAAGGAACGATTCAAATCGGAAATTAAGCTAGAGAACCCTTCGAAGCGATAGATTCACAAATCTCTTGAATTTGGGGATCAAAGTGTGTAAGCTTGCGGCTGCGAAAACTATTCTCGATTTTTCCAGAAATGTGTTTATAATATAGGACACGTATTTTGATTGCCCTTAGTTTTAGGTTTTATTACGGGACCATACACTCGTTCAATCTGACATTGGGTTCCTTCGGTTTGGTTTAAATTCTTCGGTATTTTTTTTTTTGTCAATCATATATTACATTAATAATAAACATAAGTTACAAATATTTTATATCGATGTCATCCCTATCTTAGGGCTTAAGAACTTCTCTCTCAATAAGAGTATTTACTTTTCTTTGAGCAGAGCCATCGTCCCAAGAAATCTCAACTTATGTCGGCTTGAATTTTATAATTCAATCAGTCTGGGTTGAATTTTGTTTATCATAGATCTTCTTTTAGCTTAAGAACTTCTCTTTCAGACAGATTCCGGACAGTGAAGAGTAGCTTGCACGATATTTAGCGGACGTTTGCCGACTGTGGTCTCTTCGCGGATTTGGACACTTTAAAATGGAGCTTACTGATGAGCTTCATGCGCTTTCAATCGAGGAAGAAGAACCTCTTATCCTTTCCAATCATGCCAGGTTCTGTTCAATTGAAAGCAATACTTGTAGTATCATGGATCGATTTTTGAATCCTGCCAATAAAAAAATGTCCTCCTGGATATTAGACATGCCTAGAATATGGCGTTTACACAATAGAGTCAGAGGTATTGCTTTATCTAAAGATAAATTTCAGTTTATCTTCAAATTTGAAGAAGATTTAGCAGAGATTCTCAAAACTGGAGTTTGGACTCAAGATGATTGGTGTGTGGTGGAACGATGGACAGAGCATCCTCCTGCTAATTATTTACAGTTTCTTCCGGTTTGGATAAGACTGCGCAATATTCCAGTGAATTATTACACTAAAGAAACAATACGTGAAATTGCTCAGTGTGTTGGGGAAGTCCTGGATATAGCGGTTGATATGGAAAAGTCACAGATACAAGATTATGTTCGAGTTCGTGTACTTATTGATGTATCCAATCCACTCCGAAACTTAAAGGAAGTTCAGCTACCATCAGGAGAATGGGTGATGATAACCTTTGATTATGAGAGAATTAGGAAACAGTGCTTTCATTGTCAGAGGCTAACACATGACAAAATTTTATGTCCCTTCCAAGATCTGGTTAAGATGAACTCTTCCTTTTCTTGTATTTCGGTGAAGAAAGCTGATCTAAAAACAACTGAGACTAATGGATAGGCTAAACCAGCAATGAACTCTTCTTCGTTTATGGCTGATGCAAGGAAACAGTCAGGTCAGCAAAGGCTAATAGATATTCCTATTTTCAGTGATGCAGACCTGCTAGATGAACTAAGAGATCTTGGACCATTTCATGGTGGTGGAGTTGGAAGATATGAGGCTGGTTCTTCAGGTGTTAGTCTGAAAGATAAACAACCTTATATAGAGACAGGAACTAAGGAAGGCAATTATGCGGCTCCTATTAAGAAAAAGGTTAGTCCACAAGATCCCTCTAAACATGTCAGTAGAGTTTTTAAAAGAAAATCGCATCTTGAGGTTCAACCTATGAACAAATTTCCTAAATTGACAAAGAAAGCGGCAGTTCCTAAGGAAGGCATTTATGCGGCTCCTATTAAGAAAAAGGTTAGTCCACAAGATCCCTCTAAACATGTCAGTAGAGTTTTTAAAAGAAAATCGCATCTTGAGGTTCAACCTATGAACAAATTTCCTAAATTGACAAAGAAAGCGGCAGTTCCTAAGGAAGGCATTTATGCGGCTCCTATTAAGAAAAAGGTTAGTCCACAAGATCCCTCTAAACATGTCATTAGAGTTTTGAAAAGAAAATCGCATCTTGAGGTTCAACCTATGAACAAATTTCCTAAATTGACAAAGAAAGCGGCGGTTCCTGAGGAACTGCCGCAGGATCAATAGGTATTTTAAGCTGGAATTGTCAAGGGTTGAGGAATCCCTGGACAATTCGTCATCTGAAGGAAATAAGAAAAGATTATTTCCCGGATTTTCTATTCCTCATGGAAACTATGAACTCAAAGTCTTTTGTAGTTCAAGTTTTCAGGTGGTTAGGATATGATAGAATGGATACAGTAGAACCGGAAGGAAAAAGGGGAGGGATAGCCATTTTTTGGAAGCAACATTTGAATGTTGAAATTATATCTAAGGATATTAATCTTTTTGACCTAAAGATTACAAGAGGCAACCAAACTTGGTTTTTATCATGTGTCTATGGTATTCATGTGGTTCATATGAGATCAATATTGTGGGAGCGATTGAGTTTATTGGGTGAAGCTAGACAGGCTCCTTGGTGTATGATAGGAGATTTTAATGAGATTCTCTCTAATTCCGAAAAATTAGGAGGGCCTAAAAGGATGTTGTCAACCTTTCAACCTTTTCAAACTATGTTATCAGACTGTGATATGACAGAATTAAAAAGCTCTGGAAATGGATTCACTTGGGGAGGGAAAATGAATGGTCAATGGATTCAATCTAAGCTTGACAGATGTTTTGGAAATTCTGCTTGGTGTAGTATGTTTCCAAATTCACATCAATGGTTCCTTGATAAACTCGGGTCAGATCATCGCCCAGTTTTAGTTAATTTTGTTCATGACCAAGAAACCTTTAAGGGCCATTTTAGATTTGATAAGAGATTTGCTGATGATCCGTTGTGCATCATTGCTATTCACAAAGCTTGGAATAAAAACATATCTTCAGATTCACATTCTGTGATTTTTCGAATAGCTGAATGCAGAAAAGCTATTAGTGGATGGACCAGATCAGGAGACAGAAATTCTCAGAGTAGAATTCTTAGTTTAAGGAAAGAACTGGATGCACAATATGGCACGCAATTTCCCTGTTGGCAAAGAATTAGTATTATTAAAGAACAACTGGGTATAGCCTTTCGTCAAGATGAACTGTTTTGGAGGCAAAAAAGCAGAATGAAATGGTTGAACGCTGGGGACAAAAACACTAGGTTTTTTCATGGTTCAGTTAAATCTAATAGAATTAGGAATTCTATTCAGAGTCTATTGGATGAGCAGGGAGTAGAACAATACTTACAAAGAGACAAAGGAAAGATAGCATCTTCCTATTTTACCAACCTTTTCACTTCCTCCTCTCCTTCTAACATGAACATGATGTTAGAAGACTTTTGTTCAACAGTTACACCAGCTATGAATCAGGATCTCATTTCAGATATCACTAAAGAAGAGATTCAGTTGGCAGTGTTCTCATTAGAGAAAGAAAGTGCTCCAGGGCCAGATGGATTTACAGCTTTATTTTTCCAGAAACATTGGTTGCTATTGAAGGAAAGAATAATTCAAGAGGTTATTGGTTTTTTCCAAACAGGGGTAATTCCTGAAGAATGGAATCACACACATCTTTGTCTCATTCCGAAGATTACAAATCCACACAAAATGTCGGAGTTCAGACCCATCAGTTTATGCTCGGTTCTGTATAAAATAATGGCCAAAATCCTATGCATCAGACTAAAAAAGTATTTGCCAGACATAGTATCTTCTACTCAATCTGCCTTTGTGACTGGACGGTTAGTATCTGATAATATTCTTGTTGCTCATGAATTAGTCCATAGCCTAAAGTCAAATGTTTACATCTCTAAAGAATTTATGGCTATTAAGACTGATATGTCTAAGGCATATGATAGAGTAGAGTGACAATTTCTGAAAGGAATTCTTATGGCAATAGGATTTCATACAAAATGGATTTCATGGATTATGGGGTGTGTTACTTCAGTATCATTCTCAGTGTTAATTAATGGTCAACCATATGGGAACATTGTACCCACCAGAGGAATTCGTCAAGGAGACCCATTATCTCCATTCCTTTTTGTTTTGTGTACTGAAGCTTTAATCCATATGTTAAATCGAGCTGAAAGAGCAGGAAGAATATCTGGAATCAGATTCAACAATGCTGGTCCTTCTGTCAACCATTTACTTTTTGCAGATGATACTTTTCTTCTGTGTAAAGCTCAAAAACAGGATGTGAAGAAATCATGTTATGCCTTACCAATTATGGCAAAATCTCAGGACAAGAAATCAATTTCGACAAATCGACTATCACTTTTGGGACAAATGTAGCGATTCAGACTAAGACTTGGGTCAAACATAGATCAGGAATACTCTTAGAAGGAGGTTTAGGAAAATACCTAGGACTGCCTGAATGTTTTAGCAGATCTAAGCATGAGCTTTTTGGATTTATCAAAGACAGACTTAAGGCTAACATATCAGGTTGGTACTCAAAAACCCTATCCCAAGGGGGTAAAGAGGTATTATTGAAATCCATTGTTATGGCTCTCCCAGTTTATTCCATGTCGTGTTTTAGGTTGGCGAAGAGACTGTGCAAGAATTTGACCAGTATAATGATGGATTACTGGTGGAACAATAATCAACATAAACAAAAGATTCACTGGATAGGATGGGAAAGATTGACACTGCCAAAGGACTTGGGAGGAATTGGGTTCAAAGATGTTCAATGTTTCAACCAAGCTCTTTTAGCTAAACTAGCTTCGAGATTGTTCATGGATCATACTACTTTATTTGCTCAGATTTTCAAGAGTAGATACTTTTTGAACACTGACTTCCTCAATGCTACTCTTGGATCACGACCATCTTATGCGTGGAGGAGCATTTTATTTGGTAGAGATCTCTTAAGCCAAGGTCTAAAACGTATCATCGGTAATGGAGAACTAACTAGGGTATGGATTGATGCATGGATATTTGATGGAAAAACCAGACGACCGATGAACAATCACCCCTTTATAGATATTGAATTAACAGTGAATCAACTAGTTGATCCTTTTTCAAGAAACTGGAACTTGAACATGTTGAGATCTTTATTTCCTTATAAGGATATTCAGCTCATTGTAGCTCAGAGGCCTATGATAAATCGCCCCGACTCATTCTGCTGGGCTCACAGCAAAAATGGAGTTTACTCAGTAAAATCTGGGTATGATTTCATTAACCGATTGGCTCATAAGGATATGTATAAACAAGCAAAGGAGCATCCTTCTTTGAATTTTCTTTTTACGAGTACATGGGCTTTGAAAACAGCTTCCAAGATTAAAGTGTTCCTATGGAAAGTATTGAGAGGAGCAATTGCAGTGGAAGAAAGATTAAGAACAAGAGGTGTAAATTTTTTTGATGGTTGCTTAATGTGTGGAGAACCTAATGAAACAGTTAACCATATCTTATTTCAATGCTCTTTTGCGAGGTAGGTATGGGCATTATCTCATATTCCTTACCCGGAAAAAGGTTTTGGTAACTCCATCTACATCAACATGAAGTATATACTTTAAGTATATCAAAGAAAAGATTTATCTCTTTTTGTGACTAATATCAGTCCTTGGATTCTTTGGTCTTTATGGAAGAATAGGAATAAAAAGTTGTTTGAAGGGGATTGTTCTCTTTCTCAGGCTATTATAGACAAAGCTGGTGATGATTGTGACCAATGGTTTCTTGCTCAGAATGAAGATCACACAGCCACATTTATGCAAAATAAGATACATCAGTCTTGGATTCCACCACAGCCTGGGGAGCTTAAATGCAATATTGGATTTGCATGGTCGAAAGATAAACAGTTAGCAGGTGCTTCATGGGTGGTAAGTGATTCATCAGTTTCTGTTAAACTTCATAGTATGAGATCTTACTCCCAGGTGTTCTCTTTGTTTGATGCAAAAATTCGGAGTTGGGAATGGGCTTTAGATAGTATGCAGCATCACCATTTTGAGAATGTTCTCTTTGCTGCCCTTTCTCATGACATTGTTCAAGCCTTACATAAACCTTACGAATGGCCTGCTCTAACTATTCATATTGTTGAGCTTTTAAGCTTTACAAAGGATAAACCTGGATGGTTTATGATGGTATAATCTACTAAATGCAATCGGGGAGCCTTTGCCATTGCTCATAGTGTCATTATTGGATTGAGATTACAGTCTTATGTAGCTGCTCATTCTCCGATCTGGCTAAGAGAATTATTTGAAAAAGAACAAGGTTAATAGACTAGCATTCGGGGCAGATTCAGATTTCAACTGTTGACCATTATTAATCATTAGGGTGGTGGATTTTGTCTCATCTGCTTTTACAGTCTTTCCTTTTTTACCTTCATCTTTTCTTTTTCAATCCTTTTAGTTTTATCTTCTCTTTTTCCAAGACTTTACTTAACCTTATCCTTTTCCGGTTCGGTTTTCAATCTTTTACTCTTATTTTTTACCTTTCACCACAATATATATACTTGGTTTTTGTTCACTTTTAAATCACTTTTCTCTGATAATAACTTAACAATATGGCGGATGACTTATGGGAGGAGCTACAACATCTAGTTTTGGGAAGAGATGATCCAGAGCTTCTTATACCTCAGGTGGCTTATGAAGAGGCTGTTCATCATAATAGGCTCAACTTAATTGCTAGACCTCTAAATCTAAGAGCCCAAGACCTTTCAAATGTCGTCTCTTCTCTTCCAAGAAGCTGGGGATTAGCCTCACGGGTCCATGGTAGGATACTTGATGATAGACATATTCAGTTCATATTTCGTTCTGAGGTGGATCTCATATCAGTTCAAAGAAGAGAACCCTGGTTGTTTAACAATTGGTTTGTTGCTTGTCAAAGATGGGAGTATATCCCTGAACCTGATTTTCTTACAACAATTGATCTTTGGTTTCAGATTCGGGGAATTCCTCTACCATATATCTTTTCAGACTCTATTAGACTTATTGCCAGGGAGTTAGGGGAAGTAATAGAGATGGAGTATCAGGAAAACTATACTACTCAAGTTACCTATACTCGGGTGCGGATTAGATTTGGCATCACTGATAGTCTACGCTTCTTCCGGAGAGTCAGATTCCAATCTGGTGAAACTGCTATGATAAGCTTTCAATATGAAAGACTTAGAAGAATTTGTAGTAATTGTTATCTTCTAACTCATAACAGGAACTACTGTCCTTTTCTCCCACAGATACAGAATTCAGACAATATGAATGTAAGCCCAGCATTATCGGAGTTTGAAGGGTTTGATATACCAGATAATGGGAACAGGTGTAACCGAAATTCTCAGTCTCAGAACTCAGACCTTTCCTTCCCAGCTCCAATATCTCAACCTCCTCGACTGGATTCACCACCTTTAAACTCGGCTGAATTGGAGGCAGCTTCACCTTACTTCCCAACATCCCATACCAACAGACTCGATCATCTTGCCGTACCGATTGCTTTGGTATCTCCGAAGTTAGAACTTGTATCAACAGGGTCAAATGTAATCCTTCTGAGGAGCCTGAAGTTTCATCCAAATTATTGAGACAGGTAAAGGAAGATGAGTATACAAAGCATACTGGAGAAGTTCAATGTCCCCACACCCAGGAAATAGGAGAATCTTCAAAACGCAAAATAGCTGACATACCAGAACACACTGATGACAGGAAGAACCAAAAAAGGAGATTGAATAAGCATCAGTTGGGAGAGTTTCTGAAACCTCCAAAGAAGAGATAATCACTCACTCTTCAGAATTCTGTCACACTTTTTGGGTAAGGTTGCTACATCCTAAGTACTAATACAGCAACCTCAGTTTGACAAATAAAACTATCTGTTTTTGCTGGAATCTATGGGAATAACAGGATGCTCCAACCTCTCTACATCAGTTTCTACTCTGCTTAACTTCATATCATGAAGGTTATAATAGAGGCTAAGGTTTTATAAACTTTTGCTTGTATTAGTATAGAAGTTGACTGAAACATGAGTTGGTTGTTATGTTCTATCCTTGCTTTGCTAATGTATAATACTCTGCTGTAATAACTTTGGTCATGAATAAATGTTACTTCAGTGAAAAAAAAAAAAGTTACAAATATTTTATAACATAAAGTTTTTGTTCTATTCTAGCTAATTTTAGTGAGTAAAAAGCCTTAATGCCACTAAAAAATTAATTTCGGTCGCTACTCTTTGATTTATATGCCACTAAATTCATCCTCATATGTGTTATTCTATTTATACACTTTAATGAAAATTTCTGAATTTAGAACAAATAAAAAACAAAAAAATTAAAAATAAAATCTTTTTCTTTTTTCCCGTTGATGGAGCCATATGCTCACGTTTCTTGCCGACCGACGACTCTCCTCCGACGAAAACCATCTCGCCTGTGCCGGCGTCATCCTGAAAGCTCGAAAACACGGGTTGTTGTCCTCTTCTTCCTCCGTCTTAAATGAGTTAGGGAATTTATGGATGGGTTTGGGGTGGAGATTTTGGGACTTTAGTAAAATTTAGAGATTTGGTTGTTGAAAATTTGCGTGTTTGAATGCACATTTGGTCGGCAATCATGCTTAATGAGGCGTTATGGTATATGCATTGGTCGTTTGTCGAATGCAGGCGTTGAATGTTAGGTAATTTGAAATCTCGATTGGAAAAAATATTCTAATTCGAAAATCTGCAGTTGTAGGTCAAATGGTACACGTAGTATAACTTTAAGAAATGAAGACATATGGTACAAGTAGTATAATTGTCAGATAATAGGACAAGTGGTACACATAGTATTGCTGTGGCTAGTTGGGTATTCGTAATTGTGTTTTTTATTTTCCAGGTTGCCCCCGATGGTGAAGGATATCCAAACTAACGTACATTTCGACTATGGAGGGAAATATTCAGAAGAGCATCAATGGATTTCAATAAATTCTATATATGGTATATAGTTTAAGACCCCATCTTTGGAGGATATAAGTTATTCCGTTTTAGTAGAGAAGATATGCAGCAAGATTGCGGTTCTGAAACCACAAGGAAGCTGAAATTGAGTTACAGTTTATCTAAAGCTCGGAGAGAGTCTTATATTGAAGATGATGAGGATGTTCAAATTTTTCTAACGTCACTGGATACAGAGGGTCTTCTACCTGTTTTGCATGTGGAGTTGGATGAAAATCAGAGGGTGGAGCAACTGTCAAGAGCTTGTGAACGAGGAAGTTCATTAAGTGTGAATTATGGTGAGCTTGTTTCAAAAGAAGTAGTAGATGATGTAGATAAGGATGGAGTTAATGGTGGAATTCTTACCCCTTACAAGCATTGGTTATTGATAATGATGTGGATATGCATATGGAGAATTCTGTTAATGAATATGTTGTGGATAGCCCAATGGAGAAAGAGGTAAATAAAAATGATGTGGATAGGCATATGGAGAATTCTGTTAATGAATATGTTGTGGATATGCCGATGGAGAAAGAGGTGATTGAAAATGATGTGGATAGGCATATGGAGTATTCTGTTAATGAATATGTTGTGGATATGCCGATGGAGGAAGAGGTGATTGAAAATGATGTGGATAGGCAGGTGGAGAATGATGTTAATTATGTTGTGGAAATCCTGATGGAGAATGAGGTCAATGAAAATATTGCGATTGGGAATGTTAGTAATGAATATCTTGTGGATATGCCGATGGAGAATGAGGAGAATGAAGATGGTGTGGATAAGCAGATGAAAAACATTGTGGATGACAGTTTGGATGCTAGGCATGAATATGGTGAGCTTCCTTGTCCTGTAGATGTAAGTCAAAGTCAGCATGTTGAAGAATGGGAAGATGGTACATGTCTAGAAAAAAATCAGGAATTTAGTTTTAAAGAGGCAGTGCTAGATTTGGTTCGTAGAGCTGCCACTAAGAACTGTTTTGGGATCCATACTCTTAAGTTGGACCCGTAGCGACTGTTTCTACGATGCCGTCAACATTCACAGGGTTGTAAATGGTATTTAAAAATTGCAAAAATTAAGAAATCTGCTCTTTTCAGTGTCAGAGTACATAGAAAGATGCATACATGCTCTCGATCTGTTACGAGTACAAGTAGTATTAGACAGAAAGGCACACCAAGATTAGTAGCATCTATTTTGCATGAAGACTATCGAGGTCTATTAGACACCCCGTCTCCAAAAAACATAATGAGCATTGTTCAAAGCAGACTTTGTTTGCATGTGTCCTACTCAACGACTTTGAGAAGGAACAAAGAAACATGTTAGTGTTGTGCGTGGGAGTCCTGAAAAAAGCTACACGATGTTATATTCATATCTGCACATGTTAGAGAAGGTCAATCCAGGGACTGTAACATTTGTGGAATTGGTTGAAGAAAAGAGGTTCAAGTACCTATTCATCGTTTTGGATGCTAGTATTGAAGGGTTTAGGGCAATGAGGAAAGTGATAGTTGTGGATGCAACTTTTATTAAGAGTAAGTATGGTGGTATGTTAGTTTTTGCAACAGCTCAGGATCCTAACCATCACCATTACCCCATTGCTTTTGGTGTAATTGATGGTGAAAATGATGTTAGTTGGGACTTGTTTTTAAAGAAGCTGAAAACAATTATTCCAGATGTACCTGAATTAGTTTTCATAAGTGACAGAAACAATAACATCATCAAGGCAGTACGTGAGGTTTATCCGTGTGCATATCATGCACATTATATCTGGCATTTGTCTCAGAACGTGAGATCAAGGGTGAAGACTGACAAGGATCTAATTGCAGCTAAATTCATTGAGTGTGCTCGTATTTATACTGTAACTGATTTCAACAGAGAGTATGGTGATTTCAAAGGAGGTTTCCTAAACTTGGTGAGTATCAAGTTTGGTGAAGTGGTCAAGATGCTATAAAGGTGGAGAAGTGGTCAAGATGCTATTTTCCAGGAGACAAGTACAACATAGAAACTAGCAATTCCACGGAATCGCTCAACAGTGTGTTTGGTGAAGCAAAGTTTTACTACTTGTTACCTATGATTGATGCGATTATTAAAAAGCTTTATGAATGGTTTAACAGACACATGATTGAAGCTACTGGATGGTAAGACTTATTTGGTGGACTTGAAAATGAAAAGTTGTGCCTGCAGATGTTTTGATATAGACAAGTATCCATGTGTGCATGCAATAACCGCATGTAGAAAGTTCATGAGGAATGAATGGAGAACATCAGATATCCAAATCTATGATCTTTGTTCAAAATATTACTTGATGGAAACGTGGGCATTGGCTTATCACAGAACTCTTCATGTAGTCCCCCATGAGTCCAAGGGGAGTGTTCCTGCTAAAGTTCAAGAATTGTTCGCCTTACCACCGGAGTACACCAAAAAATCGGGAAGGAACCAGGAAACAAGATTTCCTTCAATCGGAGAACGTCGCCGTAAAAGTAAGAACAAGTCTACACTTAGCATAAACATGGAGAGTTGGCTGCAACCAGAAAGTGATGCTTAGGAAACCTTTCCTTGCTCTTGTCCAACTGAGGCCAACCAAGAACATCTATAAACATCTCTGTACTTTGTAATATTGTCCAACTATGTACAACTAAGAACATCTCTGTTGTTTGTATTTACCTTGAACAATTTGCTATTGTCCGTTAAGGATCCAAAAATGTGTTCAAAAGATTCCAAATTGTGTTCAAAAAATGGATTCCAAATTACAATCCAGCCAAAAAGTACACTCTCGACGTAGATTTACTATTATTAATTTAAAAAAATAAATTAATATAACTCAACTATTCTCCCCCCCCCCCCATTTTTCCAATTCTCACTTTTCCCTCACTTTACTCTCTCCTCTTTCTCTTTCTTTCGATAGCTAGATAAGATTTCCTTCTGAAGAAAGAGAGTGGAAGCGACGGCCGACGAAGACGAAATTCTTGGATTTATCCGGTAAAACATAAAAGGTAAATCTCTATTCATGTAGGAATCCTAACGAATCTAGTAGATTGTTAGATCTAGGGTTTCATAAAGTGATTTGGAGATTTCAAGATCTAGGGTTTCATGTCTGATTTTCAAGTTTTTAAAATAGGAATAATGCTCGGAGATCTAGGGGAGAATTGGAGCGATATCTCGGAGTCACAAGCTAATACTTTCGATCCATGTTGTTATGCGGACGGCGACTCGGGTGTTCCAACTGTTTGATTTTGTGGCAAACTCATGGAGTGTAAAGTGTCAACCGATGTTGCTACTCTAGGACGAAAATACTACAAATGCCCAATGAGAGTTGTAAGTGTATTTGATTTCTAATGTGTTGGTGATTTAAACTTTTATCTCATGTAGTGTTTGTGAATGTGAAGGTTGATGATTAACACCACATTCAGAAGTGGTGGGATGATGCTGTGACTGACAAGATTTCCGCATTGAACCACTACATCAATCAGCGCCAGGAATCCAGTAGCAACACACAAATTCAATGAGGAGGTGGTATGAATCCGCAGTTAGAGTCAATTTGGGAGACAATGCTCGAAATGCGTGGTAAAATTGAGGCCCTTAAGGAGCGCTTAAGTAAGAAGGAAGCCGAGATTGCTAGGCTTAAAGAGTTATTGACTCAGTGGGTTTAGTATTTGTAAAGTTCTGAAGGTGTAATCTTATTTCATTCTGAGTTTTGAGACCTATTTAAGATTATGTATTATGGGATTAACTTGTACCAAATATACTTGTTGAACAAAATTATAGAGGACTAATTTGTACCAAATATACTTGTTGGACCAAATTTTGAACGATTAACTTGTACCAAATATACTTGTTGGACCAACTTTTATGGAATTAACTTGTACCAAATATACCATAATATACTCAATTGTACCATATTGTACTCATACCATATGGACCAAATATACTAGAAATAATATAAAGGCTTTAAAACCCCACAGTTAACAATGTACCAAAACCACCAATCATTATGTCAACAACATAAAACAAAACACCCATTATATAGTCATTCGAACAGCCAAAAGACCTCCTTACCTTAACAAAAAAATATTCTAACTGATCCCTCCTGACTTCTTATTTGACTCTTTGTCGCTTACTTTTACCTACCTTGCCTTGTTCATAAGGTGGCCTCACTAACCTGGATGGTTGCCTTCTTTGCTTCTCCCCAGTTTTTATAATATTTTCTTTAGCTTCTTTCTTCTTCTTTTCGACTTTTTTTTTCTGTTCAGTCTTTTTTCCAGTCTTCTTTTCAGTACCTTGCTTTCCTTTCTTGTTCTTCTTATTCTGTTTCCCTTTCACCTCTTCCTCTTGAACCTTCTCCAGAGTTTTCTCATCTTCTTCTTGCTCATTCTCTTCCCCATTCTCCTCCTCAATCTCTTCCTCATTATCCTCCGCATTCTCCTCCTCATTCTCTCCCTCATTCTCATTCACCTCATTATTCTCTTGATTCTCTTTATCATCTTTCTCCCCCTCATTCTCATTCTTTTCAAGCATCTTCTGATTCTCTTCAAGCATCACATTTTCTTCATCATCTTGATTCTCTTCATCATCTTGATTCTCTTCATCATCTTGATTCTCTTCATCATCCTTCCCCTCATTCACAGTCTCATTCACCACATTATCCTCCTAATTCTCTTCATCATCCTTCTCCTCATTCACATTCTCTTCATCCTCCTGATTCTCTTCCTCACCCTCCCCCTCACCATCTACATCAAAATTAAAATTCAAACCACTAATCAGAAGGACAAAAACAGAAATAACTCCATAGAGGTAAACCAAAAAACTCACCAATATTAATTACAAATTCATCAGCTGTCTCCGGATGCAGACCATTCTCCTCTGCTCTGTCTAGCAGCGATGACACAGAATATTCAAGATCTTTCACTCTCTTATCCATTTCACAAAACTTCTCCATCATTTCCTTAAACCCTTTCTCCATCGCTTCCTTAAGTGAGAGAATGGATAAACCTACATTTACATTTTCAGGTTGGTCATCATCAACATTCTCACCACTCCGAGAACCCACATCCATGTCATACATATCTTTCCACCAAATTTTCTTTCTTTGAAAGACTAGGCGCTCTCTCTAAGAATCAACAACATGATCAATGTAACCTATCCCATCATCAACCTCGTTGTCTATGATTCGCGCCAACAGAGCTTTCTCATCATTGTCTGGTTCCAATATGCTAGTGATATCCTGACAATATCAGTTATTTTTAAGTCAAATTCAAAATGCAAACAAATACATTTATGGTTAGAACATTTAACAAACTATTACCTTAGTGCTTCCAAGCGCATCATTAATGTCTTCCAATGGAAAACCTTTCATGATGCTTTCCTTGAACTTGTATTTGCACATTCTAGGACATTCTTTCTCTGCGAGAACAACTTCTCGGAATTTGCTACCAAGCTGTGGGATACATTCAAATGCCATAATCTACATATATACAAAACAATATCTCAATGATTCAGTCCTTAAAACCATTATTACTTTAATGCATATACAACTTACCTCCAGTGGAACAATGAATCCAGAGAAGCAAGTATGCCCTTTGGTTATCAGACCCTTTCATGTTCTTCATCAGGCTTCGGATCCCTAGCATGTAGTCATCGAATGTATAACGCCCCCAAGGAATGTCTCACAAGCATAAATATCATCAACAATATTAAGAAGGAATTTATCAATGTTTCCATCAAACTTTAACTTTGCCTTCACCACCATACATAAGAAATACAATATAATCAACTTCTTCCTCTCTAAACCACCTTTTTTGCATTTTCTCCAGTTTCTCTTCAACATCTTTGATTTTTATCCCCTTCTCCTTCCCAAACACTTTCTTTGCAAACTTCGATTTCATAATTTTTGTCTCCTTATAGTATCTGGGATACTCATGGCAGTCCAATCCAGTTAAGAGCGTGTGCTCTCTCAAGGAATACCTTATAGGGACTCCATTGACAACGAACCAACACTCACTTTTCATATATGTAGCAACTGTACGAAGCATAAGCATCCACATGCCTTGAGTCATGTGGTTTGGGTCCTTAGGCATGTGGAATATATGCTTAAACTGAGAATGCTTTTGGAACCATTTTAGTTCTCCAGGAAACTGCTCTATGTATTCTACTATCTGCTTCACTTAACACCTAGTTCCTAGCTTACATGCCTTGGTGGACGAGTTTGGACCAAAGAACAGCTTCTCCGGCTGTATTGGTTGGGAATCGTCATCATCATATGTTTCCTGCAAATTCATACAAAAATTATCAACATACATACTCAGTTTTTCCAGTTATCAACAATTGTACCAATCACACAAAATAAACTTCAACTGTACTAGTTAGACCATACAAATCATTCTCAATACATCTAATGGGGTTTATATACCTCAGAGTCATCATCATCTGGAACACCATCCTCTTCTACCCCCACATTAGTTGTTGCTTCTTCACTTGCCTTTTCTTCGTCATTACCAATAGTCCCATCATTCTCTTCGGATTCCTGCAAATTCATACACATATTCGTAGCATTGCTCTCTTAATAACATGTTCCAGTTATACCAAATTCAGAAACAAATTATCGTCACCTGTACTTGTTGGACCACCTCATCACAATCTTTTGAGTTACTCACTACTTCTGTTGACTCGTAGACTACACCACCTTCCTTTACACGAGCCATTGACTGAAAACAACGAACTCGGACCTCAACAAAATCCTTCCCAAAAATCGACAGTTATGAGACGGAGAACAGAGAAAACGAAGTTCGACAGAAACTAACCTTATTGGAAATAATCGCGACTAAGGAAGGAAATTAATTTGGAGTGCTTGTTCGTTTTCGCTGGAGAAGAGTTGGAATCGGAATCGGTCGGTCGGTGACGGTTCACTTTCAATTTGAAAACCTTTAAATTTTACTTTTTACATTAGGTTTATTAGGATAAATGGATGATAAATACAAAAAAAATACTTGGGTCTGGGTCATGGGTCAAATAATCGGATATGGGTGCGAATAATGTAGGTTAGGTCTGTAAATTTTCAAAGTTTTAAAGCTTATTTAGTCTTTCCATGAGTTTCGATTTAAAAATAATTGTTAAAAGAAATTAAAAAAACATGGCATTAAGGACTGTCGTTTCTCTGAAAGTCGCAGTAGAACCATTGATCCAATATTGCTTCATGATCTACATCATTTAAAAATACTCGAGAAATATAAACAAAACGAAAGGATCTAGGTCCAACCATGTGTACTAGAGCTTTTATAGTTGTGGAGATATGACTTGGGATATCATTGAGAGGCAAAAATGTTGCATTTGGTTTGCAGTAGCTGCCCATCACGTTGTATAACATTATAACATCCCCAAAGAAAGAGACCAGATTATACTCCATACGAATTATATGTTGTAACGCCATTTGTAATGCAATTTTTTCGGCTACCAATGTTGTTGTTGTAGGAGGAATGGCTGATGAGTCCATCATGATTTCTCGACCATCCACAATATGCAATTTCCATGCTATTCCAGCTGGTTCATCTGCAGAGTACCAAGATGCATCAATTCGACATACATACTTATTCCTTCTCCCGCATATATCTCCTTAATGTTTTCGATTTGCTTTGCTTTGGTATCCAAAGTAGACCCTTGCAGCTCTAATTCATGAGCATATTTCCATTGATTTAACATACAATTAGCCTTTTCAATTATACCAACAATATGATCCCTCTGATTTTGAAAGACTAATATGTTTCTAGATTTCCAAATTTGTCGTCCCAAGAAAGGCAATAGGTTATATTCCTTACGATGAACTCCTATAGTTGCAAAAAGATCTTTCAAGTTTGTATGAAGATTTTGAGAGAGCATTTTATCATCAGATAAAGCCAACTTGGGTGCTAGCATCCATATTTACCTTGCGACTCTGTATTGAAATAGTGTATGATACCCCATACATAACAAGAAGGATCTAATTTAACAAGAAGGATCTAATTCTCTCTCTACTAAATTTGTTACTTTGTGTATTAAATAGGAATTTATCAATAATTCGTGTATTAAATAAGAAATTATTTTCTAGATCATGTATTTTTTGGGGAGTCTAAAAAATATGTATATTTTTCTTCTAAAATATTTAAGTGAAGGTATTTTTAAGGTTTTAACAAAAGAGTATATATATATTAGTTGAAAATTGTAATGAGAATTCTGATAGCACATTTGGTATTGAGTTGCTAAATTGATGTTAGAGGTCATGAGTTCAAACCCAACAAGTTGCTTTTTAAATTTTTTTTATTTTAAGACTAATGACGTCCTAGTCAGTATGATCTGATGATGTGGCATCCTAGCTACTGATGACGTGGCGTCCTAGTCAGCACGTTTTTAACGGAAAAGTAACATGTTTAACGATTTGTGAGTTTGAGCCGAATTTGTTTTGTTCATGTATGAATTTCGAAATTAATGTTAATTCATGTGGTTTTAGTAGGCTTGGATTTTTGGTTTGAACCGAATAAACCGAACTGATCGAACTGAGGATTTCGGTTATCATTTCTATTCTGTTATTCCGTATTAACCGATCGGCAGAAATCAAAATCAATTTCGGTTATCTCTTTGGTTCGGTTCGGCAATCGAGAACCGAGATTAAACCGAAGGATAAACATACTAACCCTAAACACCAATCGACATTTCTTATTTCTTCTTTCTCGATCTCAACTTTTTCACTTCTTCTCTTTCGCCGCCCTCGAATCACCATAAGGAACAACCGGATCAGTGAAGCAGACGAGGATCCGAGGTATTCCATCCCAATCTCTTCTTCCTCTCATATATTTCTTCTTCAGTTTTTCATCTAATATACTTCTTTCTTCAATATCGTTTATGGTTTCCTCAAGAGCGATTCGAACTTCAAAACCCTAAATCATCAGAATCTCTAATCGGTAAGCTCTTCCTCCTTGTTCTTCCTTCTCATAAAATGTCGAAGCTTGTTTAGGAGATTTGGGATAGCTTCGGGGGTTTGATTTATGTAAACCCTAAATCATATAATTTTCGATTTAGGGGTTTGGTTTTGTAAACCCTAAATCATATAATTTCGCTTTGGGGTTTGATTTTGTAGTTCCAATAGGGGGTTTTGCTGTTTGTTTGATGTCGATTTAGGGTTTTCATGTCTGTTTGATTTCGATTTAGGGTTTTCAGTGTCTGTTTCAATTTGGGGCTTTAATCTTTGTTGTCTGTTTGATGAATGTTTAATCTTATATGTCTGTTTTGATGTTTGGTTTCATGTATGTTTGATGTCGATAGGTGGTTTGTGTTTGTATTCTGAGTCTTACATGTCTATTTTGATGTCTGTTTGATGCATGTTAAATTGACTTAATTCGTGTCTTATATGTATGTTTAATACGAGTCTTATATGTATGTTTGGTGTAGTAAATGGATTGTGTTTGTATTCTTATATGTCTGTTAAATCCGAGTCTTGCATGTTTGTATCTAGATGTATGTTCTTGATTATAGTTCTGTTTTGTTGAAGTTTACCAAGTACCTTGAAAAGGTAAGATGATGGAAACTAACTTGAGTATGATGTATGAATGTTTTCTGAATGCAGATAAGAGTTTCTTCTTGTATTGATGGAACCACTCAGCCACCATTGACTCCTTTCATAAGTTGCTTCTTCTCTTATGTTTTCTTTGAATCAATAACTTGAAATTTGGATTTTCTGTTTTGTATTGCTTCTAAGCCTCTTCCAACAAATTTGGATGTTTCTGTTCTTATTTCGGTTTAGTTTAAATCAGACTTGTATTTCGGTATAGTTTAAATCTGACTTGTATTCCAGTTTAATTTGCTTCAGTTGGTCTATTTCGGTCCAAAAGAAGCGAAATACATAAAATTCGGTTTTTTTTGGAACAGATTAATTTCTTGATAACCGACCCGAATAAACCGAGTTCCAAACCAAACCGACCCGAACATTTATTCGGTTCAAATCGACAGATTTTTTAAATACCGAATAAACCGAAAAACCAAAAAATTACCGAACCGTATAACCCGCAAAAACCGAAAAACCCAGGGCTAAGGTTTTAGGCACAAAGCAAAGTGTTGGAGGTGTTTTTACCAAAATAACTAAGTTCACGGGGAAATTGACTGTTTTCCCAAAAAAATGTACACTCTAAGATCCATTTTCAAATCTGCTCCCATTTCAGGTCGTTTCCTGAGGCATCGCGATGCAATCATCAAATGTATTTTCCAAAATTTTTAATTTTCAGTAATAATAACTATTATCCTTTTTCCTACTTTATTAATCATATTAAAATTAATCAAGGATGATTACAATATCAGGCATTCCCGTCATATATTTAAGCCCGAGTCAGACATCTAATTGCTTAGATTTGAATTATCCGGAATATTTAAAATTTATTAGGGTTTTGACGAAGTTTTAATTTTTCGAAGAACCCAGATTCTAAATGAACAAATTCAAACTTGAAAAAGTTCAGGTGAAATCCAATCTACAAAATAATGAATTTTCTCAATTCCAATCGACTAGGGGTGTTATGCACCCTGCGATGAAACAAAAAACTTGGACTAAACTCTAATATACATTTATTTCAGATGTCAGATGTTTGGTAAAAAGATCGTCAGAAATCCGTCGGGAATCGCGTTTTCTGATGGGTTTCCGAAGAATTTTACCTTCGGAAACTGGCTATTTCGACCATTCTCTAGTTTTCCAGAAATTTTTCGTCAGTAATTCGTCGAAAATTTCCAACGAATTTCCGATTGATTTTAGATTTTCGACAATTTAGAACCGACGAATTTTGGATTATCGGAAACTCGTCAGGAATCGTGTTTTCAGACGGGGTTCCGACGAATTTTACTGTCGGAAACTGGCTATTTTCTGACCATTCTCTGATTTTCTGGAAATTGTTTCATCGTTAATCCGTCGAAAATTTGCAACGAATTTCTGACGATTTAAAACCGACGAATTTTGAAAACTGACTATTTTCTTGTAGTGTATATTTAATATTCATAATTTTATAACTTAATTAAAATATTGAACTAACTTTTTTGAGGTCTCGAATTATGAATTCTATTTTATTACAAAACAAAGCATACTGACTAAGAATAATTAAAGTTTTGTTCCTTATAACAAAAAATATTAATGTGTCCTAGTGGTTTATGTGATTTCCCATCCATATTCGAATCCTACTCTCTACAAATTTTAGGGGTTTTATTTGCCACGTCAGCTGCAGAGTGGCGCCTGGTCAACCAAAAAGTCAACAAGATGGGGTCTTACATCGATTCAAACTTTCGGTGGGATTACAACTCGAGATGATACTTTATATAGGGCTTCACATCCGGTTTAGTAAACCGGTTATATACTTAATGCAAAGTTTATAAGGGGGTACACCCCGACGATCCATACAAAATCTGTACATTCTAGTTCTTTATCTCGAATAGATCAAAAGTTAACTGTTTTACCCGCTGATAGACTTTAGACATAGTAAACCACTATCATAATTTCTAAAAATAAGAAAATATATATATTTCTTTTTTGGTATATAATTTTAAAGCTTAGGTGTAAAAAAATGTTTGATATTTTTTTTTGATAATATGTAAATTTTATTAATCAAAAGGAACGTTGTATACAAAAGTTATGCGTATATAATAGTTTCTAAGACCCAAAAAAGAATAAAAATGTCAATTAGAAACTGAGGTTGGTGATGAATTTGTAGAGAGCTCTACTCGTATCTGAACCATTGTTGGAGCAGATTTGTGAATGCTTTGTAGTGATTCCTTGCTAGAGCGGTATCACAGATATTCCTGTCCACTTGTTTAAAGATCATTGCTGAGGTTGAGGAGATGTTGTTGTGCACTCCGTTGTTCCGTTCCTTCCAGAGCATGTAGATTGTTGCTTGGCACACCGTTCTCTTGAGAGTGGTTGAGACCCCCTGAGAACAGAACTTACCTAATTTTAATCTCTAGTGTATGATATTATCTAATCTTGATCTCTACTTATCCCACTTTTTTCGAATAGATAGGAGAAGGATAAAAAAAATAGTTGGATACTATTTGAATTCATTGTTAATATATTTCTATTTTAATTAATTAATCATACTTAGAAAAGAAAATGAAAATGGTTATAACATTCATTCGTCTTAGTATTCATATGCCATGGGATCTGAAAGCGAACAATGTATTATCAAAAAGTAACCACAATTATCCCCTCTAACTAGTGATGAGGAGCATCAATGTATATCGTTTGGCCTATGAATCGTAGGCTATGATATCTTGTCCATAAAATCTTAAAAAGTACAGGTTTTTATGATGACACTGGTACAACTTTTCAAGAGCCCTTCAGATTTAATCAAATTGTGTGACTAACAAGCGTAAAAAACCTAAAGAGGCAACGGGGAACACAAAAAGTTCTGAATTTATGGTCTTAATCTTCATAAGATAGCCTATTTGATCTTTGCCATTTTCAGCCTTCTCGAAGCACGTGATGTTAAAAATTAAGCAGACGTTAGTTAGGGGTATTATTGATTTATTGTAGAACTTAGATTTACAAAACCTTTATTTGCAAAAAGATAATGCATTATAAGTTGAGGAGTCTTCAATCTCTTGACGACACATCAACAAAATGATTCTTCATCCTTTTGTTACGAAATAAATAATTTATCATGAATGTTCCATCTTATTAGTTATGGATTCCCACCTTCCAATTACGTATCTCTTATGAATGTATGTTTTTTTCCGTCCAACCAAGATTTCATTAGAACTTATTCAATAGTTGTCTCTATACGCGAAGAATACATAATATTATCCGGAACCAAGAAAGTAAATTCTATGACCCACAACAAGGTCAAGCAAAAGAGAAAATTAAAACAACAAGCATAATTCATTTTTTTTTGAATTGAATGTAAAATTATTCAAAACCAAAAAACTGTTTTACATCAAGTGCTACTTCTAATTGACAAGGTTAGAAAAATATGAAAGAATTCTATGGATATCTTGCAGCAAACCAAAATTGAAGAGCTCCTTTAATTGATTGATTCGAAGGATTTGGTATAGAAGAGATCCGGTTGCGAACCTGCTTATCTATGAACTTGGTAAGGTGAGTAGCAGACAGAGGTTGGTGACCATTTCTATGAGCATTACGCTCCCTCCAAATACAGTGTATAGCAGCCTGAAAAGCGTAACGTACAAGAAAAACCATAGGATGGCCGAGCTTGTTATCTGAGATTAATGCAACCACATTGTTCCATACGGTAGTAAAGCAAGAGGAGAGCATCGTCCCAGCCAGCTTTGTCCATATTTTCGTGGTGAAGCGACAATCGAAGAATAGGTGGTTCCTCGACTCCATCCGATAGCCATAAAATACACACGACGTGTGCGTGTTCCCATTCCAACAAGCCATGCGTTCTCCGGTGGTTAAGCGATTATGAATTGCTAGCCACGCAAATATTGAATACTTCGGAATTGAATGTTTAAACCAGATCCCAGAGTGCCAAGTAATCTGAGAAGAAGCAACCCGAATGAAAAGCCATGTGTTTTTAAGTTGAAACGGGGTTGAAATCTATCCACTTTGTGAAGCCAGAGGGAGATATCTGTTGCATTTGAGTGAGAGTGTTGCCTTACATTATTCAACTCGCCCTGAATCTGACTCAAAATTTCAGTTTGATGACGTCTTCGTCTCCTTAAAAACCAAGCATGTGCAACCGTAGAATGTAGTGGGATCCACATATCAATCACACCTCGAGGACCAATCCTATCTATCAAGCAACCATAAAAAGACCAATCATCAAACTAGAAATATGTGGATTCGCCATTTTTAACTTCCACCTTATGAAAATCCTTGGCTTTATCTCTATATTTCCATAATTTTCTCCACATGCAAGATCCCTTAGTAGTTGTTGCCGTAACTGACCAGAATGAATCATTACTCATCAGATATGATTTCACCCACCGAACCCATAGCGAAGGTTGAGAAGAGAGAACATGCCAGATCAGTTTAAGACATGTCACCATAGTTACTTCCTTCAACAAACGAAGACCTAACCCTCCTTCTCGTTTTGGCTTACAGACATCTACCCACCCCATCTTTGCTTTCCTTGGATTCAAGTCAGGGCCATACCAAAGAAAAGCAGAGCACAAACCCTCCACCTCTTCTAAACAAGCCCGGGGAAGTCTAAACGCTGATAGTCAAAAGTTCGTTGATATGCTCAAATATAATACCCTAAAAGTATTTAAGCAGTAGTTGTAGTATATTAGGGGTCGAACCACAAAGACTCAAGATTATCACTCAATAAATTTCAGGATGTGAATTAAGCTATATAAAATAAATGTAATTAAAAATAGCAAAACGATTGAAAACAGGTAGTAAGATTAATGAGGAAAACGCTAAGCCTAGGGAAATTCGCAGGTAAATCAGAGTTGTCAAACAATTAAAACGTCAGGAATACAATAAGCATCGTTCTTGAACTTGAAACACAAATGTAAAATCAACCAACCGTCGCTGCGAAGATTATCTATGTCTAAATCTAGAATTCCAAATTTCTTTGCAAATCCTATGAATTCAAACAATCATTAGATGATCAGGTTCAATTGTTCACAAAATCCTAAACCAAATTTCTTTGCGAATAGGTCTTTTGCTCACCAAACACTAGTTCAGGAAATTAATCACACTTTCGTGCCAACTAATCAACCTAATATCAGACTCTAGGTCGCGAAGCTAGAATAAGCAATAATCACAAGTCTAGGTGAAGAACTCTATAGATTTTCCTAACAATTTAATCCAATTTAACAATCCATCAAATACCTTTGAATAACCCTAAACCTAACAAGGAATCTACTCAGACATCGTGAATGAAATAAACATCATGAATAAAATAGATTTCATAAAGTAAAATAGAGTAAAGAATACAAAGAGGGTTCAAGGTTCTTCTCCCAAAAACTCTGTTGCAAATCTCTATCTCCCAGTCTTAGATTTTTTTCTCAAGGTGGCTGAAAAGCCTAATTATAAAGCTAATACACGCTTTGGAGTTAATTGCAAAATAAGGAAATCTTCTGTTTCTTCTTCGGACTTGCTGAGGATTGCGCGTTCTCTCTCTTGACTATTGGTATCGACCGATACCATAAATGGTATCGATCGATAAAGGAATTCTGAGTTGTGTTTCTTCCAAATGTCGGTGTCGATCGACACACTGTGGTGTCGGTCCATACTGAGCTTTAGTTCCCGAACTGCTTCAGCTCCGAAATGCTCAAGAAGCTTCGATAAATCCAATTTAGCTCCAATCGTGCCTAGTTCCTGAAAAAACTATGAAAGACTCTAAAAGTACTCAAAAGACCCAATAAAAGGACTTATATCATGGTTAAAAACGGGTAAAAACCATGATATATCAACTCCCCCAGACTTAGTCTTTGCTTGCCCTCAAGCAAACAGAAAACCAAACCAGAGGAAGAGGTCTGAAAACACGGAGACTCACATGTTCTTAAAGCGTTGCAATAACCTTTTCCCCAAGCTTTCCAGATATCACCTAACCAGTTCCGAATCTAACCACCATGTACTTCTCCGTAGACGTTCGCACCTTCCCAGATTCCACACATTATCTCTCAGCATCAACATAATGAACCCTTCATCGCCAGTTTCATCACTGCAACCAATGTTCAAAAACCTTCTAGAATCTTCCTCATACGATATCGTGACTAAAGAACCACCCACATTACACACTTTTGGTATTGTTATCCTCTCCCCCACACTTATCTCTTTTTATGCTTTCTTTACTTTGGGTTTTGCTTCGCATATACAAATCAAAGTTTGAGACGCGAGTATTGATGGTGATTGCCACCGAATCCCCGGTTCTCCCCTCTCAATGTATCAAAGGCCTTAGACTAATAATGGGGTCTTGGGAAATGTTCTTACCCCTCGCTTTAGACCTTTGTGTGATCATTCCTTATCCAAGTAGAATAATGGGATCACATGAAGTGTTCTTAGCCCTCTACTCGGCGGAAATCATCTCATCTTTTATGCATTTTATGTATCAACGTGTGTCAAGGGAGAGGTATACCATTATTTTCAAACACATGGGTTCCTTTGTCATATATGAATGATAAATCAAGTTCTGTAAACACTAAGCACATATATGAAGTGCAAATAATTTGGCTCAGGGTTTAGAAGAAATCTGCTGGAGACATGGGAGGCTTCTAGTTGATTGGTCAGTCTTTGGATTTTTCATTAGTCGATCTAGAACTGATTTTGTAACTCTGGTCACTTAAAAGCAAAGTCAGAGCAATGGATTCAAGCAAAAGTTCATAATCTCCAACAGGTTTTGACTCGATAAAACAAATTTTTACTCAAAAATGACGGACTCTAAGAAAAACAAACACCATGTTAGTAACTACCTCTCCCAGACTTAAACAACACTGTCCCCAGTGTTATCAAGCCCAGAGATGGCAAAAGAAAGCAAAAGAACAGAGTGGCTGAAGGAGTGTACAAAGGTTACCCGTGTGTGATAATGGGTATCGACCGATATTCGAATTGGTATCGACCGATACTGTCAAGTATCGACCGATACCAAGAGTATATCGATCGATGCAGGGACCTTTTGGTCGTGAAACTGATGCCCAAATTCGTGTCCAGAGAACCAAATGTTAGATGGAAGCACTGTCAGAGCACTGGAACAGAAGTTAGATGCAACAAGATCATAATAAAGCCACAAGTTCAACATAAATAGAGTATTGACATGAGACATAAAAGTTCAAATGAAAAGAGAAAGAAAAGGAAAAGAACAGGAAAAGAAATAACGTGAAACCGAGGAAGCAGAGATTCTAATCATCTGAATCATCGTCGTCGGAAATATCGAATCGAGAAGAATGGTCAGGTGTTGATGAACGAGCATCCGTAGAGGACATGTAGCGGCAACGGGAGACAACGGCCCAAATTCTCCGTAAGCTCTCCACGGCGTACCTCTGAAAGGTGACAGTCTCCATCGGCAAATCTAGAGGTGGAGGAAATGAAGGTGTAGGAGCTGGTGTAGACCAGCGTCGTGAACAGCGGGGCTGACTTCCAACAAAGTCAAGAGTGGGTGCGGCACCAGCATCTGTCAGAGTAGAGGGGATGCGTGGCAGAGCGCGTACACGTGTAGCCGCAGCAATCGAAAGCAAGCTGGGATCTGGATCGAATCGCAGCTGGGAGGCATCGCCGCCAATAGTGGTCAGAGCTCGGTTGGAGAGCTGCATAAAGAGCTCGCCGTCCGTCGTGGGAAGACACCAACGCCGAGTTGGCTTCAGCCAACGCATGTGCTGCAGATGCTGCTTATCCATGAGAGAGCAAGCTGTGACAATCGAGCACTCTGAAGTGGAGATGCCGATATGCTCGAAGATGGGAGTGAGGAGGCTGCCGACCGACTCGGTCGTATGCACAATGGCGTAGTTGTGTCCGGAGAAAGGCTTGGTCTTCAGAGAGCCCTAGTGGTGCGCGAAGACGGTGCTCATGTTGACTGCGAGGTTCAACTCGGGCCACTCATATCGATCCTCGGGAATGAGGTCACCGACAGCCTTGTAGAGGAGGATCAAGTCTGAAATCCGCATCTTGTTCGGCTCCATCTTGTAGAGGAGAGTGTTGCTCAGTATGCGGACGATGCAACGAAGAGTGGGGTGGCGAACGTCCATCTGTGTGGTAGTCTTGGAGTAGTAGGTTCAAAGACCAATGTGTCCCCAGAAGACCTGGACATCCTGAAACTGAGTAGGCAGAGCTACCTGCCTGAGGTCGTGGTCGAAACCGTAGATGTCGCAAAGGTCAGGGATCGGTAGCCCGTAATGGACGCCCCAAATTAGGAAAGTCAGAGTGCCCTCCAGTGTGTCACGGTGGACCTCATCTCTGTAGTAGATACGTGCTGTCGCAAGAAACTGGCGGACTAAGTCGGGGTAGAGGTCGTACTGCCGCGTGTATAACATCCCCAAGCCGATCTTGTCGAGCATGGCTGAGAGCTCCACATCGATGCCCAGACGACGCATGGTGTGAGAGTAAATGAAGCGCGTAAGAACCACAGCGACGCGCAGCCACTCGTTGTAGAACAACGTATCGTAGTCGTCCAACTCTTCAGCGATAGGCTTATAGATGCAGGCCTCGCTCTCGGTCTCCTCCTTCGGCAAACCAGCCCAAGCTCTCCGCGGAATGATCCTCTTCCCATCTAACTTAGGCCAGGTAGGCCTAGCAGCAACAACGGGTGCGGAGGGAGATGTTGTACGGTGTGGTGCAGCTCGCAGGTCGCTTACGTGGACCACAAGAAAGCTCTAAGGGCCCGTGTCGTTGGTGAAACCTCCTTTCAGGACCTTGTAACGGTCGTTGGTGAGGCAAGCTGTCATAACACCGGCGTGCCAAAATGATCCATGGAAAGGCTCCACTGGGTCCTGAAGACTGTACTCGTGTCGTGGTGGGTTGGAGCCGGAAGCTTCCGAGTGTCGTGGCTTCTTTTGGGGTGTCATCTTGCAGATCGAAAGAAAGAATGCTAGAATGACAATGAGGATGAAATTCCGATCGAGATAGGCTTTGGAATTGATCAAATCGTGAAGAAATGAAAAAATTGTGAGAGAGGTTGGAAATGGCGTGCGGCGTCGAGCGATGGTGGGCTAAAGAAGATGATGAAAAACCCGAGGGTTTTATAGAGAAACTTACCTGGGCAACGAGTATCGACCGATGCCGTAAGTGGTGTCGATCGATACTCGTGACATGATAGCACTATGTTTCTCTGGTCGTGGTATCGATCGATACTGACGGGTGTCGATCGATACTGCTCATCTGAACTTGATTCACGTGAAGACACAAAACACAAAAACAAAAATGAAAACAAAAGAAGAGACCTATGTACAGACTCACCAGTGGGTTGCCTCCCACCAAGCACTTGGTTAATGTCATTAGCTTGACATTGTGATATTTCAGGCAACCGATGGTTCAGCCAGAGGCATTATGTGGCCATCTGGGATAGCAGCTTTTGCCTAATAATGTTTCACCCGTTGGCCATTAATAGTGAACTCCTTTCCTTCAGCATTCATCAACACGATTGCGCCATGTAGGCGGACTTCCTTGATTGTGAAGGGACCTAACCAACGAGAACGCAATTTCTCAGGAAATAACTGCAAACGAGAGTTATACAGAAGTACCTGGTCATTCGGTTCAAAGTGGCGAGATAGGATCTTCTTGTCGTGATATGCCTTAGTCCTTTCCTTGTACAACTTGAAGTTTTCATAGGCGAGGTGTCTGATCTCATCCAGCTCATTCAGTTGAACCAATCGCTTTTGAGCAGCACACTTAATGTCGAAATTCATCAATTTGGTAGCCCAGGTTGCTTTGTGCTTGATCTCAACTTGAAGATGACATGCTTTCCCGTACAGCAAGTGGAATGGTGTGATGCCAAGTGGCGTCTTGAAAGCGGTCCGGTAATCCCAAAGTGCATCGTCGAGCTTCGTGGCCCAGTCCTTCCGTGTAGCGCCAACTGTCTTCTCCAAAATCTCCTTGATTTGTCTGTTGGAGACCTCAACTTGTCTGCTAGTCTGAGAATGATAAGGTGTGGCGACGCGATGATGCACACCATATTTTCTTAGCAGCTTTTCAAAGATCTTGTTGATAAAGTGAGAGCGACCATCACTTATAACAACCCGAGGTACTCCAAATCGAGGAAAGATAATGGTCTTGAATAGTTTCAAGACCACTGAAGAATCATTGGTAGGACTAGAAATCGCTTCCACCCATTTGGAGACATAATCCACAGCAACCAAGATGTACTTATTCCGCCGTGACGGAGGAAACGGTCCCATAAAATCGATACCCCAACAGTCAAAAACTTCTACCTCTAGGATGAAGTTCTGTGGCATATCATGTCGCTTACTGATCTTCCCTCTCATCTGGCAGACATCGCACTGTGAGATGAAAGCGTGAGCATCCTTGAACATTGTAGGCCACCAGAAACCAGCTTGAAGAACCATGGAGACTGTCTTGAATGTGGCAAAGTGCCCAGCATACTCAGACCCGTGACAGTGATATAGAACCTCTGGTACCTCGGTCTCGGTGATGCATCTCCTGTATATCCCGTCAGAACAGTGCTTGTACAAGTAAGGTTCATCCCAAAAGAACCGTGTGACATCCCGCATAAACTTCTTTCTTTCATACTTTTTGAGATGCTTTAGTTCGTACTCGGCAGTTAGATAATTAGCTATGTCGGCATACCATGGTTCAACAAGAGTAGTTACAGCAGCTAGAGATTCCTCAGCAGAAGAGTGGTCTGTAGCCGAAACAGCACTGGCAGATAACGGGTATCGACCGACACTGGATGAGTGTCGATCGATACCAAAATTCTGGACACGGGGAGATTGCAAAATCTCGTGAGAGTATCGACCGACATTGGGTGAGTGTTGATCGATACTGGTGCTCTGCACTGGCAAAATCTAAGCACGATTGTGTTGAATCCAAGTTTCGATAAAGTAGATCTTCTCCTCAGGTAGAGAATCATCAATAGGCACTGTTTCATCGATCTTCATTCGTGAGAGTTGTTCTGCAATTCCATTCTCTACTCTTTTCTTTTCCTTAATCTCAATATCAAAACCTTTGAGCAGTAGAACCCAACGGCAGAGGCGAGGCTTTAGATCCTTGTTCTGCAGCAGATACTTGAGAGCAGCATGGTCGGTATGAACGGTCACCTTACTCCCAATCAGATAAAAACGAAACTTCTCAAAGGAGAACACAACGGCGAGTAACTTTTTCTCTGTAGTGTTGTAGTTCTTCTGAGCATCATCTAACATCCTGTTGGCGTAGTAAATGTCATGGAGCTTCTTATCCTTCCTCTGACCCAGAACTGACCCAACCGCGAAATCACTTGCATTGCACATAATCTCTAAATGGAGATTCCAATCTGGTGGTTGAACAATAGGAGCATTAACCAATTCCTTCTTGATTTGTTCTAATTTTACAATACTCTCGGTTGTAAAATCGAAGGTGACATCCTTACTGAGAAGAGTAGTAAGTGGGCGAGTTAGCTTTGAGAAATCCTTGATGAATCGTCGATAGAACCCGGTTTGACCATGGAAACTCCGAATTTCCTTTACAGATGTTGGTTGCAGGAGGCTTGTCATAACCTGAATCTTAGCTTTGTCAATTTCGATCCCAGTCTTAGAAACCTTGTGTCCTAGATCAATGCCTTCCTGAACCATAAAGTGACATTTCTCCCAGTTCAGGACCAGATGTTTCTCTTCACACCTCTGTAGTACCTTGCATAAGTTGTCTAGGCATTCTTTAAATGAAGATCTGTAAACCGAAAAGTCATCCATAAACACCTCCATAAATTCCTCGATCATATCTGAGAAAATCGACATCATACATCTCTGGAAAGTTGCTGGAGCGTTACATAACCCAAACGACATTCTCCTGTAAGCGAATGTGCTGTAGGGACATGTAAAAGTCGTCTTTTCCTGATCATCTGGATGTATCGGGATCTGGAAAAAGCCCGAGTAGCCATCAAGGAAGCAGTAATATGGGTGACTTGTCAACCTCTCTAGCATCTGATTGATGAATGGCAGTGGGAAATGATCTTTCCTTGTAGCAGCATTCAGCTTCCTGTAATCGATACACATTCGGTGCCCAGTGATCGTTCTTGTCGGGATCAGCTCGTCCTTCTTGTTCTTCACCACAGTGAATCATCTTTTCTTAGGTACCACATGAACTGGACTGACCCAACTACTGTCGGAGATGGCGTAGATGATCCCAGCCTCCAGAAGTTTCATTATCTCCTTTTTCACAACTTCTTTCAGATTCGGGTTAAGTCTCCTCTGATGTTCGATTGAAGCTTTCAACTCATCCTCCAGATGAATCCGATGCCTGCACAGATCTGGTGATATACCTGAAATATCATCAAGAGAATAGTCGAGAGCTTTGCGATATTTGCGCAGCTTGCTCAGCAGTAAGGCGACCTCTGTGTTGTTCAAAGACGAATTAACAATCACAGGATATATGGAGTTAGGGCCAAGAAAGACATACCTCAGATTGGCTGGAAGTGGTTTAAGATCGAGTTTAGGAGCTCTCTCCTCACTCCAGTCGCCAAACGAATCAGATCGTGTGGGAGTGACGACCAATTTCTCGGGCAGAAATCGTTGGTGTCGATCGATACCCTTAGTGGTGTCGATCGATACCTCATGGCTGTTGTCAAGCATCTTGGCATACCCAGCAGCAATCTCACTTGAATTCATCTCTGAATCAGCTGAACAGACGAGTGCTCTTTCCAACGGGTTTTCAGGCTGTAACCTCATGAAGTACTCGTCCGATATATCACTGAAGGTGTCGACGAAGAATGTCTGCCCATCAATGGTTCACTTTTTCATCATTTTCTCCATGTTGAAGGTCATGATCAGATCACCAATGTTAAGGGATATCCTCCCATTCTTGTAGTCGATCAGAGCGCCTGCTGTGGCTAGAAAGGGTCTGCCCAAAATCAGTCGATATCTTGGTTCTGCGTCGTACTCTAGGACAATGAAATCAGTTGGGACCAAATAGTCTCCGATCGTGATTGGGACGTCTTCGAGTAATCTTTTGGGAAATCGAACTGAGCGGTCAGCTAGAATTAGAGAGATTCTAGTAGGTATGAAGTAGGTCATCCCCATTCTCTTAGCCACTAAGTATGGCATAAGGTTGACGTTGGAACCGAGATCGCAGAGGGAGCGTTCGTACCTTTCAGTAAAGATTGTGCAGTCCAAGACGAAACTTCCAGGGTCGGTTAGCTTTTCTGGAATCTTATTGAGCAGGATTGCACTGCACTCGTGGGTAATCCTCAGCACTCCCTCCTCAAGGTTCACATTACTCGATACCATTCGCTTGATATACCTTCTGAAAGCTGGTGAAGTCATGATAGCATCAACTTTTCTAGCATTGCCTTGCATTTGGCTTCTTCCACTTCCTCCCAGTGTTCGCCGCAGCTTGCTTCTTTTCGATGTCTGGACTAGTATCGGTCGATACTAGTGGTCGTGCAACTGCCTCTACAGATCGTTGAACTGGTATCGATCAATGTAGATTGGTATCGGTCGACACTGGGTGAGTGTCGATCGATACTATAGTAATCTTAGGAGTCTCATCGTCGTCATCTCCAGCAAGATTGACGAGCTGCTTTACAGAATAATTTTTCTTCATTCCTGGAATGACTTCCTTTCCACTTCTCAAGGTGATAGCGTGAACGTGTTCCCTTGGATTCACAGTCTTCCCAGGAAGGAAACCATCTTGTCTCTTAACTGTTTCTGCATTCTGGGCAACTTGAGTTTCCAGCTTCTTCTGATGAATGTTAAGAGCTTCGATTTTTCCATTCAGGTTAGTGTACAAGGCATCCATCTTCCCATTGAAATCAACAGTCATCTTCTGTTGCCCCTCAAGAATCTGCTCAAGCATGGGTTCAACCTTGCTCTCCTAAGTCTTGGGAGGTGGTGTCTGGTATGATGAATTTCCATAGGTGCGAGTGTATCCACTGTTCTGGAACGGTTTCTGAGCAAAAGAGTTCGCTCCGAAACTTGTCGGTTTGAAGTCAGAGTTGAATCCTCCTCTCTGAGAGTTGTTGGTGAAACCGCGGTTGTACGACGAATTCTTAAATCCATTACCACCAATGTTGTTAACATCCTCTGCTTCACCTTCTTCTACGTTCTCGACTTCTTCAGCAAAATACACTGCCTTATGCTGCTTACTTATCAACAAGTTGTGTATCGAATCAAGCTTTGCATGTACCTCAGCAATCTGCAGTCCGTCGACGTTCCCATTCTGCTTCTTCCGCTCGTAGTCGGCATTCTTGGTGCTGTTGCTAGACGCCAAGTTCTCAATCAGCACATAAGCATCTTCAGGATACCTCGTGTTGAAATTTCCATTGCTCGCAGCATCCAGAGCCATCTAATATCTCTAATCGATCCCTCGGAATAAAATACCCAGCAACTGAACTTGTGAGAAACCGTGATGAGGACAATCCCTCTGATAAGATCGGAAGGCAACCGTGATGAGGACAATCACTAGTTTCAAGTACAATGTATTGTGACAATACCAGGAGGCAACTGCTTTAGCCAGTAAGCCGCATCCCCACCAAGAGAGTATGGGAACAACTTACAGAAAAGGAACTCATTGGGCACTCCATTGTACTTGATACTAGTGACCAAATCCTCGAACCTCTCAATGTGATCCATGGGATGCTCGTGAGAAAGACCATGAAAAGGATGCTGGCCTACGAGAGTGTAGTATGCAGGCTTCAGCTTAAAGTCATTCCTCTGAAAAGTGGGAATACGAATCGCAGACCGATTGGCATAGAACTGATCGAGTCTGTTGTACTCCCCAAGCGTCCTGGCGCGATTAACCAGAGCATTCCCAACATTCCCACGCACAGCTGGTGGGATAATTTCATTGGCTGGTGCAGGGGCAACGATGTTTCCTTCTACATCAAGCCTCTGTCCTTGCTCATTATACAGATGACCTTCCTGATCTCTCAAAATCCCAGCTTCATCACGAGCGAGCACAATTTGATTGTTCATCTCTGTTTGTTTCTTTTGCTTTCTGATTGTGCGCTCTAAATCAGCTAGTTCTTTGTTGGATAGATTAGTCAACTGCTTGTTCTTGCTTCTTCTGGTCCCACGATTGTGCATACATCTGAAACACAGAAGTTAAAGCACGTAAGTAATAGGGATTAAGACGAGTATCGATTGATACCAAAAGGGTGTCGATCGATGCTCGTCAACTTAGTCGAAATTCTAAACTGAAATCTAAAGGCGAAATTAGAGTCCCCGGCAACGGCGCCAAAATTTGATATGCTCAAATATAATACCCTAAAAGTATCTAAGTAGTAGTTGTAGTATATTAGGGGTCGAACCATAAAGACTCAAGATTATCACTCAATAAGTATCAGGATGTGAATTAAGCTAAGTAAAATAAATGTAATTAAAAATAGCAAAACGATTGAAAACAGGTAGTAAGATTAATGAGGAAAACGCTAAGCCTAGGGAAATTCGCAGGTAAATCAGAGTTGTCAAACAATTAAAACGTCAGGAATACAATAAGCATCGTTCTTGAACTTGAAACACAAATGTAAAATCAACCAACCGTCGCTGCGAAGATTATCTATGTCTAAATCTAGAATTCCAAATTTCTTTGCAAATCCTATGAATTCAAACAAGCATTAGATGATCAGGTTCAATTGTTCACAAAATCCTAAACCAAATTTCTTTGCGAATAGGTCTTTTGCTCACCAAACACTAGTTCAGGAAATTAATCACACTTTCGTGCCAACTAATCAACCTAATATCAGATTCTAGGTCGCGAAACTAGAATAAGCAATAATCACAAGTCTAGGTGAAGAACTCTATAGATTTTCCTAACAATTTAATCCAATTTAACAATCCATCAAATACCTTTGAATAACCCTAAACCTAACAAGGAATCTACTCAGACATGGTGAATGAAACAAACATCATGAATAAAATAGATTTCATAAAGTAAAATAGAGTAAAGAATACAAAGAGGGTTCAAGGTTCTTCTCCCAAAAACTCTGTTGCAAATCTCTATCTCCCAGTCTTAGTTTTTTTTTTTCTCAAGGTGGCTGAAAAACCTAATTATAAAGCTCATACACGCTTTGGAGTTAATTGCAAAATAAGGAAATCATCTGTTTCTTCTTCGGACTTGTTGAGGATTGCGCGTTCTCTCTCTTGACTATTGGTATCGATCGATACCATAAATGGTATCGATCGATAAAGGAATTCTGAGTTGTGTTTCTTCCAAATGTCGGTGTCGATCGACACACTGTGGTTTCGGTCGATACTGAGCATTAGTTCTCGAACTGCTTCAGCTCCGAAATGCTCCAGAAGCTTCGATAAATCCAATTTAGCTCCAATCGTGCCTAGTTCCTGAAAAGACTCTGAAAGACTCTAAAAGTACTCAAAAGACCCAATAAAAGGACTTATATCATGGTTAAAAACGGGTAAAAACCATGATATATCATTCGTGATGCTCATTAAGACGGAAGAGATGAGTTGGAGACGACTTGCAATAGATAAATGGCGTGCAGACCATGATTGTATACAACTGTGAATGCTTTCAAGTGGTAAATAATCATTCGATGACATTCTACTAGTTAATAGAAGATGTCCCAACTACCTCACCGGAAGGGAACCCAAAGCGAAACGAAACCGATTACCAATCTCTTCACGATTAGCTAATGAAACTCTTGCAAAATATATAGTAGACTTTTCAATACTTATTCTCAGGCCTGGATAGCATGCAAATGAACCAAAAACCTCGATTACAACAACCGTAATTCAAACAGAACCATAGGGATAAATGTGAGAGCTCACAAGCCCAACCGAAGAAGCTTACAAACATCGGCTATCAGAAAGGAAAGCACCAGAAGAAAAATCCGAGTTAAACATTGATAAACAAAGTCTTCCATTGCTTCCAAGGAGACCTTCACGCCGAGTCCTTTGGTTAGTAAAGCAAAGGTGGCATAACGATAACGGACAAGACCGTTGAATAGGGGAATTCATCAACGTGGGAGAAACACAAACTCATTCCAAGGAGAGATGAGAGAATGAACCACCTTGTTGCACCGGAGAAGATCTTCGTCCCTATAATATAATGATTTCCACCAAAAGGGGGAATTGATAAAACAAATTGCTCCATAAAGGAGTAAACATGACACAAATTGTCAACGCATAAGTACATAACCAAGGTAAGTGAGATACGAGAGCCTTGTAAACTAATTAATCATTCATAAAGGAACATGTGGCTAAACTATGAACACACATCCAAATAATGAGACTTGTGAATCCACTATCTAACCAACAAATCACAGAGACTGTAAAGAAATATATCACAAAACTAGAAATGTAACCAAATTCATCGGAAGAGGAAGAGAGGAGCTCGAAGTCAACAGAGGAGAGAAAGTCATCTCAGGGGAAAGCTCGCCCAGAAACAGCAAAGTCACTGGAGGAAGGAAGCCACCTGAGAGATCTCACCTAAGAAGCAACCACTGATCATGATTAAGGATTACCAGAGGACCAATGCTGGAGGGAGAAGCTCATTTCGTCAATGGCTTGCGGCTCCTTGGTTTATGTGCTTGGGAGAGTTGCCTAGGGTGAACTCATCGGGGAATTTTGGTACTCGGCACAGTTATGAATGCATGTTATGGATGGCATGCTACACATTGATTGGTTTAGGTTCCTCCTAGTTAGGGTTTAAATTTTCACTTAAGAATGCTTGTTATGGATGCTATATTGCACATTGATCGGTTTGAGTTCTTTCTTCCAATTACAATTTAGATTTCTCCTTATTAATGTATGTCATATATGGTATAATGCACATAAATCAGTTTGGGTTTTTCCAGTTAGGCATAATGCACATTAATCAGTTCGATTTTCCAATTAGGTTTTAAATTTCTCTTATTAATGACATATTGTACATTAATCTTTTTGGGTTCCTCCTTCCAATTAGGGTTAGATTTCTACTTGAGTAGGCCCGGCCTTGAGAAAAGCCCAATGAAACATTTGCTGAGACCCCACAATTGGCCGGCCCAAATATAAGTAGTGTTCGATTATGAGATGGTGATATTTGTTTAGTAATAAAATCACACCTGTTACCAACTATGAGTTGCCCTAGTGGTTAACCCCTGAGTCTTAAAAACGTAGGGACATAAGAGGTCACGGGTTCGATTCACGTTGGAAGGGGCCTGCTCTCCAAAGGAGAGTTAATTTAACATGGTTTGGGATTATGAGTTTCGGCCTGAAACCTCATAGTCATTCAAAAAAAAACAAAAAAAACACACTTTTCTTTTCATTTTTATTATTCATTGATTTTATTGTGGCCCATCAATCTTATAGTAGCCCAATTTAAACATGACATCAAAAACATAATTTTTCCAGAATCTACGATTTCTTTAACTGACTCTTCCTCCCCAAGTTTCTTTTTTCTCCTTCCCATGCTGCTTGAGAACAGAGAGAACGACGAAACTTCTAATTGCAGTTAGCAAGTGACAAAACCATGACATGTATTTTGCTTCAACGATATTTATTAGGTTTGTGTCTAAGCTAAATTGATAGTTGAATTTCGATTATAAATTGGGATACTTCCGTTATCTCGACAATATCACTTAAAATCAATACTTACTTTCTTTGATTCAAACAAAACTTATAGGGAATTCAACACGAATATCAGTGTAAAAGAAGAGCCCTAAAAGCCAGAGAGAAGAAAAAAAATGAAGAATTGGAGAAGTCTATGGCTAATTCTATGTTGAGGTATGTTAAAAAAACAAAAACTGGCGAGTGTGGTAAAGTTTGTGTGAAAAATTCTGGTAGTTTAGAGAAGGATTAGGCAGACAAAACTGTGGATGAGTTTGAGAAAGTACAAGAAGATAATGAGAATATTAATAAGGCACCAGAAAGTTTTTCTTTTGAACATTACAAGAATTATGAATATTGTTAGCGCATAAAAATTGCTATAATAGGAGTTTAATAGCAAATTAAGAAATGTTAGGACATGCAGAGCTATGATAGGTACCGCCCATATGATAGCACTATATTCGTGTGTTATGATAGATTCTTATACAATAGCTATATATAAGTGCTTTATTATGTTTTGTCATAGCTCTTCGTTATTTTATCAAAAATATTTAATAAATCGTGTTTATTGCTATGATAGATGCTTCTACAACAGCACAAGATTTGCTTACCATAATAGATGCTTAAACAATAGTTGTATGGATGTAATATAATTAAATTTGTTATAGCGATGTAATTTGTTGTATTCCAAAGGTAAAGTTTCCCGCTATTATAGTAGATTGTAACGGTTTTGTTGTGCTATTATATGTCTTTTCATGACATTGATATATTGTTATATTTTATATTTGATACCAAACTTGTTTTGCATTATATAAACATGAACCCTTTCTAAATAGAAATAATATCATTAATAACATAACTTTGAATCCCAATACATAACATAAGTCTAAATCTCAATTCAACATTACACAAGTCTGATTCTCAATCCAACATAACACAAGTCTATTTCATAATCTAACATAACACAAGTTTGAATCCAAAAACAAATAGGCAAATTCATAAGATCATTAGCCTAGTCTTAAACTAAATAAAACTAGCAAACATGGACCATAGTTTCTTCATTCCCTACAACAATCAAACATATCTTACATCAGTTTACCAATACCATTAACAGAAAAGCATCACACTAATTACAACACTTACCTCAATTTATGTTATTCAACAGATGACGACTTTATCTTCTGGTCATGCAATAGATGAACCAAGTGCATCTTTCATATACTCGATTTCATCAGATGGCCTCCAAACTATTGCATCATCAACAATCACTACATCTACCCAGACTCTAGCTACATTAGGTCCTAAGCAAAAAAAGTGGATCTTTTGATCTGAGTCGTTTGAATGTTATCGTCCTTCAGCGACAACCCGCTTACATCCGTTAATATCCATCAGCATTATCTTCTGAAATTGCTTGATAAATTGAGTTACCTTTCTACGCTACCATGTTTACAATATAAACCATTGAGAATAATAACCAGAGTCGACTTAATAAGCAATCTAAAAAAATTACCGGTGATCTTCGAGGAGGGGATAGTGAAACGATTTAAGTACTCTTCACAGTAGATTTTTGAGATTTTACATAAGACTTAGAACTTGTAGCTGTAGAATTTGGACCTCTTGCTAGAGATATCTAAATAGGAGTTTTACTACATGTTGCTGAAGCTTTTGGACCTGATGCTGCAGATTTTTGAGTTGATGCTGGATCAGTTGCTTGAGATTTTTTAAAAGAAGATTTATCACCTGTTTCATCTATGGGCTTTCCAAATACAACTTTGTTGACAGGCCATGATACAAAATGCATCAAATAGTCCTCAAGGTATGTCATATCCATCGTAGGCCTCCATATAAACGTTTCAGGTTGAAGTACTGCATCCATAAATACTTTAACTGACTTTGGTCCGCGAGGAAGTCCATTAACCAATGCTTTTTCCTCTTGTTTCTGGCAACGGCTTTCTGCAATAACTACATCATCTAAAGGCAAATCCAGTAGTTTGCATTTGTTCAAAGAATTTGTTCTTGATCTATGTCAACACATTCAGAAGACTATCTTATTTTCATAAATGATCATGATTAAAACTAATCATATACACATGAAAAACCAACTCATGTATAAGCTTACTACTATGACTGTAAAAAATAAAGTTTACCGTAGGCTCAATTTCTTCTGGTTGGAGGCTCTGGTCTAAAATAACACATTTAGAGGCAGGTCAATAATCATCTCTCCATTAGCGTCCTCCACTGTAAACATGTTAGTTGCAGGTCTCCAAAGAAATACATCTGGTTTGTTAGCAGTATCAACTGATACTTTAACATACGTAGGGCCTAAAGGAATGTCATTCACTTTGTCTTCTGAATCAGAAGAAACAATACACCCCTAAACAACGTTTACAACAACATCAGACCAATCAACCAGCACACCCTTAGGCTCTGATCTTTTATTCACACTCTACAAAATGTTAATTAGAAAAAAAGTCAGAGTTCAAATTTATGAAACTTCGCTGAATTGATATAAATTACTTACTCTTGCAGCTGAGTTTTCACCCACTTGTGGTTCTTGTCTCTGTAACAAAAAAAACACAAAGTCAAAATTAATGTTTTACCTTATCTGCTTATTGTATAAATAGAATTGTCTAACTTGGTTCTGAATTTTTTATATTTTTTATCTTGCAACTGATTGACGTGTTGCACTAATTGAAATCGCTTCACTTAGACACAAGCTAGCTTGGTCTTACTCATGCTTTTACCTATTGCCCTGAGCCGACCAGGATTATCAGGTCCTAAGAGTTAGCTAAGTGTATCTTCTTATGGATTTATTGAAGTTGATGGAGCATCCCTATCAACTAGCTCAGCTGTCTTTCTTTGTCAAACACAAAATACATATTCAGAGGCTAATATGTAATATAAACCATATCCAAAGTCATTATCCAGTAAAAAATTCTACTTACAAACTTCTCAGCAGTATTGCAACATTAGAATCCCATATCTTCTTTTGTTCTGCTTCTTGTAATTAGCCTTGTTGCTGGTTTGGAACCCTGAGCAGACTCCGGTGATATTGAATCAGCCAAAAACAAGGTTCACTCCTCACCTTTGAAATGTAGCTTTTTTTTAATCGATATTTTTGTGGTGTTCAGTCTACCGCTCCGTGGGTACAAGATCAAAAAGAATGCATTAAATGGATGCTTGAGATTTCGTATTCACTGGTGTACCATCATTTTTGGTATGCGACTTAACCCAGACTTTTAGCTTTGTCACTTCAGATGGATTAGCTCTCTCAATTTTCTATGAAAAGAACAAAATGTGATTCATAAGAGATTATAATTCAATGTATGCTCAGAATAAGGAACAATATATATATATATATATATAGCCATATTTTATGATTACCATATCTTCTGTCAGTCTAACCATTCCTCTACGGCTAAAGGTGTGAGGAATCTGTTTGCGCCTTCTTTCTTTGTAAATGTCACGCACAACCTAGCAAATGAATGTTAATATATAATCTACTATCTAATTTAAAAAACCATGTTTATCTTGCATACCTTAAAGGCTGGGATAGTTTTGAGTTTGACACATTTACGCCATTCAATTGGATTAACATTTTTAGGTCGCAGATTCATCCTCTGTTGGTTATTATTAGCTTCATTTATCTGGCTGACTAAACGTGATTTTGATGACCTCCACAAATATCCCATCTGCTTAAGCACATCGGTATTTTGGTACTCTTCATTAAGTTTAAACCTTGCCTGCATTCAGTTACCAAAAGAAACATAAAGTTGCTCAAATGATATAAGTCATCTTGACTAATGTGAATGTATAGAAATTGTAACCTAGACAAATTTCCAGGGAACTGTCTTGATTTCTTCAGTAATTTTTCTCAAACTTTCAACTGTGACAAGTACGTGTTCTCTTAATAAAGGACCTAGGTAGGACAAAAACTTAACTGATCTAGGACCAACAGGTTCTCCTGTGTTAGTGAAATCAACTCGTTCTCGACAATTTGGATCCTTGGAAATGTTTTTCATCTTTGTTGGACCTCGCTGTCTCTTACGCTTAGGTTCACCTGCACCTTGAATATTTTCAGATAATTCAATCTCACCTTTAGACTCTTCATCATTAAGTATTCTTTCTTCCTCTAATAGTCTTTTCATATGCACTTCAGTTGCAGGCTCTGAATGTTGCTGGTATTGTAAGTCTTGCTTGTCTTCTAAAACCTGCTGGTCTTCTAATTGTTGATAATCTTGTAAAGGCTTCTTCGTTTCAACATGATTGGGTTCCACTGTACCCACATATTCTTCCTCTTCACAAACATCCACAGTCGTCTTATTATGTTTTCTTCCACCCTTCTTCTTTTTACATCTTGCCATCTTAATTCACTTGTAAAAAATTACACAACAATGAGTTATGTATAAGACAGTAGAGAAACACAATACAAACACAACATAATCAAGAAGACATTAAATACACCAGAACTCTATACACAATGCAATAACCAGTTCAGAAAAAGCATAACGAAATAAAATAAAAATAATCAAGAAGCTACATTTCAAACATATATGCCTTCACAATCAGTTCGCGCATTTTCAGATTCATCCATGTCAAAATTCATGTCAACATCTGATGGTAATGGCACAATATATGCATTTCCAACTTGAACCTCTTCTTTTCTGTATCTTATTGAAGGACCTCTCATAACAATATACCAACTTGATAGATCATCTTCCCTTGAATAGAAAAATTGCTTTGCTTGAGAGGCTAATATGTATGGATCTCTTAAAAATGATACTTGACTTTGATTTAGGTTAATAGGAGTGAAGCCGTCTTCTACTTTCACTCCATTACCTCTTATTGCCCATTGACACAGGAAAAAAGGGACAGAAAAACATTGTAATCTAGCAAGATGATTTCAGTGACTCTGCCGTAGTATGATACCAAATCAACCACTTGTGAAGAGTATTTTGCACTAGATCTACAGACTGTTGTTGCCTCATAATAAACCCCACTATTCTGGCATTGCCTATGAACTGAGCTTGTGTGAAACCGTTGCCCATTCACTATATAACCAGTATATGACCTTGCTCAAATCCGAGGACCATATGCCAACCACTTAAGAGTTTCTCCATAGTCGTCTGAATCAATATGTACCTCACAAATGTAAAAGTTAGAGATAAACATACCTCAATATCTAAAATGTGAAGAAGATATAAAAAACATGTTCTTTTAGCCAAGCTGCAAAGTTCTGCGTATGCAAACTCCATAACATTGATGCATCACGTCTACATCTTGCATTAAAGTCTTGTAGATGTTGCAGGTGCTTGCTTGTAAAAGACAAAAAAAAAAAAAAGGAATCATCTAGCTATTCATAGTAGAATTGATAATTGAAATAGAAAATTGAAAGAACTTACTCCACATAAAGATCCACGACAGCCATATTTTGAATGACAGTAAGATGGGCTATTTTCATCTCCATTTCAGTCAGAGTAATTGCTGTGGATGCGGAAACTGGACGACCCTATAAAATAGAGTTGTTCTCATATTCAATATTCCTATCTAATTTTTCCACTACACTTTTTGTCTTTTTCTAAAATTTACTACAGAACTGGATGCATTCTTCTACGAGATAGGACTCCACCACACAACCCTCTGGCTTGCAGGGTTTTTGACAAAGTCTTTTAAAACTTTCATATACTTGAAGAGTGAGAAATAAAGATTAGCAACAAAACACCCAACTATAGAAGATAAAAAATTTAAAATATGTAGCCATTATAATTAAGTTCATCTCTCAAATGGGTACATACATCTAACATGGACTGGTCCACCTATTCGGGTTTCCCTTTCTAGATGTATTTTCAAGTGCACCACGATATCAAAGAAGGTAGGAGGAAAAAATCTTTAAACATGCAGAGAGTTTCAACAATTTCGGCTTCCATTACTAAATCCTTCTCTCTATCAATCACTCTCTGACACAAGTGATTGAAGAATATGCATAAGCGTAAAATACATATCCTAGGACCTTTTGGTAATAAACCTCTAAGTGCAACCAACATAAGTTGTTGCACAGGGATGTGGTAATCGTGTGATTTGAGTCATGTTACCTTACAATCCTCTAATGATACCCCTCTTGATATATTTGAGCAGTATCTATCAGGACCTTTAAATTCATAGAGACGCGTATAAAAGATTTTCTTCTCTGTTTGTGACAAAGACCAAGGTGTTGCGGGAAGATATGTTCTTTTTCCTTGAATTGTTGGGTGCAAATCCTTCCTAATACCAAGTTCCTGTAGATCTTGCGAGCATTTAGACCATCTTTTGATTTCCCACAATGCAACAATGTAGAAACAATGCTTGCATCCACAATTCTCTCCACATGCATTACATCTAAGTAATGCCTTACTGGGAGAGCCTAACCAATACAAATACAGTAAACAAAATCGTACTTAATTGAGGAAATCTGAAAACAAAAAAAACACAATTTAATGGCAATGGAACATACCTTCTAGTAAGGCAACTTGAAAAAGATAGACCTTTTCTTCCATCATGATAACTCCTCCTCATCTACTTATACCTCTTCTTCTTCCTCTTCTTCTTCCTCTGATTCACTGAATGCATCCTCATTATCAGAATCTAATCCGATACAGTCACTAATTTTTCTCTTCTTTGCAGATTCTTTCAAATTCCCAAAATCATTTTTGAAATTCTTCAAGTTTTGGGAAATTTCATGGCCAGTTAATGTTCTTCCCTTTCTCCCATGTTCAGCATTTCCATCAAACCATGACATTTTTCCCCTGATAACTATGTGTTGGAAGCAGACCCTTTTTATGGCACATATACACATATTTTCTGCTAAACTTTAACTACATACTTTATGTGTTTTTCCCACATAAAAGAAAACCCATTTTACCCTTCACTTTGTAGCCTGCAAAATTTTCATACGCAAGAATATCACTAATAGTCCAAAGAAGCATTGTCTTAAGAGTAAAAGTATTTTTACTATAAGCGTCATATGTTAACTCTCCCACGTTCCACAGATGGTTTAGATCCTCTATTAGGGGGTTTAAGTATACATCAATGCTATTACCAGTTTATTGTGGACCAGGAATCAACAATGTAAACATGATGTTCTCCTTCTTCATTCATAGGTGAGGAGGCAGATTGTAGCTAACTAACAAAAGGCCAGCAACTATACTTAGAATTCTTCATGTCGAATGGATTAAATCCATTTGACCAAGCCTATATTCCTTTCTTCAGCGGCAAAGGAAGTGTATTTGACATTCATTTGATCCCAAGTCACGAAATCTACAAGGTGACGGAGTTTGCCAGAAGAGCTCTTATTACTAAATTGCCACCTTAAGTCTGGGCCATTTCCTCACACCTGAACATTCTCTTCAGCCGTGGGATTATTGGAAAATACCGTAATATTTTATGTGGGACACCTTTCTTTACTTCACTAGTGTGCATGTTAATCTTCCATTGTGAAGCCTTGCATTTTGGACAATTGTTAAGCTTCTTGTAATTCTTACTGAATAGGCAGCAATCATTAACACAAGCATGAATCTTGATATAACCCATATCAAAAGATTTCAAGAATTTCTTCACTTCGTACAAAGATGTGCGAAGCACATTGTCCTCAGGTAACATGTCTGGCAATGTCTCAAGCAACTCATTAAAACTCTTGTCAGACCAGCCATTATGTGTATTCAGTCTAAACATTGAGACAATAGCCGATAACTTTCTATGGTTCACACAACTTGGATATAATGGTGTTTCAGCATCTGCTAGCTTGGCAAGGAACTCATCTTCTTTCTTGTCCAAGCCATCTGCAATCTCACCTAAATCAACCTTAATATCAAACTCTTCATCCAAATTTTCAGCAGCTTTATATATAACTCAAAAGTCTCTTCATTCCATTGACTTAGTTTGCTTTCACCTTCAGCCCCTGACTTAACTTCTCCATGGTGATACAAATCCTTCTGCATCTTATAAGCTTTATCCATTCCCCTTGTTACAAGATGATCAATTACAACACTGCCTAAGTGACGATCTATGTTACGACAGTCAATGCAAGGACAAACTACCATATCAATATCTCCTGTCGCCGCAGCCACTTCACGTACAAAATTCGAAGCCCTTCTCTCATAAGCAGGATCAGCTCTTTAATACTAGGTAAATCAATCGTAATTAAACCGCAAACATACGAATCTCAGCCACAAAAATGTACTCATATAAATTTGGATAGATATGACTAACCTGCAGTCGTGTGATCACATCAAAAGAAAGGCTAAAGTCTCTTCATTATAGCAATCAGCAGCACTTCCAAAACAAGAATATAATCATTATAAGCAGAACATGAAGCATTGAAACATGAAAACATAATAAAAACTGAACTTTGTAGATAATAAAATCAAGAGTAATGTGTTGAATTCGATGTTTAATAAAGTTTAAAAGATCATTTGCATCTAGAATCCAAAAAAATACAACCTTGAAACCAAAAATGTTCATTCTCTACCTCCAGCCACTTATAAATCAAATCCCACTAACCCTAATATGATAATTGTTCCACAATCGCGAAGAACAGAGGCATGCAAAAAAAAAAAAATAACAATTGTAGATGTGTAGAAAATCTAAGCTTCCTACTAAAGGCATCCCTATCAACCTTAGCTAAAACCAAAACTTTCTAAATTAATTCCCACTAACCCTAATATGATAATAATTCCACAATCGCGAAAAACAGAGGCATATGTAAGTAAACAGATGTGTAGAAATCGAACACAGATAAAATCGAAAAGAGGCATCCCTATCAACCCTAACAAACATCGAAACTTAATAAAACTACAATCAAACATAAATTGGTTGAAAGGATACTAAGTTCGAAGGTAAGGAATGAGTGTGAGGAAGAAAGAAATAAATAATAAGAACGACGTGCCTTCGATTTTAGCTCAGTGTCGACAGAGATGGACGAAATAAGAGTCTGCAAGAGAGTTAGTGGTTGCGGCGAGCTTCAATTGCGGCGGTGGTGAGGTTCAATGGCGGCAGTGACGAGCTTCAATTGCGGCATCGTCGAGCTTCTGAGATGTTTAGGTTTTTAGGTTTTTTGATAACTCACAGAAAAAGGGGGAAAATAATTTTGGGTTAAGTGTTTGGGTTAATTGTTGGCGGAAAAAGTGATTTTAGCGTCCCGCTAAGTGAAATTCTATAATAGTGTTGATTAAATGCTATTATATAGTTAACAAAATTACAAACTCATCTTTAATAGTAGTTTGGCAAACCGTGCTATTACAACGTGCTATCAATGTGGATTTTTTTGTAGTGGAAGAACAAAACGAGATTTGGATGTCACTGATCCTACAAACTGGATTGATAAAGGGATTAATAGATTTTCTAGTGGAGAAAGGTCATATGGAAAAAGTAAAACTATGCTTTCCCAAAATATCCTCTTGGCAAACATTTTTCTTATAAGTATTACAAAGAGAGATGAAAAATGGAGGTAAGCAAGATAGGAATTGGTTACTTTATTCAAAAGTATCAGATAAAGTATATTGTTTTGATTCAAGTTGTTTGGTCGAGAACAAGATGCCACTAAACTATCAAGTGAGGGGTTTGATGATTTGAGGAATATCAACACAAGACTTGGTCAACATGAAACAAGCCATTATCATATTATCGGCATGGGTCAGTGGATAGAACTGGAATTGAGACTACGAAAAAGCAGATTATTGATAAGTGTCTCCAAGAAGAAGTCAACAAAGAGAAAAACCATTGGAGAGAAGTTTTGTTAAGGATATTTTCATTGTTGAAAAATCTTGTAAAACAGAATTTGGCATTTCGTGGAAATAATGAGAAGATTGGTGAAAATTCAATGGAAACTTCCTGAGTTTTATTGAATCGTACGGAGATTTTGATTTAGTCACGAGAGAACATATTAGAAGAATTAAAGAAGGGGAAACTCGCTATCATTATCTAAGCCACAAAATTCAGAATGAAGTGATTGATATGCTAGCATCTCAAGTCAATCATATGATCATCAAAAGATTTAGGAGGCAAAATATATTTATGTTATTCTCGATTGTACTCTAGATAAGAGTCATAAAGAACAAATGAGTCTTATCATCAGATGTGTGGATGTCTCTATGGCTTCGACACAAATTGAAGAATTTTTTGTGACATTCTTAGAAGTGGTTGATCAAACAGGAGAAGGACTTTTTGAACTGCTTTGTGATACTTTGGTTTCTCTAAATTTGAGTATTGATGATGAGAGAGGACAAAACTATGATAATGGATCCAATATGGAAGGAAAAAACAAAGGAGTACAAAAGAGATTGCTTGATATCAATTCAAGAGTTTTTTAAAAAAAAGACCGTGTGGTTGTCACATTATTAATTTAGCACTTACCAATATGGCCAAATCATCTACAAAAGCGATTGATTTCTTTGGAATCATTCAACGGATTTACTGTTTATTCTCATCATCTACAACTAGGTGGGAGCTTTCAAGGAGATGGTAGGATGTCTTACACTCAAGCCATTATCAGAGACTCGATGGGAAAGTTGCGTTGAAAGTGTTCGAACAATTCAATTTCAAGCTCCAAAAATTAGAGATGCATTGGACCACTTGGCAGAGAACTGTGATGATTCTAGTGTTCGTAGAAATGACGAATCTCTTGCTTCAACTTACACCCATGGAATTGGAGGATTTGAGTTTTTATTTGGTATGGTGATTTGGCATAATCTTCTATTTGTTGTCAACACGGTAGGTAAGGCGATGCAATCAAAGATTATTGATATTGATATTCAACGAAAATGGTTAGTTTCGTTTCTGCAAAATTACATAGAAACTAGATTAGAAGAAGCAAAAGCAGAAGCTAAAATAATAGCAGAATCTATGGATCTCGAGCCAGTATTTCATGTGAAGAGAAAGCGCGTCATTAGAAAGAAAAAACATTTTGATGAAGAGGTGGAGAAAGATGATGAATCTAAGATGCTAAGCAAAGAAGAGAAGTTTAAGATTGATTTTCTTCATCAAAATCGTGGATCAGGCTATAATATCTCTTCAAGAGAGGTTTGAACAATTTAAAGAGTATTGAAAAACTTTTGGATTTTTGTTTGATATAAAGAAGTTCAAATCTGCAGCTGATAATGGCTTAAAGGCAGCACGTATGAACCTTGAGACTTCTCTGAAACATGGAGAGCACTCAGACATTGATGAGAATCATTTATTCTTAGATATCAAAGTCTTAAGAGATGTTTTACCAAGCGAGATCACAAACGCTATTGAAGTGCTAGACTTTTTGAAAAAGTTTGAAGGTTGTTATCCAAATACATAGATTGTGTACAGAGTGATGCTAACAATTCCAGTTTATGTTGCTTCGGTGGAAAAAAGTTTTTCCAAGTTAAAATTGATAAAGTCTTACTTACGAACCACTATGTCAGAAGAAAAATTGAATAGTTTGACGATGCTGTCAATTGAAAGGGATATGGTTGGAAAGCTCAATTATCAAAGTTTGATAAAAGACTTTTCACGAAAAACTGCAAGAAGAGATGTTTTTCAAAATTGATAGATTATTATTAGTATATGATTTTTGTTTCTAACAGTTTAAGGTTTTCTTTACAACCTATGTTTTATTAGGACTCTTTTATATTTGAAACCATTTTATGAATGATTTTACATTAATTTTACTATATGAATAACTGGCCCCTTTATCATCTTGTATGCGGCCCTAATTATTCCGGGACCGGTCATGTACTTGACTTGTGTGTTATATATGGCATAATGCACATTGATAGATGTAGATGTCTCTTTCTAGTTAGAGTTTATATTTTCCCTTACAAGTGTATGTTATAGATGACATAGTGCACATTGATTGGTGTGAGTTTTCCTACGATTAAATTTTAATTTAAATATTTTTTTTAAGGAAGTTTACTAGAATAGCTTTGAAATGTGTCGAAATGGCTATACTAGCACTTGAAGGTAATTTTTTTTGAATACCAGTGTGCCCTTGTGCCTCTATGTTGAAAACAAAATTACGAATATGCCATTAATATTTTTAGGAAACATGAATATTGTTGGCGGGAGTGTTCCTGTCCATTTCTTAGATCTACCAGACAAGACACGACAGACTTAAACTGTAAACAGATTTAAATAGCAGATTTATTATGTTGGTTGATTTATTTAAATAAAATCTAATGATTGATTTGTTGATATATATATATATATATATATATATGTGTAGTGGTGATAGATTCATATTTTGTAGTAGATTTACGTTGGACGGTAGAGTTATATGTTAGGTTTTCTTATAGTGGTGGTAGATTTTGAAGGTGAATCGATAGATTTGTATGCTAGAATTGTTGTTTGTTAGAGTTGTTTAACATATATGTATGATTCGACGGTAGAATTAATACGTAAAATTGAGTTAGTTGGTATAGTTTTGTTGTTTAACAGTAGACTTTACGGGGGACGTAGAGTTGTTAGATTGATTTTAACTGATAGTTAGATTTGTATGGTAGATATATGTTTTTAGTTGCAGTAGATTTATTTTTTGCGATAAATTTATGTTTTGCGATAGAGTTAGAAAACACTTACTGAAATAGCGAAAGGCTTTTAAACTTGTTTCGTAAAGATGGTAGACTTATTAATTTGTTGTCCAAATTTCACTATTCACATAATAGGCTAGCTGAAGGATTCCAATGGCCTATGACTAAAATATCGTTAGGCACATGGAGCATACTGATTGGTCAAAAAAGAATATTGTATAATAATAAATAGATTGGGACATGTGTTGTATTTTTATTGGTCGTTGAGATTTTTGATGTTTTCTTATCCAAATTATTTAAGATCAATTATTTTATAGTAAATTAAATTTTCTTTTTATAATTTTAATACCAAAATTCATAATTTTTCATACTCTATAATTAGAGACTTGTTTCATTCGATTTCAACAACAACAAAAAATCGGTATTTTTAAAAATTTATTTCAATCCATAATTGTTATTAATATTATGTAATCAAAAAAACTATAATGTTGAAAAACAATTACAAAACATAAAAATAAATAAAAACTGAAATAAAAATGGTAAGATATGGTGTTGAATTTTACTAAACAAAATCATTGTAAAGTGTAAAAGTTTTTTTAATTGATAATGGCAATCGTGTAATTATAAAAAAATCAATATTTTTACTTTTTTTGCACCCTTAAACTGCTAGTTTTGTAAGACACATTTTCACGGTGCTATATCAATCATTACAAAGCTTTACACTGCTCTTTTTATAATTGTTCCTTATTAATAACATTGTACATTAATCAGTTTTAGTTCACCAATATTTGAATATGAGTTTAGGTTTTTGTTTAGGTGATTATCATTTGTTTAGATATATAAGAGATTGTGTTTAAGTTTCCAATGACAATTAAAGGTTTAGATTTTTAATAAACAACTTATAAACGGTTCAAAAAATATGAAATTGCTACTTAATAAACAACTTATCAAGAATGCTTATCGAAATGAATTTCAATGATCATGCTACTCGGCAAAGAATATTAGGCTATGAGCTTTCAGTTTAAAACAAATTAACAATGAGTGGATTGGCATATATCTCTTATATAAGCTTTCAATTTAAAACAAATTGGCAATGAGTAGATTGACCTTATATAATAAAAATATAAGCTTTCAATCATCCGTAAAATAACTATATAATAAAAATATTGAAAACGCTTATCAAAATCATTCAGCAATAAAAAAAAAACTAACAAAGTTACAATTAATTATTTATTTTGATTATAATATAGTTTGATTTATTACTATCTGAATAAGATTTTTTTTTATCATATTTGAATTTTTTTATTCAATCGACATAAAAATAAATTAACGTTGTTATTTTGAATTTCTTTGCAATGTTCTTTTGGATGATATAGAAGAAAAACCAACCGAAATTAAAGGAAAGTTTGATTATCATAAAAGTATATGAATAAATTTTTTTACGACAACCTCATAATAATAAATTAAATAATTATTTAGAAAATAAAAGAAATATATGTTTTACTAATAGAATGGAGTTGAAGCTAGATTGGTGTTTTGGAAGAAAAATGTTTTGTTTGTTAAGAAAATATGAGACTATTTATTTGTTTATATAGAGTTTAATATTTGTAAATATTGAATTCTAGGATTAGATATTTTCTTAATTATGGAAGTTTATTCTTTCAAAAATTAGTAATTTGTGTAATTTTCTTATACAATTTCTATTTTTTAAATAATGATAGTTAATTATATTTTGTATAGTTTATATATAATAATTTTTGATATTTTTGTAACTTTAACACGTGTCGAAATCTTGAATCGATTGATATGCACGTATGAGTTAGTGACTTTGAAAACTATACTTTATATAATAAGATATCAATAATAATTTAAAAAATTTCATATTTCTAATGCACTTTCGATAATAAACTTTCGTATGGTATTCAATAATTGAATTGGGTTCAGATAATTTGGTGTATAAATTGGACTAACTCAGTCTCAATAACATAAATTGGTTCTTTGCATATTCTCTAGTCCTGGGCATTCGGTTTAGTCGGGTTTTTCGGGTCGGTTTATTCGGGTTTTTGGTTTTTTCGGCAAAAAAAAAAGCTGCCGAAACTAACCGAGATAAACTTCGGTTCGGTTAACGGTTATTTTGGTTCGGTTATTGAGTTGGAAACTAATTCCGAAAAAGAACCGAATAAGTGTAATTTCGGTTATATTGAACCGAAATAGAGCATTTCACACCAATGTCACAACATAAAAACATTACAAACCAGTTTCAAGTCTAGACAATCACACTTAGTACTTAAACAGAAGCAATTTTGTGGTTTAAAGCTGATTCAAAGAAAGAAGAGAAAGAAATAGAGCATAAAAAAGACAAACTTCTTGGAGTCATTGGCTGGCTTGCTGCTGCAGTGCTGCTGGTGCTGGTTCCATGAAGGCATGAAGGCATGAAGGCATGAAGGCATGAAGGCATGAATCTTTGTTGCTGGCTTGCTGCATTCACAAATGAGAAAATAGAAAACATTTATAAGCCGTAACATTCAAATCGATTAACAGATAACTAAGTGATTAGTTGTACCTTGTTCTGAGAAGCATTCAAGGCTGAGAAGAAGTCACATTGTTCCGAGAATCTATACAAGAAAACATATGTGATTAGTTTGTAATACATTACAAGTAGTAATAACAAATAAGAAGAATACTTTAATACTTACCAAGTGACTCCAAAAACTCAACTTCTTCTAACATTTGCACTAAGTTTTGAACTTGTGCTTGAGTTTGATAATTACACCGCAACCATTGTTGTGTGCATAGCAACACCTCTATCATGTAAGGAGTTAAAGAACTCGTATAAGGATCTAAAACTCTGCCTATAGTACTAAAAGCAGATTCTGAGGTAACTGATGAAACTTGTAGTGCTAACACATCTTTGGCAACTTCTGATAATATTGAGAATTTGAAGCTATTAGATCTCCACCATGACAGAACGTCATAAGGTAACCCTAAACTGTTTTCCACTCTTGCCTCAGTCGGTTCTGCCAAATATATATCTAACTCACTAGAACCTCTTTCACTGCTCCTCTCACTAACCAGCTTAGTGAAAATTACATCAGCTCCCTCATACATCGGCTCATCATCTGATAGATCACACATAGTACTCTGCTGCTCAGAATCTCCACCATGATCACTTTTATTCCCAAATCCTTCAGTGTCATCTGGTTTGCCTAATCGAAGACTATATTCTTCATACAACTGTTGCATTACCTTTGTAACAGAAGAATGTAACTGCCTAGTCTCTATAGTTCCCTTACCATACAACTGTTCAAAACATAAGTCAGCAAATTGCATCTTGTTTCTTGGATCAAACACAGCACCAATGATCACAAGCTTATTCATATTCAGCAACCCATCCCAATATTTTTCAAACTTATCCCTCATCACATGTGCTTGCTTCCTAACCTCTTTACAACTGTGCCCACACTTAGTGATCAAATTTTTCTCAATATTCACAATCTCATTGAAACAAAGTGTGGAACTTACCGATTTTGAAGCTGAAAATATCAAAGTACTCTTGTAAAAGATCTTAAGAAATTTCGATAACCTCTGCACTTCATCCCAGTCAGTGGACATTGGTGGTCCAACTCTCTTTTCCTTACTCTTCTCATCTTCTTCATCGAAATAGTCACAATACAGCTTATCCTCAGCAGTCATCTTCTCAAAAGCTGCCCTTAACTTGATGGCAGAATTCAACATAAGATATGTTGAATTCCACCTTGTAATCAATCTAAAGGCAAGCTTCCTCTAGCAATTTTTCCAGTCTCACACCGCAGAACAAATGACTTCAACCTTTGGAAATTACTGCGCACATACTTCACCGTGTTCCTAACAGCAACAATACTAGTGTTGGCAGCTTTAAGACCATCCCCCACAATTAGATTTAAGATGTGTGCACAACATCTCATATGCATGAGACTACCATCTTGAACTAAAGCCTCTGATCCTCTCACCCTCAACTTTTCTGTAAATACCCTAATGGCCTTTTATCATTCCCCTTTGCATTATCAACAGTCACAGTGAATATCTTCTCAATTCCCCACTCATCCATGCACTCAAGCAGTTGTGAAGCTATTGTATCTCCTTTGTGGTCTGTTACCACCTTAAATCTGAGTATTCTTTTCTGCATGTGCCAATTGGCATCAATCCAGTGACCAGTGACGACCATGTAATTGTAAGATGTTGTAGGAGACACCCATATATCTGTGGTCAGTGAAACTCTCTTCTTCTCACCACTAAACAGACTCTTAAGAGCAGATTTCTCTTGCACATACATGGCAGCAATGTCCCTTGTGCAAGTTCTTCTTGAAAATGTGTTGTACATAGGCAACATATTGCTACAGAAATGCTTCCACCCCTCTGATTCAACAAATGAGAAAGAGAGCTCATTTACTACCACCAATTCATTGACTGATCTCCTAAACAAAGCAGGATCATACCTAACTACTTTCATATTGCCGCCATCATCACCACTGATCTTTGACTGTTTCTCCCTTTGATCATATTCCTTAAACAACTTGCACCTATCTATATGACTCTTCATCGGACTAGTGCCTACTAATTTCGTATCACAACCTATTTCAGCACCACAATACTTATAGATGCTGTGTAAGGGATCATCTTCTTTCTGAATAAAATGCTTCCACACCTCTGCCCTTTTAGCAAAAAATTTCTTCGGTTTCGGTGGCAAAGCACTTGATGCTGTTGAGTTTCTTTTCCCGGTCTGAACAGATTCTGGAACTTGTTCATGTGCAGAGTCCATGTTGGTGTTATCTTCAGAAGACATCTACAAAAAAGACATCAAAAACAATAAAACATGAATCAAAAACAGACATGAGACAACAATGAACAATCAATCAATATGGCAATATGCAATTAAACCCCAATTAAACCCCAATCAATCAAGGATGTCAGTCCGAATGATGTATAATGTAATCGTCTAACAGAGATTAATTTTATTGTGTCGGCATGCTCAGTTCTGCTCAAAACAACAATTCATTATACCAAACAAACGTAAGCAAATTTATGTCAAATTAACAGAGTTCTAATCACAGGAAAAACACTATAAGATAAATCCCAAAGCCAACAAAAAACTAGCCAGCAATGGGTACACTGTGAATCTGTGATATTCATTAAGACCAATAATGATTCTCGAACAAGATGCCAAATCATCAAGACGAGAAGCCATAGGTTACAAATTTGGATGTTTGATGATTGTGATATTTGCCAAACTACGGGAGGTTGAGTTACTTTCAAGATGTGTTAACGATTTGCTTGTGGACATTGGTATCAAAAACCATGAATCAAAAACAGACATGAGACAACACAACAATGAACAATCAATCAATATGCAATTAAACCCCAAATCGAAATTAAACCCCAAATTGAACTTATCAAACCCAAATTGAACTTATCAAAACCCAAATTGGACTTAACAAACCCCAAATTGAACTTATCAAACCCCATACCAGATTGAACTTACAGAATCGATTCGAGATGTTGATGGTGCTTTAGGGTTTCAGATCGATTTCGCCGACGCCAAGACTGAGGGAACAAGAAACTAATGAGATTAAGGGGTTACGAGAGATGAGTAAGAAATCGAACAAGAAACTAATGAGATTAACCTGAGATGAAGTCGCAGCCGCGAGAGTCCGAGAGAGAAAAATCGAAGGAGGAGAAATGATTTTTAGGGTTAATGAAATTTGACTATATACATCGGTTTAGAGATAACCGGTCGGTTAATCTCTACCGAACCGAACCGAACCGATAACCGAGCTAGATTTAGAAATCAGCCGATCGGTTATTGGTCCTCTGCCGAACTGAAACCGAAAACCGAAATGCTCGGTTCGGTCGGTTCGGTTTTTTCGGTTCGTACCGAATGCCCAGGACTATTCTCTATCGTTTCATCATGTCTCACACACACTCGCGTGGCTGAGTAGAGAGGAGAAACCCCAAAAACCTCTGTAAAACCCTTTCATCCGAATTCACAAAAAATGCAGCTTTCTTCGTTACCAATTTCACCTTCCAAAATCTTCCCTTTCACCAAACACCATGGCCCTCCAGTGATTATTCACCAGATACAGAGCCACCGTAACAATTTCGTGAGTCCTGTCAAAGTCTCTGGCTATTTCTCATCGATTAGCCGCGCAATCGAGGAGGAAGAAGAGTACCGTAAAGCACGCGCCGCCGTGAACCGGAAAGGTGTCGAATTGGAGAGTTATGCAATTGAGGGCATTTCAGTAGGTGGGCACGAGACTTGCGTCATCGTCCCTGAGCTCAAATGTGTCTTTGATATTGGGAGGTGCCCTTCTCGTGCTATTCAGCAGAAGTTTCTTTTCATTACTCACGCTCATCTTGATCATATCGTGAGCTCTCTTGATTCACTTTTTGTTCATTATTGAGACTTTGTTTTATGATTTTAATGGATAGGATTAGTTTTTCTCGAACCCTCTTTAGATTTCGTTTCGATGTTTCGGCTTAACTATGTGTGTTTTGGATGAATCTTAGGGTTGAATCGACGATACGTTTTTGTGGCCGTTGTTCAATGATTTGAAAGCGATAAGGATTAGTTTTTCTTAAACCCTCTTTAGATTTCGTTTTGATGTTTCTGCTTTGTGATTCAATTATGTGTTTCTGGATGATTCTTAGTGTTGAATCGACGATACGTTTCTGTGGCCATTGTTCAATGATTTGAAAGCGATAAGGATTAGTTTTTCTTGAACCCTCTTTAGATTTCGTTTTGATGTTTCTGCTTTATGATTCAATTATGTGTTTTTGGATGAATCTTAGTGTTGAATCGACAATGCACTTTTGTTCACAGTGAGCCATTGTTCAATGATTTGAAATGGATAAGGATTAGTTTTCTTGAAAACCCTCTTTAAATTTCGTGTTGATGTTTGTGCTTTTTGATTGGATTATGGTTTTTTTTGGATGAATCTTGAGGCTAATCTTAGCGTTTCCTTCAGGGAGGGCTTCCGATGTATGTAGCGAGCCGTGGTTTATACAATCTTGAGCCACCGAAAATATTTGTGCCACCATCTATTAAAGAAGATGTTGAGAAACTCCTTGAGATTCACAGGACTATGGGTCAAGTAGAGTTAAATGTAGAACTGATTCCACTTGATGTAGGTATGAATATAGCGAGAAACCTTGACTAGTTACAGTTGAAAACCAATCTTCTTTAGGTAGCAAATCTTGAGCTCTATGTTGGTGGCAGGTGAAACATATGAGTTGCGCAATGACATTGTTGTTCGACCATTTGCAACTAACCACGTCATACCGAGCCAGGTACTACACGTCGTGAATTCGGCATGAAAGTGTATGTTTTGTACTGATCGTGGTTCTGGATTATGGTTTCTCTCAGGGTTATGTCATCTATTCAGTTAGGAAGAAGTTGCAGAAGCAATATGCTCACCTTAAAGGCAAACAGATAGAAAAGATTAAAAAGTCTGGTGTTGAGGTGTGTTTGCTTATAAGACATATTGCCAAGTGATGTGAAAAGGGAAATTCTTTGATATTGAGGTTTGAGAAGTCACATAATATTGAACTTAATTACAGATTACAGACACGATATTATCCCCTGAGATTGCCTTCACCGGAGATACAACCGCAGAGTATATGCTTGACCCTCGTAACGCGGATGCGTTGAGGGCAAAAGTTCTTATAACCGAGGTACTGAGTTCTATTGGCGGTACAGTTTATCATTTCAAAACTTCACTGAATTATAGTATAGTTTCTGAGATCAATCGATCTGGCAGGCAACTTTCTTGGATGAAAGTTTTAGCACTGAGCATGCGCAGGCACTCGGCCATACTCATATATCTCAGGTATGATCCTATTTATGTTCAAATAGAACTATACTGGAAGAGTAATTTTCCATGAACAAATTGCAGATTATTGAGAATGCAAGGTGGATCCGGAGCAAAACTGTTTTATTGACGCATTTCTCATCACGTTACCACGTAGAGGTGAAAATATCATTTGACTTCATGTTCTTAGTAAAATCATTGAATCCCTTATCATGGATTTCATCTTATATTCTGGTCGCAATGGCAGGAAATTCGCGAAGCTGTTCTTAAGTTGCAATCAAAAGTATCCGCCAAGGTTATTCCTCTTACAGAAGGTTTCAGGTCACGGTATTCTTAAAAGAGCTGAGAGGATATTACAAGCAAAAGTAGGGATTTGGAACATATTTGTTTGTAATTTCATAGGGAACTCGCTAATGTAAGTTAACATTGAGTGAAATGAAAAAATGTTATTTTTGCCAAAGGCAAAGTTCTTCTATGCAACCAAAGAAAGATCAGTTCAAAATTTTTGCTATGCTGTTTACACAACTTCAGATAGAGGAGAAGAGCAAAGATGCATTTGTTCCTCCAAAGCCAAACGAATTAGACATTGATGTCCTAACGAGCATCTTCTTCGAAGTGGTTAAAGGCATGAAACTCTGGTCGAAGATGGGATCTGGATTCTTGACATTCAGCGTTAGAGGAGCAACCCCCTACAAAGTTTTTGCAGGTTCTAGTTAGGTTACAAGGCCTGAATCATCAGACAAGAACACAGAACGAACAAATGAGAATGCTTACATGATTTATAGCAAGGATGCTGAAAATAGCTTCCACAGCTCCAGCTGCTCCGAGAAGATGACCAGTAGCCCCCTTCAGTCAAAAGAAGTAGAATTCATTTATCGACAAGAGTTTGTGACAATATTTAACAAGTCACGTCTCTTCTTTAGTTGCAGACACATAGTTACTACTTACGACTATAAGTCAAATTCTTTAGTAACATCATCTGAGTTAGAAAAATCAGGCATTTTTACCTTGGTGGAGGAGAATGCCAAGGTGCCTGATGTAGCATGTTCAGAGAATACGGTCTTGATCACTCTTGCTTCCACGGCATCACCTAGAAATTGGATTTGATAACAGAATCATCAGTTCAGTTTTTGTAAAACCAAAGAGAACCAACACCAAGTTTCAATCCTTTTACCTATTGGGGTTGATGTTGCATGTGCGTTTATATAATCAACTTGGTTTGGACACAGACCAGACTGCAAAGTCATGGGCATTCAACCAAATCATTAGAATCCAAACTGCTAAAAGCAAAAACATAAAACATCATCAACAGAAACCATTCTAGGAGTACCACAACAACAACTATGTAGTTAACCACAGCTTACTTGTCTTAACGCACGTGTCATGGCCAAAACAGCTCCCTTTCCATCTTCAGGAGGTTGAGTAATATGGTGTGCATCGCCTAAATATCAAGAAAACTCACTCTTAGGAAATTCATTGTGTTTTACTATTATTATGTATGAGTGCAGAATTTGTTTTACTATTATCTATGAGTTTAACCTGACATCCCATATCCACAAAGTTCAGCATAAATTTTTGCTCCACGTCTTTTTGCATGCTCATATTCCTTTTGTTATAACCAGAAATCAGAAAAGATTCTTAGACTAAGACCAAAAACCAGTTGAGGGGATGACTTTCCAAGACTTTAGAATTTAGGTAAAGGACATATCATCTTCCATAAAATCTCACCTCCAATACTATAACCCCTGAACCTTCCCCTATCCTGCAATCAAATCAAAAGGGATGGAATCAACATCACCAAAATAGGTTCTTGTACATTAACATTGAAGAATGTGACTCACACAAAACCATCCCGGTCACAATCAAAAGGCCGTGAAGCTTCTTGCGGCGAAGAATTGAACTTCGTTGACAAAGCTCTTGATCTGGACATAAGAAATTCAAAATCTCTATGTTTGTTATATCTATCCAGAATAAAATGTATAAATTCTATTGCTACAGAATCGTTTTAGGAATGAATGCATTAACAAGGGCATTACTAATCAACTGACGCTGGGAGCCTTTTGCCACATGAGAAATTAATGATATAGGACTTCTGTCTCCCAAAAGAAGACACTTTTATATGAAAGCGCATAAAGCAGGTGAGATTGAACATTAGTTACCTAGAGAATCCAGCAACTGACAGAGCATCAATGCTGGACTCAGTTCCACCTGCCACCATAACATCTGCATCTCCAAATTGAATCATCCTAGTGGCATCACCTATAGAGTGTGCACCAGTTGCGCAAGCTGTCACAGCAGCATGGTTGGGCCCCTATATTCAAAAGCATGGCAATGCTAAACAAATAGTTATCTACTTAAGAATGTCAGAGGACTATTCTAGACATGTTATGGACTAGAAAAGTATGTGTAATTCCACATCACCCCATTATCACAACAACTTGTCACTTTTGGTTCTTTTATACCAAAAACATGCTAAGGAAGAGTTCCTGAATTACGACTCCTATTACAAAACTGTAAACCAACCACCATCGAATAACCTAAGATGTTCGTACTATTTTGCATAAAAGAAAATAATAAAAATTCAACACACCTGGAATCCATACTTCATGCTCACATGACCAGATGCCATGTTTACTAATATTTTTGGGATGAAAAATGGACTAAGCCGCCGCAGTTTCTGCATCACCATAATTTTTTTGAAGTATTACAAGCGACTGAGATGCACAAATAGTTCAGGAAGCAATAACACAATCCTTAAATATGTAATTCCTCAGAAAATGATGTATAGACAACACTGTCTAACCTTTTCACAAATCAGCTGCGCTGCCTCCACAATGTCACTTATACTTCCAATTCCACCACCAATAGAGACTCCCTGGTATTCCCAAATTTCCAAAATTAGTGAAAACAAACTATAAAGCAGAATTCATCATCATTTGATGTACAGATGAGGAATACTTAACTGTTCTTTCTTTATCTTCCTCTTCAGTTGGTAACCACTCTGCATCTCTCAACGCTTCATCAGCAGCACATAAAGCATATCCGATAAAATTCGCAACTGCCTCCAGGATTCAGAAAGAACAATAATAGAACCTTTAACTTTATGCATATCTGACAAACCATATCAAGCTTCCAAAAGATAGAAAATGAGTAGCAATAATCCAAAATAATAGCAATGAGCAATGCTTCTAACAAAATTCACCACAAGAAGCATAACGAAGAAAGAGATTGAGCTTCTAAGATACCTTGGAGTTTAGCCAAAGGGCTTCATCAAATTCACCTGGGTTTGATCCATAAGGCACAAAAGCGGCAACTTTAGAGGAGAGCTGATCAAAAGTATATAACTTTGTCTCTTCATCAAAAGACTTCATCTTGAGATCATCAAGAGTCAATCCTCTAATCCCACAGTCTCCACCAATTAAACGCCTCCATGTTGTTTCAACGCCTCGGCCAAGTGGAGTCACCATGCCTAGACCTGGAGACACAATGTCAAATCAGAGAAGTTACAGAGATAAGCATATGTAAAGACATGGAAATGGAGAGAGAAAGGAAACCAGTGACAACAACACGGCGAGGTGAAGGATAAGAAGAAGTAGCGATGAAGCGAGTCAAGCGGAGGCGACTTGAGCTCAAGTGTCTACGGAGATAAGAGGTCGCCATTTCACAGCGACCGCGACGGTACGACGGCGAAAGAGAGGAGCTTTGATAAATCAATTTGGGCTGGGCGACTCTCTTACACTACACTGCCTCAACTATACCGATTCTTCGACCAATTTTCCTATATATACCCTAAACTTTTTATCTATTCAGTAAACTTTCTAAACAATTTTACTCTATATTATACATCATTAACTTTACATTTTTTTCTAATTACAACACAGCGACTCTAAACAATAATTAAACTTATTTAACTGGTAATTCTATTTAAAAAATCACGATTGCGTTTAATAAACCGAAACCCAATCTTCTATTTCTTCCCAATCGAACAAAAAATCTTCCCAACAAGAATTTAGAAATTTAAGAATATTTGGTTCAATTGGGAAGAAGAAAAAAATTAGTTTCCGGTCTACTAAACGCAATCGAGATTTTCTAAACACAATTATTGGTTAAATGAGTTTAATCATGATTTAGAGTCGTCATGTTGCAATTAGAAGAAAATGTAAAATTTGTGATGTTTAATAAAGAGTAAAATTGTTTAGGGTGTTTACTAAAGATAAAAATGTTTATAGTGTATATCAAAAAATCGATATATAGTGCTTCAAGTTTTTTTCTTTTAGTAGAAATTAAAAAATATTGTTTGATTGTTTAGTTAACCGATGGTTTAGCTAATCAATCGGTTAAGCCGGAAATTAATTGCTAATTCGTGCAAAGAATCGTAAACCAGACTGATTAATTATCAAACTGTGTATTGTACTAGAAGCTCTTCGAGTCAAACGAGCTCACATCCGATCCTGGAAATAAATCTTATATAATAAAGTAGAGTTCGTTTAACCACAGACTGACACGTGTCGTCTCTTATTTTAACTATTTTTCTATTTTATCTTTTGATATGTTTATTTCTTAAAACATATTTAAAAATAATAACTTCTCTTAATTACATATTTAAAATCAATTAATACAATTTTGACCATAACTTAATCCATTAATCTATTTGAAAGAAACTCAAACAACATAGACTACAACCTTTAAACATGTGTGTTTTCAATTTTTTTTATTGTACCACTTGATATTCTCATTCATAAAAAAACATATACAAAAAATAATAACTTCTCTTATTTTATCTTTTGATATTTTTATTTCTAAAAAATATATTTAAAAATAATAACTTCTCTTAATTACATATACAAAAATTCTATTATATATATATATATATATATATATATTTATCTTTAAATTTATCAAAAACTGTTAAATATCTATTTCATATTTAATATTAGAATTTTTCCATCTTATATAATAAAGTAGGGTTCGCTTAACCATAGTCTAACATGTGTCATCTCTTATTTTAACTATTTTTCTTTATCTTTTAATATTCTCATTTCTAAAAAAAAACATATATAATAACAATAATTTCTCTTAATTGCATGTTTAAAATCAATTAATGCAATTTGACCATAATTTAATTCATTAAAACATTTGAAAGAATCTCAAACAACATAATTGACAAAAACCTTTAACATGTGTTTTTCAATTTTTCTTTATTGTAACACTTGATATTCTCATTGACAAAAAAAACTGTGTCGTGGAAAATTGTCAGGTCCCAAAACTTGGAGGAACTTAAGAGGTAAAAATGCAATAATTACCCACTTAAATGCATTAATTAGTCTCCCCTTAAAAAATTTTGGATTTAAAAACCAACTTTAAATTATTGTCTAAGTTGAAGTGATAACAATTGTAATAATTGTCTATTTCAATACATTAGTCTTTCAACCCACGAAATTTTGTAATTAACGCCCACTAATTCAAATGCACTAATTGATGATTCCATAACATACAACTATTAATTAGTATTAATTCAAATATTGAACTAAAATAATCAAATTCTATATATGTTTTCATGTTTTATCTTGGGTAAACGGCTCCAAATTTCAGATGCTCCTGAATTTGAGAGCCTCAATGTGCTACCTATAAATAGAAAGACACACATTTATCATTCATCATATTTCAAGTAATACATAATTTTGTAAATTCTATTTCAATTTTTTTTCTACAACTAATAGAGTTCAAATTGTTTTCTTATGTTAACTTTGTAAGTTTGTACACAAGCTGTGATTTCGATGTTGAATCAGCCTTTAACTTCTATCGTCGAACCAACCACAAGTGAAAATTTATTTTTACTAAGAAAATGTTTTTGAATAGTGTTAAAGAACAACAATGTTCTATTGGTTTTGAATTTTTTTTCGGTCAGATTCTTTATGTTTATTGAGTTGAATGATATGAGAAACAATGGTGAAGAGTTATCAGGTAACACATTATGTTTTTATTGTGCTTTTTTCGACGGTACCTACTCGAATTAAAAAAACTATGTTCGATTAAAAATATTTATTTGTTAAATAAAATGGACTCTTTAACAAATATAATAAAGTAGGGTTCGTTTAACCACAGACTGACACGTGTCGTCTCTTATTTTAACTATTTTTCTATTTTATCTTTTGATAGTTTATTTCTTAAAAACATATTTAAAAATAATAAATTCTCTTAATTACATATTTAAAATCAATTAATACAATTTTGATCATAACTTAATCCATTAATCTATTTGAAAGAAACTCAAACAACATAATTGACTACAACCTTTAAACATGTGTTTTTCAATTTTTTTTATTGTACCACTTGATATTCTCATTCATAAAAAAACATATACAAAAAATAATAACTTCTCTTATTTTATCTTTTGATATTTTTATTTCTAAAAAATATATTTAAAAATAATAACTTCTCTTAATTACATATACAAAAATTCTATTATATATATTTATCTTTAAATTTATCAAAAACTGTTAAATATCTATTTCATATTTAATATTAGAATTTTTCCATCTTATATAATAAAGTAGGGTTCACTTAACCATAGTCTAACATGGGAGAGAAACATTTACTCAACCGTCTATCCAATCCTCTCAAGTAGAAATTTGTGATGTTGTTTAATTTTTTTGTTATCATAATATATATATATATATATATATTTTTTGTTTTTTGATTAACTTTTTTTTGTAGAAAACTCTTGATTTTTTTAAATTATTTCCATTAGAGTCGTATAATTGAAAACAACATTTACAAAAGAATTTTTGCCATTTAGTTTCAAGAAAAAAAAAACTAAATATAAAATATTTCAAGTAAAATTTAAATTACTATAACGAAATATTTTTTCAAAAAATTAAATATATTAAATTACTAGAAAAAGATTTTAAAAATGGAAAATATTCGAGTAAAAGTTAAATTACTATAAATATTAATTTAAAAATTTTAAATAAATTACGAGAGGAAATACTATTTTAAATACTTTGAAATTTTAAAAAAGTTAAATTGCTCGAAAATAAATAAAAACCGAAAATTTTCAACTACTAATAAAATTAGAAAATAATAATTTTGTGAAGATAAAGTTTGCTTATTTTTTTATTTTAAATTTTATTTTAAAACTTATATGATACGGAGCTTATATGTATTTTAACTCTTAAAAATATTTTCTAAAATGTCTATTTTCCGTACAAAAAATGTTACAATATATATATATGAAAGATTCTTTAAAAATTTTGAATTAATCCAAATCTAAATTAAATTATTATTCACATCTATATAAACTTTATTATACAATACAACTTTTCATAAAAAAAAAGTTATAAAAGAATTACTCTTTAAAAATTATAAATTTTTAAAAATATTCAAAAAATTACATTACTCTTTAAAAAATTATAACACTTTTTAAAATTTTTAAAAAAAATTGAAAAAGTGAATTACTCTTTTAAATTCTTTGAAAGATCAAGTGAATTTTAAATTATAATAAATAATATTTTTGAAAATATTAAGAGAAAAAGTATTAATATAAAAAATAAATATAGAAAAAATAAATATAAATTTTTCTCAAAAAATTCAAATTACTTTAACACATAATAATATTTTTTAAATGTCTATTTTCTATACAAAAAATATACAATATATATGAAAAATTCTTTAATAATTTTGAATTAATCCTAATCTAAAATTACGTTATTATTTATTTTTACATAAATTTTATTAAACAATACAAGTTGTAAGGACATCTTTTTCTTACTAAATAATTCAATTATTTTGCTTAAACTACATTTTAATGTTATCAGAAATGATTCATCTAAATATACGCATTGTTAGTGTATCGGAACTGAATTCTTTTGTTCACCAGTGGACAATACGAATCAAAATTTTCAGAAAATTTAAGATATTAAATATTTTTGAAAAGTTTTTATACCTCATTATTGTAGATAGGTCTGCGATTTCGGTTTATTGGTTCGGTTTGGGGCGGTTTATTCGGTTTTCCGATTATTTCGGAAATTAAAAATCTTACCAAAAATAACCGAAATTAATTATGGTTCGGTTCGGTTCGGAAACCGGTTATTTTTGGTTTTCAGTTTATAAACCAAAAATAACCGAATTTCTTTATTAATTTTTTTTTGAGGTTTAGTGGTCCAAAAATAGTGTTTAATTTTTTTGGGTTAAAATACAAGCCCATAAATAAAGAAAAAATATCTTAGGCCCATTACTCCAACACCCCAAATGATTAGGGTTTTCAATTATAACCCTATCTGTGCGGCAACGATGAGAGACGACTACGGCGTGAACGGGCGGCGGGCGATAAGAGGCGGCAGGCGATAAGATGCGGCTTTGATGGTGAGAGGCGGCTATGACGATGAGAGGCGGTTATGGCGATGAGCAGGCAGGAGACTTCAGAGCAATAGTCACCAATCACCATCATACACCGCCATACATTCAGATCTGTCCATGTTTTTTCAAGATTTGAAGAAGAAGAGATAGAAAAAGAAGGCGGAAGAAGAAGCAAAGAAGAAGGAAGAAGAAGACAGAAGAAGACAGGTGAAGAACAAAGAAGAAAACGAGAGAAGAAGGAAGAAATCGAGAGTGATAGAGGTTGAATTGTGAGATTGAGGGTGCGAGAGAGAACGCACACGTTTTGGTGAGAGTTAGGTTAGAGTTAATTTAGGCTTATATAGAACCGAATGAAAAACCAAAATTAATTAAAATCTCTTTCGATCGGTTATCTCTCAATAACCTATCAATAACCGAATGCAACCAAAACCGGTTCAGATGAACCGGTTCGGTTTGGAATCGCAGGCCTAGTTGTAGATGAAAAAGCATATTATTGATCTGTTTTCGTTTTTTCTTCTATTTAGGATAAAAAGATTGATACTCTAATAGATAAAGGCATTTATTGGTTGCTACTCTAAAAGAGTTACCGAAAGTACTTTACTGTGATATATTACCACTCTATTCTTAATAAATTTATTTAATTAAAAATTTTCATTTAGTTTTCCAAAAAAAAAAAAATAATATTCGTAGAAAATTTAGATTACTATAAAAAAATCAAAAATTTTGTTAATATCCTGAAATTTTACTTTTTTGGTTCAAATAAAGTTTATTATATCATAAATATATATTTTTAAAAAATATTTTGACTTTATTTTAAGATAATTATATAAGCATTATGAAATTTAAAGAAACTGAAAATTTATATTTCAAACAAAAACAAAATACGGATAAATATAATATTGTGATATAATATTTTTTAAAAATCGTTTGATGTCTTACCAGGACTTATATATGTATAATATATATATTTGATATAATGAAATATTGTGTGGAGATAATTATAATGTATAATTGTCGTTATTTTCTATTTATAATAGATTTAAAATGTCAAGATAATAACATATAAAAAATATTCAATAACGATTATACCATATATAAAAGATCTTGAACATTATTTGTTATACTAAAACTAAACATAACACGCAAGAATCTGAATCAATAAACAATTGCTAATATTTTTAATCTTTTATTAAATACGGATGAATAGTTAGCAATAAATCAAATTTGAAAATGTGAGATATCAAATTTACTACCATCATTAACAAAAATGTCACCATCTCTTATTATTTTTTTTCCCGCATATGGTGCGGGGTATCTCTCTAATTATGATCTTATATATAAATAGAAAAGTTAAAAGTGTTCTCATTCATACTCATAATGGTTGATTACTACTATGTCCTTCATAAATCTACTTAATTATTAAAGTTCGCTATTTAGTTTGGGGAAAAAACAAAATATAATTTTTAAGATAAATTCATCTACATTTTTAAAATCTTCAAAAAATGTTAAATTTATATTTTTATAGGAACGATAAATGTGATATTCAGAAGATATATGTAATATTGATATTTCTTTCATTAAATTAAATGTGTATATTCTATACAATATTGTTACGATATATATGAAAGATTTTTGGTCGTATCGAATAAGTCTATATCCAAAATTAAAAAAAAAAAAAAACTCTTCACACTTATTTAATCATTGTCACGGATAGCTATCTAGTTATATATTATAATTATAGTAGTAATTTTTATTTAACTATTGTCGAACTTGCTAGTCAACCAATCATAAAATTCTCGTAAATGCACTTATTTTCACACGTTAAATCACACTCGTTTAGAACGCTTAAAAACTGAATTCGTCTGTTTCTACGAACTCACGCAGTGACAACCGCATCTGCTGCGTTTAAACGAAACTCTGAGTTAGATCTCACCGTATCTTACAAAACTGAAACAAAAGAGACTTACACCAATCCAACTCCACGTGGCACGTACTATCCGAATCGTATTAAGCTCATCGAAGAAAAAGACAAGTCCTTAATAATTTTATTATCTCATCACAATCAAAACTCTCAAGTCTCTCTCTCCCTCTTCTCCTTCCCGATTCTTCCGTTCAAAAAATTTCCAATCTTTCTTCACAACCCAAAACCTAGCTCTCTCCGTCTGTGAAATCAAAGGGTTTTTGCTGATCTGGGTTTTGATCAGAAATCGGATCTAGGTTTTAAATTTGATTATGAGGAAGAGAGAGAGAGAGAACCCTTGTTCGATTTGTGGGCATTACCATAAGTACGAGGAAGGAGAAGTTTGTGGGATATGTGGTCACTGTATGCCTGTTTCTTCCGATACGACGGCGCAACAAGTCCACGTCAGTGCTTTTCCGTCGGAGATCCTCCCGGAATTTCTATACCTCGGGAGTTACGACAACGCTTCTCGCTCTGAGCTTCTCAAGACTCAGGGGATTTCTCGTGTTCTTAATGTGAGTTTCTTTGGTTTTTTTTTTTAATGAATTGGTTTTGTGTTTGATTTCATTTGAATTCATGAATTGGTTTTGTTTAAACATTGACCCATAAGAAAAAGATAGGATTTTTCGATCATTCTTTAATTGATTGTGTGTAAATTGATTTGAATCGTTGAATTGAATTAGGATTTTACCTAGTTTATGAATCTTATATAATCTGGTTTATCATATACTTTGTAGTTTGTATATAGTTGATAGTCATCGAAAGTATTGATGACTATCAAACATGAACACTAAGATTGCTTTTGTTCACTTATGGTTTCTGTTAAAATTCCTGTTATGGTAATTGAGAGGAGTGTGTTATTTTTTTGGTATTGACTCTGTTTTTGTTCTTTTTTTTTTTTCTCTGTTTCAGACAGTTCCTATGTGCCAGAATCTCTACAGGAATTCATTCACTTATCATGGTCTTAGTAATGAGAAAGTCTTACAGTTTGATGATGCTATCAAGTTCTTAGGTTTGATGATTCTATCTCAAATCTCAAATTCCTATTTTCTAACAGTAGATTTGATCTTTTTTGTGTCTTTAATCCATTCTCTTACCGTTCTGCTTGATTTATACTGTGTAGATCAATGTGAGAAGGACAAGGCACGTGTTCTTGTACACTGTATGTCTGGAAAAAGTAGGTGAGTACATTTATCATTCTCTTACTATTAACTAAAATTGCGGCTGTTGTCCTAAGATTTGCCATGAATTAATTTGACTACTACTTTGTAGACTGATCAGGGTTTGTTTGAGTCTTTTCTGCTTTGTTTTTTGGAGATTTATAATCTTTTTAAGTTCATTTTAGTCTTAATCCCTCCTGTGTTTCGATTACGACAGATCACCAGCTGTTGTTATAGCGTACTTGATGAAACGTAAAGGATGGAGACTCGCTGAGAGTCACCAGTGGGTTAAACAACGGAGACCCACCACTGACATAAGTCCAGGCAAGTACTACACTTAGAATTAGAAACTTATCGTTCTTGAAACTGTTGCTCATTGCTTTTCCTTTCTATACAGAGTTCTACCAACAACTGCAGGAATTTGAGCAGTCGATATTCGGATCTGGGATGATGTCGGCAATGAATATCAATGATGCTCCAACATTTGGGTTTGGTTTCCCTAAGATTGGTAATCAAACACAAGCACCTGTGTTCAACAATGCTCCTACTTCTATATTTTCATCTCCTGCTTCAAGTATCCCTCCTCAAGAGTTCACTTTTGGAGCAACTCCACCAAAGCCAACAACAGGTGGTGATATTACCATGGATGGCTCTTAGAACCAAATCATCATACTCTGCAAAAATATTCACCAATTAAACATACAGTTGTGAGAATCTCTCTTTTTCTTTTTTGTACATGGAGATTGGTGCATTGCTTGAGAGAGTTTGAGGTTTGAGAGATACATGAGATGAATCTTTGTTGTTTCGGTGTTTTGCATCTATCTCTCTATGTTTAAGGAAACATCTGTCTCCTAATCCTTATTCTCCCATAGTTCTGTATCCTATCTTGACAGCATAATACTACCATTACACCAATCATGCCCAGCCTACAAAGATAAGCTGAGTAAAGAAATTTCTTCTCTTTGATTGGAACTCTTACGAAACACATTCCAACCTTAGATTCTGGCAATAATCATAATAACAAAGCTGGCGGAACTAAGCGTATTCTAGTATTAAACAAGGAAGGTCCTTATGAGTTATGACAATGACCCAAAAAACTTAAGCAAGCAATTTATATGCTTCATGAGAGATTACAACGCTTGGCATAACTAAGAATAGTTGAAGCTGCTAGAATGCTTGGTGTATATCGATGAGATTCCAAATCACCGCAATGAATCACGTTGCTCAATTCTGACGGGTGCAAGAGGCGCATCAACTTTTCAGCAGCAACAACTTGTTTTTCTCTCATCTTTTCATCCAAGAGCAGTCTCCTAGAAATTTCACACACATCTGACATCATCATCATGCCCAGTTCTTGTTAGCTGGATAACATAATATGCAGTTAAAGTGGGTGAAAGAAATAAATATACTCTAGTGTCAAGGCGAGATTCAAAGGGTTGCAGGCTTGAAACAAAGCTTCAGGAATGATTGGTGAGTCTAGGAGAATGTTTGGGAGAGAAATATAAGGTATCTTGGCTTTGTAACGGATTAATAGCTCTGTTAAAAAATGTGCTCGGTAAGCGACAAGAGAAGGCAGACGAGCGAGCTGCAACTCAACAGCAACTGTTCCTGAAGTGCATAACGCAGCCTGACTCGCCTGTTATTATGAACACTGTTCAATGAGAGGAGCAAGACAGAAGAGACACCGAGAGAGCAAGAAAAAGAGGGCTTGGAGACTTACGCCAAAGACATCATATTTAAGCTGAGTGGATCCACTTGGAACTAGTATTGCTGGAACTGGCCACTCACGGAGGGATTCTCCAATGTAATAATCAACTTGACTGTTGGATGCAACATGGATGAGCGTTACTAGTTTTGGAAACGGGTCTTTGAGTAGCTTCATTGCTTTGGAAAATATGGGTAGCATTCTTTCGACTTCTTGTAATCTGCTCCCAGGTAGCACCGAAATGACTGTGGAGTCTTCTTTCATAAAAGGTTTTGCAATGCAGCAAGAGAACAATAAGAAATCAACAAAAGTAAATATCCAATCTGTAAGAAAGGTTAATCACATTACCAGAAGGTAGCGAGTAATTCCTGAAACTCAAGCCTTCAAGCTTCAATTCATCTGGCTTGGACGTCCTCGCCTGCAGCAGCAAAAAGAACCATTGCAGTAAGAAATCTGAGAATGTATCATAGAAACTGAAGTAATACAACAAGAAGAAGAAAATGCATACAAGGGTGAACTCAGAAGCATCCTCAAGAACAGGATGTCCAACAAAGGTTGCTTCGACCCCATGTTCCCTACAAACCCTCTCCTCATTTGGAAGAATGCAGAAAAGATGATCAACAAATTCAGAGAGACCTCCAAGTCTTGATTCTCCTCCTCTCCAAGCCCAGAACGACGGTGCAACATAGTGAAAATGCACGGGAGAATTTTCCAAGCGCTGCTGATTGTATCTAGCTGCAAAGCCAAAAAGCATTCCTCCATTGTCCTACATGATATATGAGAATTCATTCAGGAATTTTTGGCTCCTAAAAGCCATTTATAAGGTTCCCGTTTCTTTAGTGTTTCAATTTCTATTACAAAAAAAAAATCAAGGGCATAATCCTAGAGATTAGGGTCAGATTAAGCACAGACAAGTTTCTCCTGGAGAATAACTTGTCATACATTAAACTTGGTACAATTCAACTAAGCGTGCTTTTCGAATGTTGCAATAAAAGTTTGAATTTAGTACGTCTTAGAGGATACGGGACATTGTTTAGCAAGCATTATATTCACTACACCTAAATGATTCTCTCTGACAAGTTTGAAGAAACAAGTTTTGTGTTGTTCACCTCGTAACTCCTTAAGTAAACGAAAAGAGAAGCCTTTTGAATCAACAGTCACAACAACATGTGGCTTGAACTTAACCGCAGCATCAACGGTCTCCTTCAACTTCACCTGGAAACTCAACAACTAGAGTACTCAATCAAAAGAATCTAGAGTAGCTTTATATCAAACCATTCGGGTTAAGTAAATTACTCACACGGAATTTATACAGATGTGGCAAAAGCTCCCACATACCCATTACAGCCAAATCCTCCATTGGAAACAACGAAGTCAATCCTTGCTTGCACATCAAGGATCTTACCACCGTATGAAACATCAATTTGTTAAAAACGATGTTACAAATGTTCCAAATTTATGAAATTTTCAACTGAGATATCAAAATTTTGAAACGGAATCTTTATAATTGGGAAAAATCCATGTGCTTACCCTCCAACTCCATGGAATCGAAGGGGTAAAGGAGAGAGCTTTTTGAGCGAGGACATAAGACGAGAGCCGATGTTATCGCCGGAAACTTCGCCGGAGACGATGAAAACTCTCAGCTCCCCATCAATTGCAGCCTTGTCAATCACCGATTTAGTAGCATGAAATGAGGAGTATCTCTTGGTGAATGCTGAGAGAGGGAAACAACGTTTGATCTTTGAAACCCCAAACATCTCCCGACAAGATACAGAACACATGACGTTTTTGTTGAACAGCGAGTTGCTATGAATCAGGTTTTTCTGGTGGACTCTTATGGACCTCTAAAGCCCACTTCTTATTTTGTCAACAAGGCCCGTCTATGATACTGAATAATACTTTTAAGGAGTTTCTCTTAATCGCTGTCCTCTTCACTATCGTCATGAACAAGATGATTTTCAAATATTTGAGTAGGCATTCACGTTCAGGTATTCGGGTTGGGTTCGGGTTTGATATTTTAGGTTTGGATATTTTGGGTTTAGAAATCTACGATCTGTTCGGGTATTTTAAAAATTTGGATCGAGTTTGGTTTGAGTTTGGATCGGATTCAGATTTACCCAAGTATCCGAAAATTAGAAATTTTGTATCCAAATCGATCCAAACTATTTTTTAAAAAAAACTCAAGTATTTTTAGGTGAATCTATCCAAAAGTAACTGAAATACCCGAAAATACCCAAAATAAATGAAAAACCTGAATATTTTGGGTACTTCGGTTATTACAAAAATAAATATTACTAATATATTATTAGTAGTACTTATATTTCGGGTATGTTCGGATATCTGTTCTGGTGGGTTCGGGTTCGGGTTTTTGGGTCTTGAAGTTTAGGACTCGTTCGGGTATTTTAGAGAGTATATACGTTTATAGCCCAAAACATCATTTCGAAAGTATTTTCTACTATTGAACCAACTTGATTTAAACAATAATCTCTTTAATAAGATAAGATATGTAGACCCTTATCAATTAAAAGTATTATTTAGGCTCGACAGATCATTCCTTTCAAAGTGAAACCTAACTGAAGAATTACAATATAAATATTTCCAATTTGGTCATATCCCTAATCATATAACTACCAAGATTTAGAGAGGCAAAGTCAATCCAACGGTAAAAGAGAGCAGTATTGATGGAGCGGCAAATTACGACCAAACAACAGATCGTGCTGAAAATAATAATGTCTCACCAGAATTTTTTCAGCATTAATTGAAACACACAACAAACCTCTCCTTATTCAATGAAACCACATTTCAAACACTCATGTTTTCTTATAAAGAGAGGCTATTCATTTACAGCTCATGGAATCACACTATCACAATCATAACCACAAGACCTAAACTAAACAGTAAACACTATGGGACACCTCAAAAGTCTCTTAACAATTCTCTTCCTAATAACTATGTCGCCAGCCGTAACATTTGCCGGTAAAATACCGGCGATCATCGTGTTTGGCGACTCCTCCGTTGATGCTGGGAACAACAATTATATCCCAACGGTTGCAAGAAGCAACTTTGAGCCATATGGACGGGACTTTGTTGGTGGGAAGCCGACCGGGAGATTTTGTAATGGGAAGATTGCGACGGATTTTATGTCCGAAGCCTTAGGGCTTAAACCGATAATTCCGGCATACTTGGATCCTTCTTACAACATTTCAGATTTTGCATCAGGTGTCACCTTTGCTTCCGCTGCCACTGGCTATGACAACGCCACTTCTGATGTTCTGGTACCGACTTTTCTTACCCTTGTATTTATTACATGATATAGTAATACTATTTGATATGTAACATAAATAAACACGTCTTTATGGACATTTATGATTATTGTCACAATTGTTTTTCTTATTTGTTTACGTAAGACATTTAAATTTCATCAAAACCGATAAATCGAATTTCTAAACAACAATCACGATTATATTGATTAGAAACGTTATTTAGGGATACTGTATTTTCCTACATTTATTAATTATATATTCCATTGATGGCGATTGAAGTCGGTACTACCTCTATGGAAACAACTCGAATACTACAAAGAATACCAAACAAAACTGAAAGCATACCAAGGAAAAGACAAAGCTACAGAGACCATAAACGACTCTCTATACCTCATAAGCATCGGGACGAACGATTTCCTCGAGAATTACTTTGCTTTCCCGGGCCGTTCTTCGCAGTACTCTGTAGGTCTTTACCAAGATTTTCTAGCTGGAATAGCCAAAGACTTTGTGAAGAAGTTACACGGACTTGGTGCTAGGAAGATCTCACTAGGTGGATTGCCTCCAATGGGATGTATGCCTTTAGAGAGAGCCACCAACCTTGGCACGGGAGGTGAGTGTGTTGGACGCTACAACGACATAGCTGTTCAGTTCAATGGAAAGCTAGAGAAGATGGTAGAGAAGCTGAGCAAAGAGCTTCCTGGTTCCAACCTCGTTTTCTCAAATCCCTATGAACCATTTATGCGAATCATCAAGAACCCTTCCTCTTTTGGTAAGTGAAGTAAGTTTATTATATATCTTCTCTATTTTATATGTGTTAACTGTTTGAATGGTGAAAAATTGAAGGGTTCGAGGTGGTGGGAGCGGCATGCTGTGCGACAGGGATGTTCGAGATGGGATATGGTTGCCAAAGGAATAATCCATTCACATGTACGAACGCAGACAAGTATGTGTTTTGGGACTCATTTCACCCAACACAGAAGACGAATCACATCATGGCCAATGCTCTCATGAACAGCACATTCCCTCACTTCCTCTAAATGATTTTTATGTTTGTGTATGGAAACTTGTAACTGGATCTGAGAGTAATATCATTATTAGGGTGTTTATATATAGGGATTGCTTCCCATATTTTTTGATTATATGCATTCTGTATGTATTTATGTTTAGACTTTGCTTTTGTGTTAGTTAGCGAAACCTATGTTTCTTTTCGCTACATTATGGTACGTGCCTATGTAGCTTATTTTATATTATTCTCAAAATATCTGTTTCCATTATGCAACTTTTGGGGCCCTGTGTTATTATTTCAAAATTATCAAACAGTTATAACTCTGCACTAGGTTTTTTTTTTATACTAAAAACACCAGCACAATTATGTATACACTAATACATGTGCATAAATTTTATTCTTCTTTTGTATCTAGACGCAAATAAATATATACAACAAAAATAAATATTTTTTTCTAGGCATAAAATATTCTTTTTGCTTTTGTACCTAGGAGTATTTAAAAAAAAAACGTTATTTAAAATACAAAAATAAATGAATCAGTTCAAAAATGACTTATAAATAGTTTACCACGTGTTAAAGTTTTGAAAACATGATTTTGCCTTTTTTTTTACTATTCAAAATATTCATCAGTGAATTCAGTTCGCTCCGCTTATACCCTTATTTATTACTATAATTTATATTGAAAAATTTTGATTTATTTTTATGTTAATGATGAAATTATTTTGTTTTTATGAAAAAAGATGGCAAAAAATTAAAAGGGAATTAAGAAATTGAAAAAAAGGAAGGAACATGGAGACACATGTCAGGTCACGTAAGCGATAACTTTAACAGTATTTTGTTAAAAATAGTTAAATAAAGTTTAATTATAAGCTCACTTTTGGTCATGGGTGCTTGTTCTCTTAAATCAAATGTCAAATTTTCGATCAATTTTTTTTTTGTTAAGTTTAAGCTCAAATTCTTAATTTTTAGATTTTTTTTGTATAAAAAAAACTAAAGAACTGAATATATATCTTTAAATTTTTTAATTAAATTTGTTTTTAAATTGAAAAGACTTTGAGAAGAAATTTGGTTATATGTACCTATTTTGTTCAGAGTGTAAAGAGGCCAAATAGTTACCAAAATATCAACTTGGTTTAAGGTCAGTTATATATTGATTTTAGTACGGCTGAGTTTCATTATCCATTCTTATCAACAAACAATTGGAACTGAATTGTCGAAAAATATTTGTAATAAATTTGCATGAAACCATGAAACCTTTTAACAAAATTATTTTTTAATAAACTAAGAAAAAAGGTATTTATTTCTCATATCAAACTCCAAAAGTCAAATCGGTCCTAACGTTACAAATTTCAGTTTCACTAAAAATAGTGTGCAAACATTATGAAGCGCATTTATGTTAGTTGTTCAATGTGAACCTGAAAAAAGAAAAATACGATCCCAATATTTTAATACAAAAAACGGCCAGAAAATATGATTTTATATGGAAATATTGGTTGCCATAATGTCATAAATATGGTGCCATGTTTCGTATGTAACTGCCATATGGATATCTGAAATTATCGATGATTTAATTCCACATCTCAATCAATTAGTTGAAACACTAAAAATAACATTTTGAAAATGAAGATTTGCAATAAAAATTTTGTGCAGTAATAGATGTTCTAAATATATTTGCAAGGATGGAGAAACAAAATAGGATACAGTAATCAGTATAGCAATTATTGTTACCGTTGTTTTTTTACCCACTTTAATTATTATTTTTTCTTAGCCTATCACCGCTAAGTCCCGAATCTTTGCCAAAAAATTTCGGAATTTCATAATCGCTCTAAACTGTCATTAGTAATTAGAGATGTATATGATGGCAAAAATTTCAACTGCTATCATGGTCCCTGATCATGATCCAATCTAGATAATTCTTTCGAACTCTTAAAGGTCTTAAGTTTTTCTTAAGAGGATCGATCATATCCTTACAATAAGGAAATTTCTGTAAACTTATTCAAGTGTGAGATTTCTGAATTTCAAAAAACATTGTCTCTTTCAAATGTGTAAAGAAGTAAAATCAAGCCAACTTCTCTATATTCTCTTGAAAGATAGTGATGTTAGTGAGTGTTGCATAGTTTTTAAGTCGCTTTCCTTAGGTTTAAGTTCATTTTCATAGTTTTGGCAATTTTCCATTGGTTTTAATATCTTTTGATCATTTTAATATATTTTAGGATTTTACACTTGTTTCCATGCATTTGCATTACATTTGCTCCATTTTCTTAGGTTATTTGAAATTTGGACACTTTAACGATGGATTTGAGAAGAAGGAGAGCAAGAATAATGTGTTTGAGGAGACTTGGAGCTGTAGGAAAGCACGTGAAGGGACAAAGGACGAGTTGAAAGAGCAGACCACTAGCATCGACCTCTCGTAGCGAGCTCCTGACACCTATGTCGCCCAGCGGTCTCCCCCAGGGGGTACAAACACCCGCTACACGTCTGCAGGAATCAGAGAAAAATCCCAGTATGTCCAGCGGCTTGCTCCAACGGGCTCATGGTACCTCTGTCGTCCAACGGCTTGCTCCAACGGGCTCCTGGCACCTCTGTCGTCCAGCAGCATGCTCCAACGGGCTCCTGACACCTCTGTCGCCCAACGGTCTCCTCTAGCGGGTACACACGCCCACTGCACATCCTCAGGAATCTTAGATTTTCCGGGTCAAAACTCGGTTTGTCCCGGGTTGACTCGGTTCACCTCCTTTTACTATATAAGCAACTTTACCTAATTTATGATGAACAAATGCTTTCTCTTATGAAACTTTCTTTTCCATTTTAAGGTTCTTAAGAAACTTTGTATGAATCATGAGTTTTGAAACTTCTTTAATTCCTTAATTATCATGATGATCAAACACATTATCTCATTAGATCTTTGTGTTATCACCATGATTAGTGAGTAGTCTCTTTAGGGTCTTCAGATTTAGTAGATTAGGGTGATTAGGAGTTGATTTAAGATGCTTAGGCTAATGTGGATAAATCCTTACTCTATATGTGGTTTTAGAGCTAGATTAGCCTTGATTAAGTTAAGACTAGATGTTAGGTATTTTAGTGCCGGAAAGATGTTTGATGAATTTCTCAAGAGAACTTAGAGAGTGCTTAGTGTACACAACCAATGGAAATTGATAATTAGGGTGCTAAGTAGTTAGTTTGGTTTGAAATTAATGCATATTAGTATTAGGCTTATGATTACGGATGAAAATCTTTGTTAATTAATTGATTAGCATAAAATTATGATCATGGAAGTGGCCTAGTTTACATTAGTGACCAAAGACTAAGGGATTAACATTGTTAGATTGATAGAGCATCTTGGATTGATTAGTGATCACCCGAATCAAATTCTAAACCCGAAGGATCGCCTTTAATTATCGTTTTAAGAACTGTTTATCTTTGTTTAGTGCTTCCACGCCTTTTTTTTCTTTTGAATTTGGTTAGTCTTTAGAGTTTGCATGCTTTTATTCTTTTGATTGCTTTGTTTAGTTTCATTGCTTGGATTTAGCTTGTTTGCTTTGTTTCTTGCTTTCTTAGTTTAATTTGAGTATGTTGTTAGTTATAAAAACCAAAAACCTTAATCGTTTAGCTTAAGTATATCTTGTATTCTTAGTGTAGATATTCTTAAATCCTTGTGGAGTTCGACCCCTACATGCTCAATGACTTGCCATATACTTGTGATTAAGTTGCAAAAAGATTTGAAAATTTCTCTATTAAGTTTTTGGCGCAGTTGCCGGGGAGTTTAGCAATCAATAACCATTAGAATTTGGAATCTATTTGAAACTAACTCTTTACTTTCTTTGTTATTTGTTTGTCTTGGTTTGGTTTTCTTCTTTCTTATAGGTGCATGAACTTGAGAAGCCGAGGACAAGAGAACTTGTTTAATTTGGTTGTTGACAATCGCCAGTTGGAAAGGGAAAACACTAGAGCAAGGCGTGAACGAGAACAAATAGAACATCTTGGGAGGTTGGGTATGATGATACAAGACCGAACATTGGTGATGGTAACAATGGCCATGGAGACAACGGAGAGAAAGTTTCTCACCACACACCTAGACGCGCTATGGCGATTGGAGCTTATGATGCACCAAATGTACATGGTAATAGAAACTGTATTAAGTTTATAACCAACAAAAAAAGCTCCAAGGTCCACAAGGATTTCAACAAAAAAATTGTGTGCATTCTAACCAAGTCCAAGGGTCAAATTCTCAATAACAAGGCCAATTTCAAGGTAACCAAGGAGGTTACAACAACAAGCCTAACTTCAATCTCAATGTTCAACAAGGCTTTCAACCTGAAAAACAAGGAATCATTCCTCAAAATTTTGATATGAAGGGAATGCTTAGCGAGGCAAGCTAGTGCGACCATTGAAATGAAGAAGAATATGGTCGAGATACACAATAAGATGGATTGCTCATACAATGAGCTTAATGCAAATTTTGAGGCCCTCAACTCCAAGATGAAGTATATGGATCATCAATTTCCTCAAGGAAAATTTTCTTTTAGTAGACAACCGGGAAAATCCGAAACTTACCCCAAGGATTTTTGCAATGCTATCTTCACAAAGGATTTCGATATGGTTGAAAATGTGAGTTGCAAACGATCAAGAATGGATGGTAGGGTTGATGAGAATGAAAAGGCAATAGAAGAAATTTATAGACTTCTCTATGTAACTAATGTTGAGAGTTTGGCGAATGATAATGATAAGATTGAGAGGAACACTAGAGAAAAGGATGTGGTAGCAAAGCGGTTTGAAAAGGAGGAAACCGCAAATATTGAACCTCCTCCTTATGAACCCCCACTCCCATTCCGGTAGATTTCTTATCAAGCCTCAAAAGAAGATACTCTCGAGCTTCAAAGCCAATATGAATAGAGTTGGAGCTCCATTGCCTTATGTCAATGAGTTGACTCAAGTTCCAAAATACAAAGAGTTAACAAAGCCATCCTTGCAAACCGACATAAGGTAGAAGAGATTATGGGAGTATTTGAATCACCAAGCACTACACCACTTGAACTCAAGTCAATTTCCAAGTTTGGAAATCCGGGTAAATTCTCCATACCTTGTCTCTTGGTGACTTGGAGATTAATGATGATTTATGTGACTAGGGTGCAAGCATGAATGTGAGGTCTCTTGAGATGGTGAAGAGCTTAAGGATCAAATACATGAAGCAACACTCATCCTCCATCATGTTTGGCGATTCTTCTTCAAAGTCTCCACTAGGGTTGGTTGAAGACTACCCTCTAAAGGTGGGAAGTTGCTAGTTCCAACGGATTTCATGGTTGTAGAGATGGAGAAAATGAACAAGCTACCTCTCATTCTAGGAATGCCTTTCCTCAATACCATGGGTGAAAGCATTGACTTCCCCAACAAGAGAGTGGTTCTCAAGCATGTCAATGACAAGATCTCTTACCTTATGAAGCCTTCTTCAACAAATTTTTGTGAGACCATTGCTTATGAGGAGATAGAACAAGAAAATGGTTACAAGGAGTTTGAGATTGAGGATGATGTGTTAGAAGATGGTTGGCTTTAACTTCTATTCAAGAAGCCACAAGAAACCCTCCCACCCACTCATGTACATAAAGCCATGACTTTTCTCCAAGATGGTAGCTAAGAGAACTGTGAGCGTTTCTACATTCCTCCCTTGACTTTACATCCTATAAACCATTTTGATGGGGTGATTGAGTATAAGGTCAAGTGCAAGGCACAATCCAAACCCTTTCATATGATCAAAGCAATACTCACTCCGGAGATGAATGGGAAGAATCATGTGGGTCTTGAGGAGATGATGAAGCGGATCATCATACTTGAGGTAGATGATGAGGGAACACGCTTGAATCACTCCACCACCGCTCATTTTGCCTCCTCCACCGTTTCAACAAGGAGTTCAACTACTCCTTCTCTCAAATTCTCTAAGGTTCATGACTAGGCCAAGGTATGGTCCTATCTTTCCCTTTGTACATATCATTTGGTGTTTTCTCTTGTTTAGTTAGTCTCTTTTCTCGAATTTATTCTCACACCAGACCGATGTGAAAAGCTTAGGGGAGAGACGTGCTACTAACGTTGTGTTTTGTTTTGGTTTTTCAATGTTTGAGTCTTGCATTTTGAATATATATGTTTTGAGAAAAATAAAAAAAAATTTGAAAATTTTGAAAAACCAAAAAGAAAAATTAATGTAGTTTTGCATTGCATCCTTGCCTTTATGATTGAGTCTACTAGCATTTAGGTTGCATTTGCATATGCATGGGGATACTGATGATATTGCCTTGTAGAAATTCAAACTTAGGATTGAGATCAATGCTCTTGATCATGGTTATTTGTTGCTTGTAACTTATTTGAAAAAAAATGGAAAACCCATATTTAGGATTGAGATCAATGCCCTTGATCGTACTTTGTTTTACTAATTTGAGCTTAAAATTAATCTAAAAGAATAATTTAACGATGTTTTTTGAGTTTTCACATATTTGCTACATCTTGCAAGTTATTTACACTTCGATAACCGGATCCACTTGACTGATTTTTCATCATACATTTTTCTTTACATTTTAAAAAATATTAAATGCATCATAAAAATATTCTAACTCGCTTTTGTTCTGGCAAATAGAATAAGTATTTTGTATATTGTCAACTAAACATATTTTTATGCATCATAATTACTACATATATGAAATATTTTGTTTTAAAAATACTGCAAAATACTAAAACAATAAAATACTAAAATATACCATACTTCCATGAGATGCCAATACATATGGCTCACCTTTTTCATTATCTCCAATGATTAACAAGCTTGAAAATTTACCATATGATGACCATATGCATCCATTTTATATCCTCGTTCTATACGAGTATCAGTCCACTTGCACTTGAATAATACAACTTTGACAACTTCATAGTAGTTTAACTCCATAACTTCAACCAGATTTCCATAGTAAGCTACAGTTCCTATTCTTGGGTTTTGATCACGAGAACTAGCATAACTCATAGTCTCAACAGTCACATAAACACCACTATTTTGAGTTTTCAGGTCAGCATCTCTTTGTAATGTTCGGAATTTGAAACCATTAACATTTTATGTTGTATACTTCACTACATTTTTAGATGGAGCAAGAGCTAGGCATTGTAAATCATCAGTTATCCCATTTAACTCATTTGTCTCTACTTTCTGTTTGATCTATTTTGCAAAATTAAGATGTATTTCTCGATCAATGTCGATAACACGATTCCTTTCGCTCTGATGTGATAGTTTCCTCCACAACTCCTTTTTATACTTCCTAAACAGAAAATTAGCAAAACTTTTATATTAGAGAACTCCAATTGACAATAATTAAAATTAGTTGTTCTGAATGAGAGAAACTTAATCTCGTAAGTGATTAAATAGTTGATAGTTGACCAAAATATGTCGGTGTGCTTGCTGTCTCTCTACATGATTAAGAGTATAAACTTGACACGCTCCAACAAATCTTCAAAGGTTTGAAAAGATAAGTGGAAGTTCTAAATTTGGTCTACTGGTAGACTGAGCTATATGTCGATCATCAACACGACAATATTGAGTAAATCGGGTCTTTATATCATTGAGAAATATCGAGTAAAATGTTACACACTCATCAACTAAATACTGCTAAATAGATACTTCAAGTTTAGCATGGTTCCGAACATATGATTTCAAATGTCCAGTAAATAAGTGAATTAAGTAAGTTTCCAATAGTGCATACATATACAAACAAAAAATTGGAAAAAGAAGAAAAAACACCTCTTAGTCAGATACATCCAACGAAATGGAACTAGTCCACCAAATTTTGTCTATTCGGTGAGATGTACTATTAAATGTACCATCACTGTGAAAAAATGAGAGTGGAAAAAGCATCTCCATACAACATAAAGTCACAATAATACGGTTTTGTAATTTATCAAGCTCATCGATATCAAGAACCTTTGCAGATATGTCTTTACAAAAATGACAAAACTCGACAATGGCTGATGTCACATTTGTTGGCAGCAGATTCCAAATTACGGCTGAAAATAAGTCTCTCATTATCAAGTGACATTCATGGCTTTTTAAGTCTGATAGCTTTCGACTATTAACATCAACACAACTTGATAAGTTAGAAGCATAACCATCAAGGAGTTTTACATTCTTCAAGACCCGTAAAAAAATTTATTTCCCATCATTCTTTAGAGTGCTTGATACTTCTTATTATCATCAGACCACAAGTCAAGATGTATACCTAGCTCACGAAGATATTTTCTAGCGCTTAGATGATCTTTCAAATTTTTTTTATCATCCAATAATGTGTAAACTAGATTGTCAAACACATTATTCTCTATGTGCATGACATCCAAATTATGTCGCAGCATAGTAAATTCCTAATAAGGCAACTAAAAAAATTATACTTTTTCTCTTCCACTGTTGGGTACTACATGCATCTGCATCACTTTGATCTCTCTTTCTCCCAGCTCCGACCAAATCATGCTTCTTACCAAAAATAACACTAACTTGTTCTAGTTGATGAATAATTGCGGAACCTGACAATGTAATTGGTAGAGATCTCGTTTCTATCTTTCCATCAAAATTAGCTTGTTTTGACGAAAACCATGATCCTGAGGAAGAAAACGCCAATGATCGATAAAAAAAAATTCTTTCCAATGGCATAAAAGTTATCCACTGCCATCATAGGTGTAGCTTGGACAAGCTGATGTTGTATACGTATTCCCACCCGACAAATGTTCTAGACCAGGAAAATCACTAACTATCCACATGATGGCTAAATGTTTGTTTTGTGGAAGCATTCTGTGTTTTAATCTCATTAAACCATAGTTCCTTCAAATTTTTGATAAGTGGCTGCAAGTATAGAACGATATCATTACCAGACATGTGCTTTCCAGGGATAACCATAGATTGGATCATTGATGTATGCTTCATTGACATCCACGCTCGGTGGAAAATTATAAGGAAATAATAGCACTGGCCATATGTTGTAGCTACTACTCATTGTACCAAATGGGTTAAATCCAGCCGTTACCAAGCCAGTCTGACATTTTCTGGATCATATGCAAATTCAAGATATTTTTGATCAAATGCTTTCCAAGCCCCTCCGTGTCTTGGATGTCGAAGCTTACCATCATTGTTACTAGCAGTTGAATGCCATCTCATGTGGGTAGCAATTTTTGATGACATGTATAGACGTTGCAGTCTATTCTCTAATCCAGATATCGTGTTATTTGCAAAAATATTTTCTTTCCAACCTGAGGCTTCACAAACTTTGCATATTTCCTTTGCATATTTCCTTTTCTGCATCTGCCTCCCAATATAACATGCAATCATTTGGACATGCATGAATCGACTCATAAGACAATTCTAATTTGCTAATGACTTTCTTCATGTCAGTAAATGAATATGGCAACTTAGCATGTGTAAATGCTTCTTTCAGCAAATCAAGCACCATGGATATCCCCGTAACATCCCTCTCCCATAAACCGAAGGCATGTCACTTCTCCTATAAGATCCTAATACTTATGCACTTTCTTATTCGAAACACATTCATAACCTTCTTATTAATCCATGAAAGAAACTCGTTCTAAATAGCATTCAAAATCTCATAAAAAATATTCAAATAACTTTAACAGAAACCAAGATTAGTATAAACGGAAAAAGAAAAAAATCAAATCCCAAATAAAACTAAGAAGAAAGACAAGCTTGAGCACCTACTCAATTTCATCATGACTTGGAAAAGAAGGGGAAAAGGGAGGGGGGGGGGGGTGTGAGTACATAATACTCAGTGAGGAGATCAACTCTGCCCACTGAAACATAGAACATTTCTAAAGCTATACAACTATCATCATAACACACATACTTAGACACAAGAAATCAACCTAACATGCTTAAATTTCTAAACATTAACATTCATAACATTCATATTATTCACAATAAAATCTTCATGCATCGTTAGGTCCAATCATCCTCGTGATGACTAGAACCTCCTGAGTGGAGACTGGCCCTCGTGGCTCAGACACTCCCATTCCGGGCTTGTCAGCCGTTCTTGACCAGCTGTTAACCCGTCAGTCGATCACTATCCATTGTTAGTAGGGAGACCACGGCCCATAGCTCGATTCTCCCTATACATACATCATCATACTTGCTAATACTTACTTTCATCATACCATAACATTAACATCAACACCAATAACATACATAACATTATAAATGTCACCAAACATCATCACTTAGCACATCATTATGCATTACCATACATCATCAAATCATACTATCATATAATCTTTACCCTATACAAACAGATCTAGGAAATATATGCTCTGAATCAAGAAGCATAACAAAAAAAAATACTATGCTTTGCAAATACCACCCTCACCTTAATTAGCTCAGAAACGGTGACTGAAAGGTGCATTGTAAAGGAAAGAGGTCAACTTCAATCTGAAACTTGCAGCACAAGAAAACAGCACAAGGTTTTTCTAGTTTTTTACAGAACCAGATGATTCTTGCTCAACAACCAATCAATGTGGCTGCCAGGGTTTACCTTTTCCGGCGAGTTTGACGGCTTCCTTGACACTCCCTCTATTAGGAACCACCGTCTTTCTTGGCTATAACTCACTGGTATGGTCGGAATTCCTCTCCAAAATCCCAACTTGAATATGAAATTGTTTCCTGACACTTGGTTAAAATCTGGGTTCTGAAAATAATGGGTTTTCACTAACTTTCAACTCAATTTGCGGATGGAGTTTACCTCGGATTGAAAATCCGTACACTGCTATGGATTCTTGGGCAACGAGGTCTTTCTAGATCTGTAAAGAATTCACTCTAACTCCTTCAGATCTGGCGGGAAAAGTCTCACCAAAACCACTATTTGGGACCGTTTTCACCCTCTTTCATTTTCACTAAAATCATTAAACTTGATATATAAGCAACGAATCCATAGACTCGAAGACACAATTCCAATAGAACAAGACATAGCCATGTTAGGTTTCCCTTACCTAACTAAACCGATGGTGACGGATCTCGGTTCCGGTGGAAAACGGTGAAAGACGATGACGACGGTAACTACGATCTCCAAAAAACGGTGGTGATGCTACAGGTTTGTGATCGAATTGATTGTGATGTCTAGAGTGGAGAATGAGGAAGACTGCTTTACATACACTTATATACATATGTACACACGTTTAGGGTTTTCTTAATTAAAGTGAGTGGGCCCTAATTGGGCTTGGGTCTCACAATCCCCTTGTGGCTAATCCCACAATACATTTGATATCGTACGACTTCAATATAAAAGACAACTTTGTGAACTTAGTGCATCCTCTATAAAACTCTTGATTAAAGTCACCAAACAACTCATCAAAACTTTCTCCTTTTCCACAATTTTCACTTGAAGTTGATGGTCTATCAGTGTCCATAGGTTGTTCAGACGATCCAGATCCATGTCCACTCTACATATTCTTACTAGTATCAGGAAAAAGATCATCAAGAGATTGAAAGTTGAATCTAATTCATCTGGAGCAATTTCAGAAGGTACTCTTGCATTCCCTCTGACACATATTTCTACTTCGTTTAGTACCCAACTTGTTTAAGAACTTAAAAAGCCACATCACATCAAATAACCATCGATGTCTTTGCTTGAATTAGTTTTGGCTAGAGAACAATAGGTGCATGGACATTTCATCATATGTGCATTGGATTTACTAAACGCAAAATCCAATAAATTTTTCACTCCTAATATGTAATCTTGTGATATGCATGATTTGTTTATCCATGACTTATCCATCATAATCTAGAAAAAACGATTTGAACAATCTGTAAGCTTACGACATTTAGAAAACGAAAAAAATAACTTTCAATATCAATAAAGCCATCTTTCCACGTTATCATTTGAATATTAAGTTTCGTAAACCAGATTTAGATTTATATCTCTCACCAAAGCTCTTTTTCGGATCATTATTAAGACCACAACATCTTGGATCCGAGTTAATGAAAATCTCCCCTCTCATTTTTAAAACCATACTAACTTTTTGCTTAACTTTCTTACATAGGTTTAAGCTCAAAACAGCTCATGTAATTCTAAACCGAGTCACATGATCACCTAGCTAAGTTTTCAAGTTACCAAATAAAACCAATTATCAGACCAAAACTAGCAAAGTTTCCCATTCCCAAGAAGCAATTGTATGTAAGGGTGTGCATTTTCTCTAATTAGCTTCATGATTATATTAGCCAGCTAATCATTCTTCAATAAAGCTCCCAATTAATTTTAAGCAGTTTATATAAGCTTATTATAGCTAAAGAAACTAATTTCAACAGTCTGTAAATTTCTCAGTCTCCTCGTATCACCCATCAATTAGGTTTCAATCATCCAAAAAACCAACCCATCAACATTGAGTGAAAAAAAGAAAAAAGAATAGGAATTGAGCTCACATCTTCGGCGAATTCAGATATGGGACCTGGAAACTTGTACTCGGCAGCTCAACAAACGAACCCTCGCCAAGAAAGGGAAGAAAGAGAAAAGTCCCTTAATTTGGTTTGCCTCGACACTAGTACAATCCGTAAACGGAGGAGCTGTCGCCGAAGATCCCGTTTCACAAAGAGTGTCGTTTAAAGCTTTTACACACATATTAAAAAAAAAAAAATTCTATTTTACCCTTTATTAATAAATTATATAATTTTTTCATTGGTCAATACATTTATAAAGTAGGGACAAAACTAATAATTTGACAAAATATTTGCATTGGAAATGCAAAACCACGCTTTTTGTGAATCAAAAATAAAACTTTAAAATGACATCAACTAATAGAAATCAAATCACTTTTATTTAATTTATGCCAAAGAAACTACTAATAACATCAACTAATATAATTGATGTTAAACAATATATATTTGTATCATTTTTAATAAGTAATTCAAAATAATATCATTTAATTTAGTGATATTATTTAAGTGATGTAATCTAGCTTTTTTTTTTGTAGTGACATTGTTTACTAAACACACCGTACTTATTTTATAAAAATAATTCTAACCTAAAACATAATCCTCATACAAGTTTTCTAAATTTTTAGAAATATTACTAATAATATGTGATGTATTAGAAAACATATGGTATTTTTCTTAGGGATAATAATTAATATACCTTAGAAAAGTTTCGTAATTACCTATATTGAGGGGCTTACTAATATAGCATAGAAATATTGGAAAAAAACGTAAGGGCATTCGGTTGAAATTTTAATTACACCAAATTCCATTTAGGTTAGGAAAAAAAGGGGAATCCGATATAAAAGAGTAGAGAGAAAATGAATCGGCATATTCTTAACCTTCATCTTTCGTTAGGGTTTCGGAGAAATTTTTTTTTATCCAGCGACTGCGACATCAACGGGTATATTTGGGGGAGGTCCGGCGAAAATTAAGTGCGTCTCACAGGCGATTGACGGTGAGTTACTCATATCTTGTGTTCCTTGTGTTGCTTTGTCGGGTTATATATTGGTTTTGTAAGCAAGGTTTTTTTTCCTTTTGTGTCTTATGTTCAAGGTGTTTGCGAGATCTCAGAAAAAATCCACCGTCTATGGAGGAGCAATTGCTGGTAAGTGTTATGAAAGTTGTAAGTGTCGAGTTAATATCTCCCAATTAGGACAAATTTCTGGTAAGTAAGAAATTTTGCAGGACTTTTCATATATTTAAATATCGCGGAATTTGAATGTGATAGAGTTATGTTTTTGACAGAGTTTTGATAATGTTTTTATTTTAATGTATTTGCGGATTTATTTATATGGAACCGCATGCTTATCTATTCTGAGCCGCATATATAATGATATGGACTCTCCTATTTATTTTATTGTATTGATATTGAGCACATATTTAGTAATCCACATATTTATTTATAAAGAGCGGCAGAGTTATGTATATTGTGCCACATATATTTTTCTATCGAACCACAAATTTATGTATATATACCCACAACTTTATTTTAATATCTAACCCTAATTGAATTTGTTGGTTTATATGGGTAAATCGAATTCCATGAGTTAAGGAAGTTGTTGATTTGTTGATTGCTCTATATCTCGATGATTCAGTAAAATTTAGGCACATTTCGGGTAAGTAAATAATTTGGCTGTGACCTTACATAAATTTTTCGGGATTTGAATGTGATGGAATTATGTTATTGACAGAGGTTTGATAATATTTTTTCCCTACAGAGAGAGAAACATGGTTTCAACTTCAAGTGGGGATATGAAGTATCCTCCAAGAATGTATGGTGAAGAAATATCACCTTTACAAAAAAAGGAGCATGCACCAAAATTTTCATATGTCTATCTTTGTCAGGATGAGAGATGCAATTGATCAAGCTATGTATGAAGACATTCAGGAAAATTCTCAAGTTGGAGTCTTCTTGAAGCTTGCTAAAAGTGATTATGTATGGTGTTCTAAGACAGTGCATCATTTCTTGACTCTCAATTGGCAATCGACTTGAGATATGAGATGTGGTGTTTGATTGAACGCAGTCCTTTGAGGTTTTCTTTGCATGAATACGAAGACATAACCAGCCTCAAATGTGCTCCATTGGATGAAGCAGACATTGTGGAGTTTGATCACAAAATTTTTTGGGGTGATTGAGAAGTTGATTCAAAGGTTGGACCCAATGGAATGAGTTGTATAAAGCTTTGAGATTATGCAGGACATGGGACAAACCCAAGAGGAAAATTTTTGGGTTCTTGTTTGTTATTAATGTCGAATACTTGGTATCTCTAGGGATAGTAGGATACCTTTGTAGTATGCAAAATGGGTGTTTGATTTTCAGGCATTTGAGAGATATCTGTGGGGACGTGTAGGATTTAAGAGTTTACTTGAATCTTTAAAATTCGTACGTTTTGATAACAAGTCTTATACAACCCATGGTTGTGTGCACGTGTTGCTCATTTGGGCATTTGAGAGCGTTTTTGAGCTGGGGGAAAATCTTGGGCATCAAAAAGATGTTGATGAAGTTCTTCTTCTTTGTTGGAGTGGAGACCGTGAGAGACATACCATTGCTGACTTCCTAGCCAAGGAGAAGAGGAAAAAAAAAGGTATGACATCTCAATATTACTCTCTCAAGATACAACAGATTTATTTCTATCAAACAACATATTTATTTCTAGCTAATAACAACCGATTGTTTTCTATCTAACAACATATTTATTTCAATGTTTTCTATCCACAGATTTATTTATACGTAACAACAGATATATTTAAATTTATTTATACCGAGCCGAGTTATAATTATATTGAGGCAAAAAAAATTTTGTACTGAGCGACAGAGTTATATATATTGAACCACATAGGTATATATATTTCACTGTAATTGTATCTAAACACATATATAATTGTATGGAATCACATATTTATGTCTATGGCATCTCATATTTATTTCACTATATTTACATAGAGCAAATTTTTCTTTCTATAGAGCCAGCCACATATTTCTGTATATTGAGCCACATATTTATTTATATGGAATCACAGATTTATGTATCTATAGCAACATATTTATGTTTTATGGCTAACCTTATTATCCTTCCAATGCAGCTAAAAGTCGTTCACTATATGGCCAGAGCAGCAGAGGAGATCTATCTATATTGGCCAGACGAGATTGCCATTTTGGGTGAAGGAGAAGGGTACAAAAATTTGGTGGATAATCTCTTAAAGGATAAGATGGCAGCGAAGGTTGATGAAAGCGTATGGGAAGATGGTGATGAGGTGAATAAGAAGAAGCAAGAGAAGAGAAAGAAAGATGTTGCGGACAATGAAGATGATTATGTTGATCTGCCTGTTATGAAGAAACAAAAGGGAGAAAAAAGGAGACCTGTAGAGAAATCAAAGGGAGGGGTGAAAATGAATGATTTGAGCGGTGAAGGTGAGGAAGAAAGTGCTGTGCATAGGAAGAAAATAAGAGAAGGTGTAGATAACAGTATGGAAGTGGAAGCAACATTGGCAGGTATAGTCAATCAAATAGCATCTTTGGGTGAGACGATTGAATATATGAACAACAACATGGGAGCTAAGTGTGGGAAAATTGGAGGCAAAGTTGTTGGGATTGAGAAGAAGATTGTAGATCTTGAAATTGATGTTGGCTTGTTGAAGGGACGACACCTTGAAAAAATTTGATGAAGCTTCATCTACTGATGAAGATGGTGATGCAGGCAACAAGAATGGGGTTGGTACCGGCAACAACAAGAATGAGGTAGCTTTGCTTCCAAATATCTATCATGCGACGTACATATTACTGGTATATACATTGGAAAATATAATCGATTTTCTCTGTAGACGATTGCTTTGTTGGTGGAATTGACCATCCTTTTTCTAGCATATTTGTTTGCATATTTATGAACCATATATTTGCAAAAGACGACTTGTGATCTTGCTGTTTTCGTCTTTATCAACCAAATTTTTTTATTTTCTATCTTATGCAAAATTCGTGTATGTTTGTTGCTTCCAGCAAATGTTTTTCTTCCCTTAAATACTCTGCTTTAAAAATTGATATGATCATGGACGCAAAGGCATTGGAGGATGCTCAAGAAGATGCTATACTCATTCCGGAAGGACCTATCACCCGATCTAAGGCAAGGAAGCTAGCTGGAGCTGTTCAACAAATACTTACGGACATTCGGATCAAGGAGGAACAACTCATGCACCCGATCCTCACCTCATTATCTTCGAATTCTTCTTGAGGTTTGATCGTTTGTGTAAGTTGCGTTGTACTCTTTTTCCTGTATACGGTTTTGTCCCAATGGGTTTTCCGTATAGAGGTTTTAACAAGGCAACCGGCTTACACCGTTTAACGGTCCGACCAAGAGAGAATTCCGCTGGAGTAAACACACTAAATTCAGTCTTTGGTCTTAATTGATTATTCTCTTGTAATTTGCTCTTGTCATTTTCGAGGAGTGTGTTTAAACTCTTCCTTCTCCTTTATATGTCTTCTCTTCTCCCTTGTCAAAAACAGATTATTATTATTCAAAAACATTTTCAGAGTTTTATGCTCTCATCTCTTATTTCTTTGAAGGTTATTCATAGAAATATTTATCGGTTTATCAAAGAGTCTTTCCGCAACTCTTTGACGCAGCCATCGATCCGATCGATTGTGAGTGTTCTTCTCGTGATAAGGGGCACAAAGATATTCGGTGTAACAGCCACGCTTTGTCATCCTTCTCCTCGGATTCTCCAATCATCGTAGTCACCACCTTGTTTCACATCATTCACTATCGTTTGGGCCTAAGGAACTTCGAGTGATTCTCGTGCCTTAGCATCTCTCGGTGTGAATCCTTTGAAGTCAAGGATTTATCAACCTCTATCTCATACAACCGATCTAGAGCAAGCCTATCCTTGGGAGGATCGCAACAAGTGGTATCAGAGCTACTTGCTCAAGAGAAAATCGGTGAACCCATTCCTAACTCTTCATCTTCTAAAATCGAATTTGACTGTTCACTTGCCCGAATTTTCATAAATAATTGGTGATAGATAAAATTGCGAAATCAACTGTTTTGGAAACTAGGAAGAGTCTAGTATTTGTTAAAATTGATTTCAGAATTTTTGAACGTGATTTGATATTTTATTCTGTCCGATCAAACAAAACAGTCATTTCGGGTTCTAGTTGATTATTCTTGATTTATCCTTCAATCTTGCATACTCTCACTAGTTGTTTGATCTTTTGTGAGGTACAATATGTCAGACGAAGAGAGTGAAGCTGAGAATTCCCGGCCTAGACGTGAACGTGAGTCCACTATGAGCCTAAAAGTCGACGACATCACTCAACTCCTACATGAAATGAGAAACCGTATGGCTGTACTAGAAGTCCGTATACCCGGAGGACGAGAGAGACAACAAGACGTCAATACAGTTAATGGAATTAGATCAGATCAGAGTGATGGGCGAGGGAGTTACCACGCACCGGTAAGACATCGACGAGATAGGCCAAGACGAGAGGAACCGCATGGTAACCCGTTCTACGAACAAGGGTATTCCTCCAATGAGAACCAAATGAGACATCCACCGGCCAGAAGACGAAATGATGACCTAGGAGGATTGAAACTTCGTATTCCAACATTCTACGGCAAGAATGACCCGGACGCTTTCCTTGAGTGGGAAAAGAAGGTGGAACTTGTGTTTGATTGTCAAAAATTTTCGGATCGAAAGAAAGTGAGCCTAGATCCCGTGATGCTACCATGGCGAGATTCCTAGCCGGCATGAACCGAGAACTACAAGATCGCATGGAAATGCAATCGTATGAGACTATAGAGGAAATGTTGCATAAGGTTGTCTTAGCTGAAAAACAACTCAAGAGAAGAAGCGTCTCACGACCACAATATCCTACTAAACCGAACTACACAAGAGGAGACAAACCGACTTACCCTCCCCAAACCAACCTTAGACCAAAAACCGACTCTAAGCCAAGCACTAGCAGCCATGACTTCAAGAGTAAGGTTGAGTTTACTTCTGTTCGTAACCGTGATATTGAATGTTTTAAATGCAGAGGCAAAGGACATTATGCGAATAAGTGCCCGAATGCCCGAACCATGATGATACTAGAAAGCGGTGAAGTTGTTACCGATGAGGAAGAAGAAATTGAGACCGAGCCTATCTATGATGAATATGAGGAGCATGCTGTTGATGGTGAACTCTTTGTAGCCAGACGTGTTCTCCTTGCCCAAGAGCCGGTCATTGAAAACGAACAACGCGAAAACCTCTTCCATACTCGTTGCAACGTCAAAGGCAAGGTATGTAGTCTAATAATTGATGGCGGAAGTTGTACTAACGTTGCTAGCACTACCTTAGTGGAAAAGCTAGGTATGGAGACCAAGAAACATCCACGGCCATATAACCTTAGATGGTTAAACAACCAACGGCAGCTCAAAGTCACCAAGCAAGTTACGGTTCCTTTGACTATCGGCCGCTATGATGATGAAATTGTGTGTGATGTGCTACCAATGGAGGCTGGTCATATCCTTCTTGGACGACCGTGGCAATTTGACCGTAGAGCCATCCATAATGGGTTTACAAACAAGCACTCCTTTGAACACAAGGGCCAAAAGATCACCCTTGTACCATTGACGCCACATGAGGTATATTGTGATCAACTTAGACTTGAACAAAAAAGCAATGTAAGTAATTCTTTAAGCTCTAAGTCTGATCAAGATAAGAATAAGGGTTCTAAAACAAATGATAAAATGCCCATAACTGAATCCTTACTTGTTAAGCCGAGTGAACTTAAAGATGCTTTTATTTCTCGGCAACCGTTTGTTTTGTTAGTTTTTAGGGATGCTTTTACAAGCATGACTGACCCTAAGCCGGATATCCCGAGCAGTGTGTCTTCTCTTTTGCAGGGATATGCTGATGTTTTTCCAGAGGACGGTCCAAGTGAATTACCACCAATCCGTGGTATTGAGCACCAAATCGATTTTTCACCCGGATCCGCTCTTCCGAACCGGCCGGCTTACCGGACTAATCCCGTTGAAACTAAGGAGCTCCAACGTCAAGTTGACGAACTGATGGCTAAAGGTCATATACGTGAGAGCATGAGCCCATGTGCTGTGCCCGTCTTACTCGTTCCAAAAAAAGATGGTACTTGGCGAATGTGTGTCGACTGTCGCGCCATAAACAACATTACGGTAAAATACCGTCATCCAATACCAAGGTTAGACGATATGTTAGATGAGCTCCATGGTTCTAGATTATTTACAAAAATAGATTTGAAAAGTGGTTATCACCAAATCCGAATGAAGGAAGGTGATGAGTGGAAAACCGCTTTTAAAACTAAACATGGCTTATACGAATGGCTTGTCATGCCGTTTGGCTTAACCAACGCACCTAGCACCTTTATGCGTTTAATGAATTATGTTCTCAGGTCTTATATTGGTGTTTTTGTGGTTGTGTATTTTGATGACATCTTAATTTATAGCAAAAACCTAGACGAACATGTTGAACATATACGGTTGGTGCTAGACGTGCTTAGGAAGGAACGTTTATTTGGTAACTTGAAGAAATGCTCTTTTTGTTCGGATAACGTTGTCTTTTTAGGTTTTGTTGTTAGCTCTCAGGGTATACAGGTCGATGAAAACAAGATCAAGGCCATCCGAGATTGGCCAAGCCCTAAGACCGTTGGCGAGGTGCGAAGCTTTCACGGTTTAGCCGGATTCTATAGACGATTTGTCCGTGACTTCAGTACCATTGCCGCACCCTTGACTGAAGTAATCAAGAAGGACGTGGGATTTCGTTGGGAACAAGTTCAAGAGGACGCCTTCCAACTTTTGAAAAATAAACTTACTCATGCCCCTCTTCTTGTTTTACCGGATTTTCTTAAAACTTTTGAAATCGAATGTGATGCATCTGGTATTGGTATAGGTGTTGTGCTTATGCAAGAGAAGAAACCCGTGGCCTTCTTCAGTGAGAAGCTTGGTGGAGCAATGCTCAATTACCCGACTTACGACAAAGAACTTTACGCTTTAGTCCGAGCACTCCAAACTTGGCAACATTACTTATGGCCGAAGGAGTTTGTTATTCACACGGATCATCAATCTCTTAAACATCTAAAGAGCCAGCAAAAGTTGAACAAGAGACATGCACGTTGGGTAGAATTCATTGAAACATTTCCTTACGTCATCAAATACAAGCAAGGAAAAGAAAATGTAGTTGCCGACGCTTTGTCTCGCCGATATGCTTTGATCTCTACACTTGACGCCAAGGTTCTTGGATTTGAAATGATCAAGGAGGCTTACGCATCTGATTCTGATTTCCAGGAAGTTTTTCTCTCTTGTGCTAAATTCGCTAATGGAAAATATTATCAAAGTGACGGATTCTTGTTTTACGAGAACCGACTATGTATTCCTAACTCCTCTTTGAGAGATCTTCTTATTAGGGAAGCACATGGAGGTGGATTGATGGGACACTTTGGCATTGCCAAAACTCTTCACATCTTACAAGATCACTTCTTTTGGCCGCACATGAAGCGAGATGTTGAAAGAATTTGTAGCCGTTGCACAACTTGTAAGTATGCCAAATCCAAACTCCAAAACCAAGGTTTGTATTCTCCTTTACCCATTCCTAGCGCGCCTTGGACTGACATTTCTATGGACTTTGTTTTAGGATTGCCTAGGACTAGAAAGGGTAGTGATTCCATCTTTGTGATTGTTGATCGGTTTTCGAAAATGGCGCATTTTATTCCATGTCATAAAACGGATGATGCATCTAATATTGCTAGTTTGTTCTTTAGGGAAATTGTGCGTTTGCATGGGATGCCTAGGACTATAGTTTCGGATAGAGACACTAAGTTCTTGAGTTACTTTTGGAAGACCCTTTGGTCGAAATTAGGAACTAAATTGTGTTTCTCCACTACATGTCATCCGCAAACCGACGGTCAAACTGAAGTTGTTAATAGGACTTTAGGATCGCTTTTGAGAACATTCATTAAAAAGAACCTTAAGTCATGGGAAGATTGTTTGCCTCATATAGAATTTGCTTACAATCATGCACAACATTCTACTACTTTGTTTTCGCCTTTTGAACTTGTTTATGGTTTTAATCCACTTACTCCTCTCGATTTAACCCCTTTACCTTTGAGTGAGCGTGTAAGTTTGGATGGTAACAAAAGAGCTGAAATGGTGAAACAAATGCATGAGAAGGCCAAGGCAAACATCGAACACAAAACGGAACTTTACCGTAAACATGCAAATAAGGGACGACGCAAGAAGGTTTTTGAACCCGGAGATCTTGTATGGATTTATCTTAGAAAGGAACGGTTCCCGGACGAAAGAAAATCCAAACTCTTACCTAGAGTCGATGGACCGTTCACTGTATTGGAAAGGATCAACGACAACTCCTACAAACTTGATCTTCAAGGTAAGTATTCTATAAGTTCTAGCTTCAATGTTTCTGATATTATTCCTTATGTTGCAGATGAAATCGATTTGAGGACAAATCCTTTTCAAGTGGAGGGTGATGATATGATCATGGACGCAAAGGCATTGGAGGATGCTCAAGAAGATGCTATACTCATTCCGGAAGGACCTATCACCCGATCTAAGGCAAGGAAGCTAGCTGGAGCTGTTCAACAAATACTTACGGACATTCGGATCAAGGAGGAACAACTCATGCACCCGATCCTCACCTCATTATCTTCGAATTCTTCTTGAGGTTTGATCGTTTGTGTAAGTTGCGTTGTACTCTTTTTCCTGTATACGGTTTTGTCCCAATGGGTTTTCCGTATAGAGGTTTTAACGAGGCAACCGGCTTACACCGTTTAACGATCTGACCAAGAGAGAATTCCGCTGGAGTAAACACACTAAATTCAGTCTTTGGTCTTAATTGATTATTCTCTTGTAATTTGCTCTTGTCATTTTCGAGGAGTGTGTTTAAACTCTCCCTTCTCCTTTATATGTCTTCTCTTCTCCCTTGTCAAAAACAGATTATTATTATTCAAAAACATATTTCAGAGTTTTATGCTCTCATCTCTTATTTCTTTGAAGGTTATTCATAGAAATATTTATCGGTTTATCAAAGAGTCTTTCCGCAACTCTTTGACGCAGCCATCGATCCGATCGATTGTGAGTGTTCTTCTCGTGATAAGGGGCACAAAGATCTTCGGTGTAACAGCCACGCTTTGTCATCCTTCTCCTCGGATTCTCCAATCATCGTAGTCACCACCTTGTTTCACATCATTCACTATCGTTTGGGCCTAAGGAACTTCGAGTGATTCTCGTGCCTTAGCATCTCTCGGTGTGAATCCTTTGAAGTCAAGGATTTATCAACCTCTATCTCATACAACCGATCTAGAGCAAGCCTATCCTTGGGAGGATCGCAACAAAAATTGATAACATCTCTTTTACGTAAATCTATCTTTCAGTCATGGTTGTTACAAATGAAGCAAACATCTCAGGATGGTTTTCCAGTCACATGTATGGTTAAGAACCTAAAAAAAAAAACCAAGGCCATAACCCCAAAAAAAGAGTGTTGAGTCGATATAGAGTCCCATTTTGGCCACAAATGTTCATACCAAAACTCCTGAACTGAAGACCCCTGCATTGAAGACTCCATTACTGGGGAGGAGGAGCATCAAAACAGATCCTGGTGAGGCAAAGAGAGTGACACCATCGCCACGTAAACATAAACAATGTGATAATGTGGTAGAATTATCTAATGGAGGGAACTCGAATTCGTACGTATCTGATTTTTCAGATCCACTAGAAAATGCCAAGAATAAGGCACTTGCTGGAGCTCTAGATATACTGAAGGCTCTGTGTGATGTGGACGATTTTGCACCTAGGAAAGGTGGGGTTAAAAATGTATCCACTAACCAACTAAGCCCCTGTATTGGCAGATCAATTGTGAGGCGTACGCTGCCTGGGGTAAACCTGTCACCAACAGCATATGATCCATTTGAAAAGGAAATAGAAGAAAAAGGTGGATAAGTTAATGGATTTCGTACAACATGATTTGTAAGTTCCTACTAGAACTCTGTAAATCACAACATGGTATTCGACATTTGTATGAAGAAAACTAATTCCATTTTTAAATGTAGGAGAATCCAGAGAGCAGCAATGGCACGTCTCATTTCTATTTAAGGATCTTGACTGCAAAGGATGGGTGGACCGAAAAAGAGCCGGATTATGGGTGGTTAAGAGATGCGGTACAAGTTTTTTCACATAATATTTTTTTAGTAGTAGTCACTAATTTGTTTCAGAATAGTGACAGATTTATTTTCTTTAGGTCCTAGACATTTGTTTGTTTAACTTGAAAACATCATAGCTTCCACATGTGAGCATAGTTTTCAAATGTTTATGAGTAGTCACTGATTTGGTTGTTTACACAATGCAGAAGTGTTTATGAGTAGACGCCAATTTGTCTGTTTAGTTCTAACACACTGCATATTTGTTTTGAGTACTCACTCATATTTTCTGTTTGTTTAGGGTTTAGACATTTTATCTTTCACTCTTACACACCATAGTTTCCACATTTTAGAGATACACAATTCTCCTCCCCCTATTGATCGAAGTTGTTTGTAATTTTTTTAAACAGCATATCTCTTCAACAATGCATATGTTACGGAAAAAGGCAACGAAGAACCCTTCTCCTTATCATATTGGTCGGATTGCTTTTTTGGATCCATGGTTTGTCAACCAATGGGCACATGACTACAAGAAGTTCATAACCGAGAAGATTTGGGTATTCCCACAAGACTAGTAAGGGTAAGTTTCAAGTATAGTTTCCATTTTTTATGCAGGACATGTTTTGCGATTGTGGCCAGATTTATGACATTTCGTACAAGCATGTGTTTTCCTAGGTCTTCTTCTTGACATTGCGACCTCAAGCGGTGCTTTAATTCTTGACATCTTCGGCCTTTGGGAGGGTTCCTAACCAACGGAGGTTTGCATATCTTCTTTGCAATGGCGTCGGGGACCTTGCAAGATGCATCCTTTGGCAAAATCGTCTTCCCATACCCTTTACAGAGGTAGTTCATTCGATAGTATGCATGACACAATGAAATATCTGACACATTTGCAGCAACTGCAGCAGCTATTACATGTGTGCATAGTATCTTCTGTAAATCAAACCTCCTACAAGAACACTTCTTATCTCCTAAATTAAGCACATATGTAGAGGACCCATTTCTCACTTTGAATTGATGAGTATTTATCTCCGTAACACTAGGATACCTTGCTTTTTGAACTCGCTCCTGAAAAAAATATGACATCTACTTATTGCCATATAAGAAATAAGATTGGTTGTCATATGGGGTATAAGTATTGTACCTCTAAAATTTCCTCCACGGCTTTCGTAAGTGTTGTGTTCATCGAAGCAGCTTTTTTCGCCTTCTTGCAAACCAATCTGTTAACCTAATTTCGTCTAGTAGTAAGGCAATGGGGTATTTCCTCGCTGGTTCTAGAATATTGTTTAGTGATTCTGCATTGTTGGTCGTTGTGAAGTTGTACCGGTTTCCCGGAAAGTAAGCCTGACTCACATATAAATGGCAGCCAGTTGCAAATAACTGTATAAATCTGGATTCACTGCCTGAATTTGCTGGAAATATGCATTAAAATCTGCCACACAGTAAGCAGTGACCGCTTTTTCACTAGACGAAATGTTTCACTACCTCTAAATATAAGCAAAATATTTTTGTGAAGATGATAAGACGAAATGTTTCACTACCTCGAGCAGCCAGGGGATATACATTGCCTATTGCGTTCCGTATTGATTTATGTCTATCTGATATAATTGCCAGCCCTTTGTCATCCAGAATCACAATGCTTAGTTGTCTAAAGAACCAATCCCACGACTCATCATTCTTCGTGTCCACAACCGCATACGCTAAGGGAAAAATATTGAAATTTCCATCTTGACTAGTGGCTAGAAAAAGTGTACCTTTGTATTTCCCTTTTAAAAAGGTTCTATCAACAACCACCACTTTTCGCATAAACTGAAATCCGTTTATACATGCACCAAACACAATGAATACAGCTATGAATCTATCTACCTCATCTACTTCAAGTCTAGTTAGAGTCCCTAGATTTGCTTTCCTGGCCCTATATAAATATGCCGCTAGTTCTGCATACCCATCTTCTGCACTTCCCCTGACTAATTCTTGGGCACACTTGAGGGTACGATGAGCCTTCCAGTAGTCCAACTAATAAAGCGATTTACTAATAAGCACACACGAATTACCTATATATGTTAACTAAGAATAATGAAAGAAATTGTTACCTTTATTCCGCATCGTAGTTTTAGAGCATCCCGAACATGATATGGCGTAATGCCAGGATCAAGACCTCCAACAAAATCCTTATACATTTGTCCCAATATAGCTGTCGTTCCTTGCCGTGAGCAACCTGATCGTTCTGTTACAGAACATGAATGCTCCCGTACATAGATTCGAATATAAAACGCTGGAGATTCTCCTACGGTTGAAGTCCTTACTTTCCACTTACATCCGACAATATACAAATCTGGCCTTGAACGTTCAACATTGAAGTCAAAACTTTTCAATACAGTAAGCATCTTCAATCTTTGCTCCAAAGCATTTTTGTTCTCGAACCTCTGCCATACGGCTAAATTGGCCCCACTAATTTCTAAATTCTTCGTTGTGACTATAGAACACCCTAACTCTTTCAAGTCTCTCTCAATTCCTTTTGTATTGACGCAATATCCTTTCTCAAATTTCTCGATATCGTCTTCCTTCTCAACCTCATCCATTAAATCGTCTTCTTCATTAAATTGTGGATGCAATCCGTAGTCTTCATCCCCTGAGCTTGCTCCATCCGTGTCATCGCAATAATCAAATCGATATTGCTCATCTTTGTCTTCGACTTCTTCCTCTCCTACAATTGGCTCGGTTTCATTTGGTTTGGATTCGCTTGGTTTTTTCTCAGCACCCTTCCGGTTGTAGTAATCCTCATCTTTCTTTTGTTTTTTCGGCTCCAAATCTGAGGTCCTTCTCAATTTGTCGACTTCATTAGGGGGTTTTTTTGCCTTCCGACTCAAATTCCCCTTCTACCATAACACAAAGACATACATGTTGACCTTTACATAGCCAGAGATATGCTTGGAATTGTCATCCATTGGTTACGTAGACCGGTGGCATGTCAAAATTTCTTGAGTTCCGAGGCATTGGTAATATATAACTCAGCCGCACCTTGGAGGCCCCCTGAATCAAAACTGAAATCCTCATAAACCATTTCATTAAAATCTTCAAAAACCGTGACCGCACTGGCTGAAAAAATTATACACCCTCTCCTCTCGTCCACATCGAAAACCCATAGATTCTTCTCAAATCTCCACAACCCACAAATTACGACTACATCATCCATGTTTTCTTTTGACTTTGATTTCATGTCCTCAAACGGCGTTTGATGGCCGGAAATTAGGTTTAGGTGAATTGAGAAAATGTTGCAGATTGTAAATCGTTCACATAAAATTAATCTGCTATTTTTCTCTACCAAATTTCTCTGTCACATAACTATATTGCATATCTCTGTTATCACAACAAATATGTCGTCGTAAAACACAAAACTGTCGTCACTTGGATGACAAATTTATTTTTCCCACCAAAATTCCCCCCCTTATTAATAGCATTTTACGTTTTTGTTTTCAAAGGATCTAAAGGTACACTTGAGATTATTATTTTGTTTATACTTTTTACCACATATTCTATTAGTTTGGTACTCTCACGCATTTTTCTAAGGTATATTAGCAAATATCCCTTTTTTAAAGCATTTTTTTTATTTTTTTTTTGCGATCTTAAGGGTTTACTTTTCTCTTTTTTTTTTTTTATTATATCAGATTTTTGTCTTAAAAATCTACTTGTTTTAAATTATTAGAAATGGATGAAAGAAAACAAAAGTTAATACTTGCGTATGGAATAAAGGCACACTGGTAAAAAATAAAAAAAGAACATTAAACTTAGTTATACATTTTTAAGTTGTGGTGAGTCGATTAAGCAGCTGTTTTAGTTTTCTCCACTCAAAGTTAATATCAGGTTTGGTCGAAATCTGATTGTTTTGTGCGGCTTCCTAACCGGATCCTTGTCGAGCCTTGTTTCGAATCATCCGGCCCCATGCATTTTTCGTCGGTCATGTCTTCTCTTTTGAAAGTTTCGTCATGCCATCCTAAGGAAGCACAAGTTTCAAAATTTCTGAAGTCTACCTACATTTAGTGCAGACAAGAAAATTTGAAGTTGCGGTTGGTTATTGTTGGTGTTACAACGATGTTTGATCGTTTTCCGATTTTAGGTTTGGATCATCTTTCATTCTTTTTATTTTTGAAATGGTATGGTTTGCATAATCTCATTTAAGAGCGTTTAGTTGTATAAATTTATGTTTCTTGTTTAATCGAGCTATGACTCTCGAGATACCGAGCTTAGTTCAGTTAGAATTTGTTGGCTTGTATATTTCCCTTGATCGTAATATTATTAGACGGAAAAAAAAAAGTTATTCATCTTAAGGTAGGGAAATGAAATAATAAGAAATTAATGTATTTGCGTGCAAAAATAAGAAAACAAATAAAGAAAGCATTTAATTGGAAACACAAAAAAATAAACAAACGAGAGTGAGGTCAACAATGAGGAGCCCCTCGGGCGCAATGCGTGCCGTCCTGTTTTGATAATTGCCGGCAATTTTCGTCTTTACCATTCCTTCCCTTCTTACCTCCCAATAATTCATCAGCACAAAATATCTAAATAACTCTTTTTTTTTTTTTTTTCATTTGTATTGTAGAATAACTATGATATTGCAATTGGAGGATTTAGATTTTGATTTTGATTTAGACAAACTACTCGTTGTATGTTTTTTTTTGTCAAGCACTTTGTATACTCCTACTTGTTTTAGACAAAAATCAACCAAACATATCTTTAGCTTTGTTATTGAAATGATGATATAGACCTTTACCTAGTTTTCAGCTTACATGTTGTATTTCCATTAGTTAATTAAACATTATGAATCACAGAAAATGATGGTTGAAAATTTTCAATTACACAATTTGACTCTTGATTTCACTTTTTGGCTCTTTTTGTTTTCCGTTCAAGACTTCAAGAGTCTTTTTTTTTTTAATTAAATTTCTATTAGATAAAAGTTGTAAATCAGTCTAAATAGGTTTTTTTGGGAAAGTCTCAAAATACCACATTTTAAAGTTTTTGTTACAACAATACAACTACTAGTTTATTTTTCAGTAATACCACAAATTCAATATTAAAAATGATTCAAAAAAAATTTAAAAGATGAAATTATAAACCCTAAATAAGAAATGGGAATCCAAACATAAGGTTTTAATATTATTTATAATATATTTAGGATAAACAAGTATTTTTACCATTGAATTTGTGGTATTATTGAAAAAATTAACCATTGAAGATATTTTTGGAACAAAAACTTTAAAATGTGGTATTTTAGGGTTCTTTTGGTATTTATATCAAAGAAACATTTTGAGTTATGGGTTATGGCCAACAGATCATCGAAAGAAAGTATTAAATTCTTGGAAATTTCTTGTATATGGCATACTTTCCATTTTACCTACATATTTGTTATTTCACGTTTCAGCACCTGAGTATTTGTCAATATATAGGGTTTTTTTAATACACGTACACAATATTATGTATTCATTTTTGATATACATATGTAGCGTGAATGCTCGAAACAAGGAAAGCTACGTAACTGCTACGACATTATATTTTTTTCCAGTTTAAAATGGACTAGCATGACATATGTTATAATTTGATAAATTGATTTGACGTTGAACCAACCAATTACGTAAGAAACAACGACTAAAGATATATATATAAAAATATAGATTTTCAAAAAATAAAATAGTAGGAAGGGAAGAAAAAAAGACTGTAAGTGGGAACGCAGCTGTTGCATGCTTATTATTATGGGTTTGTTTACAATATAATCCGAACAACAATAATTAAAATTCGATAAAACTATGACTTCTTTTCCCATTGAGAAAAATTACATATCGAAGATAAAATAGAGAGAAATAAATAAATAAAAAATGCCTGGCCTTCCCATGTACACCAACAACTCATGATAACTTTTATTATAGATTGAAAAAACGAAGTAGCCTCTAATGCATCTCCTCGTATTCATTATCGGTAAGGGTGTATATATATAGTGGACTCTGTGTGTACGTACATGTAAGTGCACTTTCATGTCTTCTCTTCGTCTTCATCATCATCTTCTTGAGAATTATTTTATGCGTCTTCTTTGAGAGAAAGAGAGAAAGAGAGAGAGAGAGGAGATGAACTTTAAAACTCTTGTCCCCATTTGGAGTTTGTTTTATACAATACTAGCTCACACGCATGTTCACTAATAGAATTAGTCAATTAGGTGAATATTATATGTTTAATTAATGAAACAACATTGATGGGGAAAACAAGAAAATTTGACTTACGTGTTCGAGCATCAGTGTGAATAGGGATGTTAATTTGGGCTTTCAATTCATAGGTTTAAATGGGTTGTTTGCTAAAATAAAAACCCGTTTAGACCCGTTTATTATATGGATTTTAAAAGGGTTTACCCAATTAAACCCGTTTATTAAAAGGGTTTTGATTATATTTAAACGGGTACCCTTTTAGATCCTTTAATTTTTTTTTATCTTTTTTGTTTACGTTAAACGACGTAGTTTTTTTGTTAGGTCACACTTAGAAACCAGATCTAGCTTGACATCTCGAGTTCGATTTTTGCAAGCGTGGGTTCTCAAATCTAGCTTCTAGATGAAGAAGATCTAGAAGTAAAGCTCAGACGAATCCTCGAGATTCGAGAACGTTCCTGTTCGTGTTAGCAATACTTCCGGAAGTTCTGCTGGTTCTGGTTCCGGCGATTTTCACCAGGTAATCAAACTTAGCCTGTACTTAAATCGGAGGATCATGATTACTTCTGGAATCGAAAAATTGCAAAGAATTGAACATGAATACTGTTTATTTTGCAGAAAAGGCTTAGTTTTATTTTGTTCTAAGGCATAGTTAGGTGTGGTTTAGAAGCTGTTCACAATGTCTCCATGCCTAGTTAAGAATTTGATAGAGGGTTTGAAAATTTTATGCGGGACGCTCATTTGACGTTCATGTGGCGAGCAATCAAACGTGTGTTGATTACTGTGTTTTCCTAGCTACCCGCATTCAATTAAGAGAAGATACTTGTCGTACATGTGATAGGGATCTGAAATTTCTTAGTGAGGTTTTTTGTGTTTTTTTGACATTGTTTTAGTTGTTTTGTGACGGATCACAATGTCGTCAAGCCTAGTGTAAGTTTGATATGGCTTGAAATGAGAGTATTCTCTGCGGGAGGCTCATGTGTGTAGTATTTAAATAGTGTTGATTATTGTGTAATTCTATTTGTATGGCGGAGTGCTTTCTGATATTTTATACATATGTTGGGATTTGAATTTTCTTAGTGGGTTTGTGTTTTCTGACATTGTTTTCTTAGTGTAATTAATCGATGATGATTATTGTGTTAATTATATTGATTATGGCTGAGTTCTCTCTGATGTTTTAGCCCTGCAAGTTTCAGTTTTGTAGTTTAATTGTTGTTTGGACTTGTATACATCATTTACTTATTTTACTACACATTTGAACTTATGTAATAATGATGCATCACTCTCTGTTACAGTACCCAAAAATATTTTACTACACATTTGAACTTATTTTGATTTATGATGTGTTTCTTTATATTGGTTTATGATTTGCAGCATGGATCTTCATTCTCAGCACAATAGCATTGCTTGATGCTCAGTATGAGTTAGATATGAATGTAGAGGACACTCAGATTGAGGTGAATGAGACAGAGACAGAAGTGGAAGTACTAGAACATAGTGAAACTCAGATACCTCAATCAACCCGAGGTCCACGGAAGAGACGAAAAACTTCTCCTGTTTGGGTTGATTTTGTATCAGTCGGTTTTGGAGATGATGGCAAAGAAAGGGCTAAGTGTAAACATTGTGATACACTGCTAGTGATCAAAGCAGAAGGACAAGGAAGCTATGGAACACATCACCTGAGTCGCCACTTACAGACATGTTCAAAGGTTCCTAAGAAAGGAGCTAGACCTGCATATGATCAGAAGGTAGATAGGGAGATGGCAACTGAGGTTATTATATATCATGATTTACCGTTTCGGTATATTGAGTATGAGAAGGTTAGATCTAGGGACAAGTATTTGAATCCGGATTGCCAGCCAATTTGTAGACAGACTATTGCAGCTGATGTTCTTAGGAGATTTGTGATAGAAAAAGAAAAGCTGAAAGAGAGACTTGCAAAGCATCAAGGTAGAGTGTGTTTTACTTCTGATTTATGGACTTCTCGTCCCACTGTCACTGGTTATATCTGTTTGACTTGTCATTTTATTGATGCTAACTGGAAGTTAAACAGTTATATTCTGACTTTTTGTGAACTTAAGCCTCCACACACAGGTGATGCACTTGCTGTTAAGATTCTTGGTAGCCTTAGGGAATGGGGTTTAGAGAAGAAGGTATTCTCTATAACCTTAGATAATGCAAAAAACAATGATAGTATGCTGAGAATCCTGAAAGGTCAGCTTCAGATGATGAGTGGTAGTGGCAATGGCTTGTTGTGTGAGGGAAAGTTTATGCATGTCAGATGTTGTGCTCATATCTTGAATCTTATAGTAAAAGAAGGTTTAGAGCTAGCAGAGGATTTGTTGCATAACATTAGAGAGAGTGTCAGATATGTCAAGGCGTCTCAGTCAAGAATAGAAGCATTTGCAGCATGTGTAGCGAGAGTTGGGAGTAAGAGTGCATCAGGATTATCACTTGATGTCCCAACCAGGTGGAATTCGACATATGAGATGCTCGTTAGAGCGCTAAGGTTCAGGACCGCCTTTGTTAGCATGGAGCTTTATGACAGCAATTATAAAACTTTGCCGTCAGAAGAGGAGTGGAATCGTGGAGAAAGGATTTCTGAAATTTTGAAGCCTTTTAGCGTCATTACAACTCATTTCTCAGGTTCAAAGTACCCGACATCCAATGTTTACTTTACACAAGTATGGAGGATTGAAATGTTATTGATGAAGTTCTCAGCTTGTGATGACGAAGCTGTGAAAGAAATGGCTCAGAGAATGAAGAAGAAATTTGCTAAGTATTGGAAACAGTATAGTGTGATTTTAGCCATGGGAGCTGTTCTAGATCCAAGGATGAAGTTGCAAATGATTGAAGGAGCTTATGAAGCAGTGGATCCTTCTACTTCTAAGGTGAAGATTGATGAACTTAGGGAGAATTTGACTATGCTCTATAATGAATACCATACCAGATCACAGTCTACTTCTTCAGATGTTTCAAGAACACCAGCTCCATTTGAGTTAGTTAATGAATCTCCGCTTGATGATGATTTCGATATTGTGAGTCCTTTACAATACAATATTAACTTGCTAACTTTTCAGGATCTTTGTACTTGCTAACTTACAATACAATATGTTTATCTATATACAGGATCTTTTTGAGTTGGAAAGAAACATTGGTGGTGGTGTGGGCAGCACAAAGACACATTTAGATGTCTACTTGGAGGAAGCAAGGCTAGGAAGGAAGTCTTTTCCAAATCTTGATGTTTTGGGCTACTGGAAGGATAACCAATATCGATTTGGAGATCTTGCTTCCATGGCATTTGATGTGCTGAGCATACCTATCACAACAGTTGCTTCAGAATCTGCTTTCAGCATTGGCGGTCGAGTGCTGACTCCATACAGAAATCGTCTGATTCCAGAAAAAGTTCAAGCTTTACTTTGTACTCGTTATTGGTTGCGTGGTTTTGTAGAATATGAAGGTAAACCCGTTTTCTTTGGCTTTGGCTTTTTGGTTTTGCAGAATATGATCCTGGTTGTGAAATCTGCAGGTACCATAGAAGATATCGATGACAATTGCATTGAAGATGCTAGGACTTATGCGGCGAGTAGTTCAGGAATAGGATGTTCAAGATCAGGAGATTCAAGTGTGCCATGAAGCTTGAAGCTGGTGAGTCTTCATCAGAGGCTGTTCAAAGTTTACAGATGGGTTGTGTCTGGAACCTCTCTCTCTCTCTCTTTTAACATTTGACATTAGAAATGTTATTTGCTGACTTTGTGATCCATAGGAACCTCTCTCTCTCTCCTTACGATTGTCATCTTTGCTGACTTTGTCATCATCTTGGTTTTGTTGACTTTGTATATGATTCGTTCATATCACTGAACTATATCTTACTAGTCGTTTTTTTTACAACTATTTCACATGAAATTTATAAATGTTAAAAGTTGTTATAAAAGAAAAGAAATTTATAAATGTTATAGTTTTCATAATGATAAAAAAATACAATGAACGATAAGATTTGAAGGTGTATAATTGCTCTTTGTCAAGTTTTAATGGGTCTAAATGAGTTTAAATGGGTAAGAATAAATTTAATGGATTTAAATGGGCGCCCCTAATAGACCCCAAAATTAAATGGGTCTAAACGAGTTTGGGTCTAAACGGGTTGGGTACTAAATGGGCTGGATCTAAATGGGTATGGGCAGCCCATATTAACATCTCTACGTGTGAACTTCTAGACAAAACTTACGTTCTTGCAAATTTCAGTTTTTTCTTTAATTAGGTGTCAATTTTGGTAAATAAATGGTGCTAAAGTCAAACAGAATGAGAAATAGAGTAATAGAGTGAAACAAAGTAGAGAGTGACACAGGAGAGTTTTACGAGTTCAAATGTCGAAAAAGACATTTTAAATCTCTCCATAAATCATTCCTAATCCACTAGAATCAATGTTCTTGAAGCTTACAAAGATCTAAATTTAACTCTCTCTTCAGCCAAAAACACGCTTCCCATTCTTCACTCAAAGGCTACAACTTAAGTTACAAAGTTTGTTTACACTTTAGAACTCCATGCTTCGTCCTGTGTCTTCTTCGTTTCTCTTAAGCCTGAACCCTTCATATTGACTTGGAGTACATTTAAAGAAATGAACAAATAGAATCAGTTATTCTATGTATATATTCTTGTCAGCAGTTGCTAATGTAAGATTTATGAACTTTGAGTTAGATCCACATGAGATCACGGGCAATGGAGGCGGATATCTTGGATATAGATGTTATGGACAAAGTTTGAAGTAATGTATAAGGCTAAAGCTTACATCACTTTCATATTCTATCAACTTTTAAAAGCTTATGTTTTGTGAATACGTGCTCGAGAGGACCAGGTTAGTAGTGAGGATGCTGTAAACATGGCTAGAGAATTAGCATTGAAAGAACGTCTCATGGTGAGTGTTTTTATTTTATTTTAGTGAGATAATTCGAGAGATATCTGTCGTCTGTTCTGTTTGATGAGCTGAGGAAAGAAGCAGAAGAGATGAAGCCAGTTTCAGTGGACTGATTGGGTATGACTTGATGAAGAAAGACTCTTTACTCAAAAATATTACAAGGTTAGGTCCTTTGCAATAATGTATTTCTATTTCTGATTCTCTGTTTGAGAAATATGATGTTGTGTGAATCATACAAACTTATAATAAGTTTCTTTTTATAACACAAAACTGAAAAATTCAATTCAGCTTCTAAGATTGTAATGATCAAGAAGGCCTATAGCACAATGAAGAACTAGAAGCACCAGTAAGCACAATTAATTTGTGTCTCCAGTGTCAATTGCTATGAGTTAACAGATTCCACCTGCAAAGTCAAATCCTTTACTCCTGCATTTTCTAACAAATGTGAGACTTGTAACTTGGTATCCATCTTGTCTGAATCCGCTGATACAAGGAGATGGAGAGTAGCCACGACGTCTGAGTTCGTGAAGCTCCATACATGCAGCCTCTGGATACTGCAAACACCTTTAGTCTTGAGTATGTTCCTCATAGCTTCTCTCAGGTCGTGCCTGTGAGCCCGAGGAACTCTTTGCAGTAGAATCTCTGCAGAGTTTCGGAGTAACGGAATGACTGAAGCGATAATGAGGATGGAGATGAAGATTGAGCTGGCTGGATCAGCAACCAACCAACCCTTGTACTTGATCAAGAGTGTCGATATCACAACTCCAACACTCCCCATTGTGTCTGCTAAAACATGAAGAAAGATTCCTTCCATGTTGTGGTCAATGTGGCGATGCTCCTTCTTTTCGCTTTTTTCAGGTTTGTGATCAGAATGATGCTCGTGGTCGTGGTTGTGGTTGTGGTTGTGGTTGTGGTTGCACTCCTCATGTTTATGGCTATGGGAATGATGATGATGGTCACGCTCACGATGTTCCTCATGTTTATGGCTATCGGAATGCTGATGATGGGCATGCTCAGGATGCTCTTCATGTTTATGGCTATGGGAATGCTGATGATGATGGTCGTGCTCATGATGCTCCTCATGTTTATGGCTATGGGAATGCTGAGGATGATGGTCATGCTCATGATGCTCCTCATGTTTATGGCTATGGGATTGGTGTGAGTGAGAATGTGCGCAACCAGATCCTCCATGAGCATGATGATGTTCCTCGTGGAAAAAGATTAACCCGACAACATTTACGAGAAGCCCACCAACTGAAACAACCAAAAGACTATTTGTAGAAATTTCCTGAGGATCCAAGATTCTCTCAATCGACTCGAGTACAATCAAAGCTCCAACAAGAACAAGGAACACCGCGTTAACATAACCAGAAAGCACTTCAAATCTACCTCGGCCATAGTTGTACTGATGGTTTGCAGGAAGACGGGAGATATAAGACGCATATAGCCCAATTGCCAAAGCAGCACAATCAAACAACATATGACAAGCGTCTGAGATCAATCCAAGACTGTTACTCATAAACCCAGCCACAAACTCAACAACCATATATGCCGTATTGATCAACAGAAACAACGCAATCTTCCTCGATTTCTTCTCGCTCAAAATGTGACGGATAGGCTTCATAAACATAGTGGAAAACGACTCAGGTGATTCCATCCCAATCTCTTGGTACTCTAAATACACAGAGTCCAACTCTCTAACAGCAACATAAAGCAACAAACCACAAAGCAACAATCCCCAAAGAGATAGCTCAGGAAAATAGAAGAGTTCCAATACTATAGTGCATAGAAACGTAACCAGAAACTCCCTTTCTGAATCCTTCTTCTTCGAGCTCGAAAACTTATCATCATTATAATTCTCACTCAACAATACCCCAAATACAACAGTGTTGGCTAATGGCCAACCTAAATTCCCAATAGAGACACCATCTTCACCACTACCAGAGAACAAGAAACTCCAAATAGCAAGTGGGAACAACAACAGAGTGGTTATAAACAATGACAGCAATCGAACTCGTTTCTGATCTAGCTGTTTGATCTCAACCCAATTCATTGAAACTTTCTCATAGCAACCCAAAAACCCAGATAGAAATGGAAGCAATAAAGGCCAAATCCTCAAGCAATTCTCTTTAGGGTAAATCCAAAAACCCCAACTTTCAACAGATGATGAAAACGGGAAACAATCAACACGATCCCAGCTGATTGATAACAACAACAAGCCAGCAAACAAAACGCAAAACCCACGAACCTTTGATGATCTAACTTCAATTCCACCATTATCACCAGATAAAACTCTAGCTGAGACTGTACCGGAGAGTTCAGCTAAGATCATAGCAGCAGCACTACAGTAACGAAGAGCTTGAAAACGAAGAAGGAAGACGAAAGCAAGAAGAAACGATTTAGTGAGTAAGACTTTGATTAGAGACGAAGAAAGATATGAAATTGAGAAAAAGGAACGATTTTGATGGCGGAGAAGAAAAGGGTCTTTCTTCGAAGGTGAGAACGAAGTAATGATAGAGTAAGAGAGTGAGAAAAGGAAAGAGAGAAGAGATACGAGGAAGGAGAAAGGGAAAAGAGAGAAAGAAGGTGAAGAACGAAGGAAAGGTAAGAGAGAGTAGAGAGATCTAAGAGAGAAGAGGATGAGAAAGAGAAATGAAAGTGATGATTTTGTGTTGTTGTTGTTGTTGCTATGGATCGATCTGAAGGAGGAAGAAGAGAGACGGGTTTTGGAAGGGGTTGGAGTCGGAGTGTAAGGGAAAGAAGGGTAAGTTCTTCCGATTGTTGGTTGTGGTAGTGAAAGACGATTGGGTCGATGTTGGTGATGATGATGATGATGATGAGGGTGATGATGATGATCCGCCATTGTTGATGCGGAAGCTTTTGAGGTTTTCCGATGAGTCGCCGGGGGAACTTTTTTGTCAAAACATATTTTTGTGATTTTGTGGGTTTACTTTACCAGATATATTAAATCAGGAATTCCAAATTTGTTGATTTAACCGAATTAAACCGGAACCGAGTAAGAAATATTAAATCTTAAATCAAAAATCAATTTTGGCATGCGATTACAAAAACTGGGCCTAAAATTGAATTTTAATCTTGGGCCGGGTTTCGGAATTTCATAGAATTTCTCGGATTTAAAACTTAGAACCGAAGCCGGTTCAACTATGTTTTTTTTGTTTTTTGTTTTTTTTTTCAGCGAAAGAATTTTATTAATAATGTAACGTAATGAATATCTACTAAGGCGAGGACGTTTCCCTTGTTTGGGCTTAAGAACTTCTATCTAAACTAGAGTCTTTCATCTAGTAAAGATTAGAACTTTAGTGTGGAATAACATATTGTTTATTTGTCGAATCATCCAATTTAGACATAATTGGAGTCATTTTGCCCCAAACCTGAGAATCTGTTTAGTGTTTCTGCGAGTGTTCATCAAATCGAGTTCGTGTTTCTTAATTTTGTGAGTGTTTCTCGTTTAATTTGAGTATGTTTTCGGCGATGGATAGAGCCCTCATGGCTATCACTAGAAGAAGAAGATATTCCTTTCAATATGCCGGACCTCCCAGAATATGATTCCTGCGAGAGGAATGCTTTAAGTCTCATAGGACGAGTTTTAAATCATGTACATCAGCCAATGAAGAATCTGATAAGAGATATGCCTAGAAAATGGCAGAAAGTTGAAAGAGTTAGAGGAGTTGCTTTGTCTAAAGAAAAATTCCAGTTCATCTTCAAATCGGAGCATGATCTTCAAGAAGTATTAGATAAAGGTGTTCACACCTATAACGAGTGGGCATTGGTTATTGATCGATGGTATGAGGAAGCTCTGGAGAACTATCTCCAGTTCATCCCTTTGTGGGTTCAAATATGGAAGATTCCGCTGAACTATTACACTATAAAGGTTATAACTGCCTTGGGAGAAATTATAGGGCGAGTGATTGAGGTTGCTTTTGATCCAGATAAACCTCAATTGGAGGAGTATGTGAGAGTTAAAGTTCTCTTTGATGTTTTGAGACCTCTGCGGAGATCTAAAGTGGTGAATCTACCCAAAGGTGGAACTACATCTGTTAATTTCGAGTATGAAAGGGTGCTTAAAATATGTTATGAGTGTCAGCGTTTAACGCATGATCGTGAGGTTTGTCCCTTATTCTTACTCAAAAAGAAAGAGGTACAGTTTGCTAAAGGAAAAAACGTGAGATCAGAGAAACCAGAAAAGGTTCAGGTTTTAAAGGAAAACGATCCTCTTTTTGGAGTCTTATCTGAGGATCAAGTTGGCATAGATCCAATGACAGGAAAAGCTAGAATAGCTACAGAGGTACTAGAAGGAATGCGTCAATATCTTAGAGTTGCAAATGATGAAGAAAGAAAGATCAGAATTGAGAAAGTTCAACCCTCGATTAAAGAAGTGGAAAAAGACCCTATTGCAAAGAAGACTGTTTTGCAATCAGAGCATGCACCTATAATACATCTGGATGGGAATAAAGGTAAATGATTGGTATTTAACTATGAGAAGTCAGATTCAGCTTATCGAGGAGTGAAGGATATGAATAAAGAACAAAAGCTTCTGGCAGCAGCAATGAAAGCAGGAGCAAGCAAATCAGGATCAGACTGTCCTATGGATCCTCACCAAATGATGGAAGATAGAGAATTTCTAGCTTTAGCTCAACCTTTTCAACCTGGTTCGATGGGGTTTAAGGCTGGCTTCTTTGAAGCTGGATCCTCCATGACTAATTTGAAAAAGGTAAAGGCTAGAAAAAGGCCATCTAAATCTACAAGGGTGCTAAAGCCGAAGAAGTTGAATTCGACAGAATCTAATATAAGGTTCTATGAAGGAACAAAAACTGGGGAGAAAGAGAAAAGAAGAGCAGAAGATATTGGATCTAGCATCGCTAAGTTATCAAAGCTAAACCCTATTGAGGTGATCCCAAGGGAGGGATCGCCTAATGTGTAATGAGCATTTGCAGTTGGAATTGTCAAGGATTGGGACGGTCCCATGACTTGACAATTCCTCCTCTCAAGGAAATACGTAAAAAGTATTTTCCTGAGATACTATTCTTAATGGAAAGTATGCAAGGAAGAAATGATATTATAGATTTGCAAGTTTTTTTGGGATATGATAGGATGTTCTCTATAGAGCTAGTAGGCAAGTGTGGTGGGTTAGCTATCTTTTGGAAGAATAGTGTACAATTAGACTTACTTTTTGGGGACAAAAATTTGATAGATGCTCAGGTACAATTTGGAGCTTCAAACTTTTTCTTGTCTTGTATATATGGAGATCCTGATATCAGTAAAAGAAGTAAAGTATGGGATAAAATAAGCCAGTTAGGAGTAGGCAGAAGAGATACGTGGTGTATGATAGGGGATTTCAATGCTATTTTGAATAATGGAGAGAAGTTAGGAGGTCAGAGAAGAAATGACAGTTTCTTTAAGCCTTTTTTAGACTTGGTTGAATCTTGTTCAATGATAGAATTACCGAGCAGTGGTAATCTCTTCACATGGGCTGGTAGAAGAGGAGAACATTGGGTGTAGTGTCGGCTGGATAGAGCATTTGGAAATAAGGAGTGGTATATTCAATTTCCTGCATCAAATCAGACATTTTTGGATATGAGGGTTTTTGATCATAGGCCAGTGTTACTGAGTTTGATAGATTCTCAAGACTCCTATAGAGGTCAGTTCCGTTTTGACAGGAGAATTTTGCATAATTAGGAGGTTAGTTTAGCCATTGATCATCCTTGGAACACTAATAATGATAATGATGGGTTTTTGGTATCTAAAAGATTAAGAAATTGCAGAAAGGCTTTAAGTGGATGGAAAAGAAAGAACAGTTTGAATGCCAGAGATAAAATTGAGCAATGTGAAGTTGCACTTGAAAAAGTGCAATCAGATGTATGGCCTAACTCTCAACAGGTACATATACTGAAAAGAGAATTGGCTATTGCTTACAGAAAAAAAGAGGAGTACTGGAAGTTCAGGACTAGCCAGACTTGGTTAAAATCTGGAAATAAAAACACCAAGTTTTTCCACAATTCAGTTAGGAATAAGAGGGCTAGAAACCGGTTGGAAACTTTAAGAGATATCAATGGAGTAACACAGAAATCAGAAGCTGCAAAAGGAGATATTGCTTCTTCTTATTTTGAAAATCTTTTTAAATCTTCAAATCCTTAAAGCTTTCAAGGTTGGTTCTCGGATTTTATTCCTAAAGTCACTGAGGAGATGAATAATTCATTGATTGGAGAAGTATCTGAAGAGGAAATCAAAGAAGCAGTTTTCTCGATAAAAGCTTCGAGTGCCCCAGGTGCTGACGGGATGTCAGCTTCGTTCTTTCAACAATTCCGGAATGTTTTTGGAAAACAGGTTACTAAAGAAGTGCAACAGTTCTTTGAGTTTGGTACCTTACCTAAGGAGTGGAACTACACTCACCTTTGTCTGATACCAAAAAGATAATACATCTAGTAGATATGATAGATTTAAGACCCATCGGCCTTTGCTCTGTTTTGTACAAGACTGTTTCCAAGATTATGGTGAAGAGGTTGCAGCCATTTCTTCCTTTAATTGTCTCCTCTAATCAATCTGCATTTGTATCTGAGAGATTGATAACTGACAACATTTTGGTAGCACATGAATTGATCCACAGTCTAAAGGTGCTTCCTGCGGTTTCTTCTTCTTTCATGACTGTTAAATCAGATATGTATAAAGCCTATGATAGAGTTGAATGGAGCTATTTGAGGTCTTTGTTGAGTGCTTTGGGGTTTCATCAGAGATGGATAGAGTGGGTAATGATATGTGTATCTACAGTGACTTACTCGATTTTGATCAACGATCAACCTTTTGGATTAATCACTCCTCAGAGGGGAATTAGACAAGGAGACCCCCTTTCTCCATTTCTATTTTTTTTTATGCACAGAAGGACTTACTCATTTACTTAATCAGGCTCAAAGAGGAGGCTTCCTTAGATCAAACTCAAGCCCTTCAGAGCATATTGAATAGGTATGGTGTTGTATCTGGCCAAGCTATTAACCTTAATAAGTCTTCAATTTCCTTTGGAGAAAAGGTTAACTTTTTGACTAAAAGCACCATTCAGAACAATTGGAGAATTTTTAATGAGGGTGGGGCATGATCTTATTTAGGATTACCAGAATGTTTTAGTGGCTCTAAGGAGGAATTACTAGGATACATCAAAGACAAGTTGAAGGAAAAGATTTCTGGTTGGTTTGCGAGAAGCCTTTCACAAGGGGGCAAGGAAGTTTTGCTTAAGTCGGTGGCCATGGCTATGCCAGTGTTCGTTATGTCTTGTTTCAAATTGCCAAAGACCTATTGTGATAACTTAGGTAGTGCCATGGCTGAATTCTGGTGGAGCTCAAGTGAAAAATCCAGGAAAATTCATTGGATAAGTTGGGAGAAACTATGTTTATCAAAAGAAGAAGGAGGCTTAGGATTTAGGGATATTCCTACATTCAATCAAGCATTGTTAGCCAAGCAGGCTTGGAGAATCCTACAATATCCTGACAGTTTGATTGCAAGAATTGTCAAGAGTAGATATTTTCCTCAATCAAGTTTTCTGGAAGCTAATCTTGGAAATAGACCATCTTTTGGTTGGAGAAGTATTCTACATGGGCGAGATCTATTAATTCAGGGAATATCCAAAACAGTTGGAAATGGCAAATCTCTGAAAGTTTGGTTAGATCCTTGGATTAAGGATAAAGAAAGAAGAGCCCCATGGAGAAAAAAACTCTTTTTTTAATCCATATTTGAGAGTGTTTGATCTTATTGATAATAGGAAAAGAATCTGAGATCCTCAAAAACTGGATTATCACTTCTTACCAAGGGACATTCTCAGAATCAAAAACATTAAACCAGTGGTTGAAAAGGATGATTTTTACAGCTGGAATCATACTAAGAGTGGGGACTTCTCAGTCAAATCAGCATATTGGTTGGCTACTCAGGTTTCTAATTCCAAAATAAGACAAGAGGTAAACGCACAACCTTCTATAAATGTACTAAAGACTCAGGTGTGGTCCATTCATACAGATCCAAAGATTAAAGTTTTCATGTGGAAAATTCTAAGTGGGGCTCTTCCAGTGGCAATGAAACTTAAAGGGAGAGGTATGGAGGCTGATGAGAGATGTCAGCTTTGTGGCATGGAGGAAGAAAGTATCAATCATGTTCTGTTTGTATGCACTGTTGCTAGACAAATTTGGGCGTTAACAAGAGTGCCTTCTCCAGAAATCGGATTCCAGAATGGCTCTATATATTCAATTTGCATTACCTGCTATTGAATAAAAGAAATTCTAGATGGCCAGATGAGGTAAGATTTTCCTTCCCTTGGATCCTTTGGAGGATATGGAAAAACAGAAACCTATTGGCATTTGAAGGGAAGACTTTTTCCCCTTTAGAGACGGTTCAAAAGATAATGGAGGACTGGTTGGAATGGCTAGAAGCTCAAAAGGTGGAAGAAGAAGGTGGAGATGAAATTACTAAAATGATCCAGAGAGAGGATAATCTTCACTTTCACAAGACTACTACGGCATGGAAACCTCCTCCAGAAGATTGGTTCAAATGTAACATAGGAGTATCGTGGTTAAAAAGAAACAAGTTGGTAGGTTGTGCTTGGGTCTTAAGAGATCAGATGGCTATGGTGAAGATTCATAGTAGAACATCCTTTACTAATATTGAGAGCAAACGAGAAGCATCTTTATTAGGTTTCTTATGGGTTGTATAGAGTATGAAGAGCCACAAGATCAACAAAGTCGTTTTAGCTTTGCAGGACAAGGATCTTGTTGGGGTGATTTTGAGACCAAAAGCATGGCCATCTTTTAGCTTTGAATTTGCAGAAGCTAGGTATGTTCTTGGATCCCTAAGAGATAGGAAATTTTTTGGTGAAACTATGATATCTAATAGAGGAGCCAATTTCATTGCGCAAAGTGTAACAAGTGATTTGAGGTTGCAATCTTATGAAGCTTCAGGTCATCTTCATTGGCTTAATGGTGTATTTGCGGATGAAAGGGTATCCTCTGTGAACTGATATGGTTTCTTGGTAGTTTAACTTGATCTTAATCTTTATTCTTTTTGTGAAGACCCTGTGGTTGTATCAAAGTGGTGTTTGATAGTTTTAACTAGAAAGTATATAATTTTTATAATCTTTAGTAACTTGCTTCGATTATGAATACAAGTCCAGTTGACCAAAAAAAAGAATATCTACTAAGGCGGATTCACACGAAAGAAAGGGAAGACAACCATGTTTAGCTTGCTACTTTATTACACGAACGAAGCTTAAAAAAGAAAGAAATATTTTTAAATAAGGTTGTCCAATAATGAATATCTTGACATAAACCGTCAATAGATATGTCAATAGTACGACCACGGATAATATCAATGAGAACTTTATAATCGTCTTTAAAACAAACTAAAGTAAAACTTCTAAACCATGTTTGTTACATAGCCAAAAATAAAGTTGTAGCTTCCACCTTTAAAAGTGTGACCTCATAATATAGACAAGCTAAACTCCGATATTTTGCAACAGGGTTGTGAAGAATCCAACCCCCAACAACTTGCTGAGTGACAACGTCGAAGCTTGCATCAAAGTTACTATGTTTTGTTTAATCATACTTCAAGGGCAGCAAATGTTTTAGCTGATTCATGGCTAAAATCCCCATTAAACCCAATTAGTAATCAATTTAACCCAATTTCATGTTTTAGTTGATTCATGGTTAAAATCCCCGTGCATGTATCAAACCCAATTATTAATCAATTTAACCTAATTTCATGTTTTAGCTGATTCACTGTTTAAATTCTATAAATTCAAATTGATTCAGGATTGATAATAGTTTCATGAGTTATATATGATTTAAACCCATAATTTAAACTCAATGGTACCTCATGCTGGCAACATAGAGGGTGAATGGAAAACGCATATTCAGTGGTTGAGAGTGCGGGACCAGAAGTGGTTACCATTCACCACTTATTGTATAGTTAGTTTTTAATGAAATAATAAAATTTAAAATTTAAAAAGCGGTACAAAATCAGACACAATAATAATGAAACGTATGTGTAAAGAAAAAGAAGACAATGCGATTTCGTTATGTAATTGTAGCTAATTAAACTTACTTTTATCTTTTTCCCCAAAGTTTTTTTAAATATTTTTCATTATTCTCTTTTATAAATACTTCATCCTCTGTATAAACACTTCCACTTTGACACTCTTTCATAATTCTCATTTCACTATTCTCTACAATATTTATTCAATTACTTTCTTTCTACAATATCCATCAATTACTACCATTCATGAGGTATTTTCTTTATCAATTCAAGAGCTTTTTTTTATGATTCTTTACTATTATTTTATTTTTAAATATGAAATTCAATTAAATTAGTTTTGTAGAAATAATGTAAGTGATTCTTGAATTGGATTAGTTTTATCATCTAAGTGAAAAAAGAATTAGATTTTTTTTTTACGTTGAATTGCTTTATAATTGCTTGTACTAAATTGTAACCGATAAAAGTTTTTAATATGTATAATTCTTAATCTATTATATAAGGTAGAACATGTTATACTGTTTAATTATCTAAGTTTTGCATTATAAAAGTAGAACATGCTATCAATTTCTATAAATATAATTAATGTAAATATTTATTAAGTTTCAAGTTGAAAAGTAAATATCATAAATATATTTTGAAACCAAAACATTAAAAGTGTACGACTATATCATTATCTTAAATTGTAGATTGTAAACATTATTTTATTAATTGTGTTTATTGCCAAACAAATTTTACTCTATTTTATAAGCTTGTAAGTTTGTAACTATTATTGGTATTATGTTTTAAATGTAGATATGTCGTATAGGAGTCAATCAACCACCTATTCTTCGAGGCAAAGAAACACAAATGTTCCCAACGAAACGACATAAAAAGTAAATTTTACTATAAAATATTTTTTAAAAATTATTTCATATTAATTGTAGCTTTTAGAAATAGATTAAACTAACTCTAAATAATTAAATAATTATAAATCATATCGAGGCATAGATGGACAAGAAGAAAAAACTTTGATTGAGTTGTTTGATCATGCAATGTCCATGAATAATTATACTCTTAAAGATCCCAAGAGTACATGGTTGATAAATTTAACCTTGCATTTAACATGAATATAACTTATTTGTTTTTCAAAATCAAACTTGATGACTTCAAAAAAGCATACAAAAGGTTGAAATTTCTAATGAATTCCACCGGTATAGCGGTTGATCCTGAGACACTCATGATTTCTGCATCTGACGAGTGGATGAAGGGTCATGAATTGGTAATTACTCATAATCATTCTAATAATATTACTAATAATAACATTCATACACAATATAATAAGTTTATACAAATATGTATATATGTATTTTATAGGGATGCAAAATAACTACTAAGTTCAAACAACAGCCGCCAGAGCTTTGGGATGTGATGCAACGATTTTTTATATTACATGATGTTTCTTCGCAACCACAATATTCCCCGCGACAAAGAAGAGAAGAGATGATGAACTAGGAACATGATGATGATGCCATACATGGTTACTCAAGACATTGATGGTTATGTCCCTCAAATTCATATGCCTGATATCCAAGAAAATGAAGAAATTTATCGTGTAACATTGATGATGATATACACCCTTCAAATGAGTTAACTCGTGATACATTCCGAGTTTCAGCTAGAAAAGCTTAGCAACAAAGCATAGTAAATTCTCCTTCTATTCTCAGGCGTGTAAGTAATTCGCATAGATCTGAAGGAGCCTCAGGAGCCAACGTTGGAAGTAGGTCAAGAGGAAGTCATAGATTACAATCTTTTGAAACAACTATACATGACATCATCGCTAGATATACAGAGTTCCAACGATAAACTTTGTATCAACTTCGACCTGGTGGTTTTAACCAAAAAGATTACAATAAATTCAAAAAGGCGGAAGCCATATTCCTTGCCCTGGAACTTCCAAGGAACACCAATTCCATTGGACATGCATTAATACACTTAATGAGCTAAAATTTTGGAAGAAGTATATCATTGACATAGCTGGAGGCATTGACGAGGATACACAATTGTTAGAAGCAATGACAGGTGTTACCTGGAACAACCAAGATTTGTCGAAAAGGTTAGGCTCGGGCCACTCTTATATGAGTCCACATTCAAGAAGTTCTAGTTTTCAACTATGGGGGACACCACCAAATGTTTCGAAATGGAGCACACAACCTTATGTTCAACAATGGGATACACCACCAAGTGCTCAACAATGGAGAACACCACCAACCGCTCAACAAATGGGGAACACCACAACAGTGGAGAACACCACCAACCGCTCAACAATGGGGAACACCACAACAGTGGACAACACCACCATATGCTCAACAATGGGGAAAACCACCACGTCCTCAACAATGGGGAACACCACCTACTGCTCAACAGTGGGAAACACCACCAACTGCTCAACAATGGAAAACACCACAAATGCTCCCAATGGAGTTCACCACCAAATGATTCATAATGGGGTTTATCACCAAATGCTTCACATTGGGGCCTTTAACCAAACTTTCAACCTTGGGGTTCACCATCAAACGTTCACCAAGGACGTAGTACACCAAATTCTCAACATGGTGGCTCATCAAGAACGACTCCAATGAATATTCAATATGGGTTTTTAGTGGGAAGTCAAAAAGAAAATCTGAAGAATACTCAACAAGAAGTTTCACAATCACCATAACCAAGAGGTCTATTCAATATATGGGGAACCTCGTAAGGAGAAATGCAAGTACAAACGCGGATGCTCAAAGTGATTCAGAATATGAAAATTAGTTTCTCATGGATTATGATTCTCATTTAATGTTATAAAATATTTTATGTTTTTTTTAGTTTATTTATGCATTTGGTGTAATTGTTTATTATAAGATATTTTATTGTTTTATTAAGGTTCCTTTTATTAATCTATTTATGCATTATCTAATTGTTTAATGTAAGTTTACTATAGCTTATGAATTTTTACCCCATGTTTATAAAATTTCACGTTTTTCGTATATGTCAGTTGCGGTCACAAGGCATCCACAATTTAAGTTACGAAGAGAGTTGAAATGTGGAATTTCGAAAATGAGCAATTTGAGGAGTTAATAATTCAACCAACTTTTAGTTACTATGATCAATATTTCGAAAGAGCACTAGTACAAACCGATGGAGGTTTAGGATGGAGAAATATTTGGCGTCGACTCCAAGAAAATGATGCTGCTGGTTTTAAGTTACTACGAATGTTACTCGCAGCTTTCACAACATTATGTGATATTCTACAAACAAATTACGGTCTTCAACCAACATTAAATATAAGCATTGAGAAAAGTGTGGCTATGTTTTTACGAATATGTGGGCGGAATGAAGTACAAAGGGATGTTGGTTTGATATTTGGACGGAATCAGGATACCGTGAAGAGAAAATGTGTTGAAGTTCTTACGCAACTGACTTACTAGCATGTGATTATATAAGAACTCCAAAAACTCAAGAACTACATCATATTCCTAAAAGACTTCAAGTAGATCGAAGATATTATCCATATTTTAGCGGATTTGTTGGAGTTATGGATGAGACTCATGTTTGCGTAAAAGTCAAGCTTGAATTACAAGGAATGTATTGGAATCAACACGATAATGCATTTTTGAACATCAAGGCAATATGTAATTTGAACATGTTATTCACATATATCTGGAATGGAGCACCGAGATCATGTCACGACACAATTGTTTTTACAATGGTACAACAAAATGATTCTGAATTCCCTTTCCGTCCGTCAGAAAAGTATTAACTCGCTGATTCCGGCTATCTAAATAAGCATAGATTTTTGGCATCCTAGAGATCACCAAGAAGGGTAATTGTGAGGTATCATATATCGTAGTTTCACTCTGGTTCACCTCCAAGAAATAAAAAAGAATTGTTTAATCGATGTCATGTGTCATTATGTTCTGTAATCGAGAGTACTTTTAGAGTTTGGAAGAAGAAATGGAGGATTCTTTGTGATTTCTATATATATATTACTCACTTACAAATGAGAGTGGTAATGGCTACAATGAGATTACATAGTTTTATCAAAATTTCAAATTTTGCAGACGCAGGTTTTGTAGAAGTAATGATAGAGATGAGAATAAATAAGACAAATGCGGAGTTTGATTTATATGACATATATGGAAGCAACTGAGGTAGCAGATGGAGAACATATAACAAAAATAAGGGACAATATTGCAGATATGTTATGAGAAAATCAACATACTCGATAATATTATTTTGCATTGTATTATTTTACTTGAGTTTTTGGTATTTATTGTTTGAATTGATTTTAGCAACAAATATATTTTTTCCAAAATTCCAAACTCAAATATTTATGGTTTGTAAAAAACACCAAATTAAACTTTTAATTTATAATTATAATAATATCATTAAACTATTTTTATTTACAAAACATTTATCTACAAAATATATATATATATATATATATATATATATATATATCTCACACCGCTTATTGTGCTTTTTACCATTCATACACTTGTATTGAACCGCATATCATTTTTTCACCATTCATACATTGTTCCGTACTAACCGCACAAACCGCACATGTTATGTATGATATATTTTTTTCAACCATATCTCCCAAACCGGTGTCACGATTCGAAGTCATAATCAGCGTGTTGGTTATTTAAGAAATATATATATATATATATATATGTATATATATTTTAAGCAAAGAAAAATAAAGGTATATATATATATATTTTAAGCAAATAAAAATAAAGGTTGGAAATAGAGTTTAAGGAGGGGATATTGGTACATCATAGAGTTTGAGAGAGAAAAATAGTAACTTAAATCACAAAATACTTATCTCTAGTATCAATTTGTGAAAATGATAATGATAAAGTTTTAGAAAAAAAATTATAGTGTGATGACTAGAGATATTTTAATAAGTTCTTCTCTTATGTATTGGCCTTCCATCACATACCATTTTATCTATGGTTTATTTCTAAACGTTACTATAAAACGAACAATATGTTCAGAGGCGGAGCAGCGGAGGCATGTGAGATGGAGGCTCAAATAACCCAACAAAATTAATTTACCCATTAAGTTTTTTGAGAAATTGTAGTATGGACCCAGTTGAAGTTATAAACTGACATCTATAAATCTGACCTAAAGCTCAAGCTTTTTTTAGAAAAAAAAGAGCCTAATCCACATTCTCCAAACAAAAATACATTTCATCCTTTTAAATTGAACCCAAATCCTTATTAGTAGTTTAGGTCATGTAAACTTTTTAAAAGTGGACTTATACTCTAAAAAAAAATTCGCTTACAATATATTTTCTTGGTGTTATTTTTGTTTTCGTTTTCTATAATATATATATTTTTACACGAAACTTTAATCCAACTTTACTTAAAAAAAAGACCAATCATTCTCTAATCCTCATTTCATTGAAACATTAATCACTATTTTTTTTTGTATGGTTGAGGATCTCTTAAATATAATTTAATTCTCATCCACTATGTAATCGATACCGTCTCTACAGACTGCAAACATTTAACAAAAATTTTCCTTTAAAAGATGATTAGAAAATCAATAAAGTTACAACTACGGTGGTTCCCAAAAACATAGCAACAAAACACAAAGATCTAACTTCGAAGATATGGAGGAAGAACTCAAGAGCTTGATAAAGTTTTTGTTTCTGCAATCATCTCCATACAATATTGTTCCTATTTACCACCTAAAATCAAATCTGGTATTCCTCGATTCCTCTCTGTTTTCCCCATCATTGCTCTGTTTCTTGTTCTTCCTCTGTTTTTCTCATCTGTGCATTGATCTTTCATCACAGCATTTTCTCTCACATGCCTCGCAAATTTCAAAGTCATTCTCTTCTCCTTTGATAATGGTCCTCTAGTCCCAGTTCCCACAAATCTCTCACGATTCCTCTTCTTTACTTGCTTCTCAATCAAACCCCAACAAAACCTGAAATCTAACACTTCTATTCCTAAATTGGTTTTCACTATAAAAGTTGCTATCTTTGCTGTGTTATTACATTTTTATGGCTACAAACAAAATATGCTTCCAGTTCTGCTAATGAGTCTCTATTTTGTACATCTATACCTAGCGCTTGAGATTTTCTTTATGTTACTCAAAGTTTTGGTCTCTATCTCTCTTGGATGCGAGCTCGAGCCATAGTATAATAAACCATATTTAGCCACATCTCTACAAGACTTATGGGGTCGTCGGTGGAATACTATGGTTCCAACGATTCTCCGGCCAGCCATTTACAAACCAAAGCGTCGAGTCTCTGAACGCCAAATGAACTCTAGTTGGGCTTTGTTTCCAAGGATTTTGGCGACATTCATCGTCTGCGGTTTGGTTCACGACTTGCTCTTATTCTATTTAACTCGTGAGATGCCTACTTTGGAAGTTACTATGTTCTTTGTATTACAAGGCGTTTGCACTGTGGTGGAAGTGGCAGTGAAAAAGAAGATGACAGTGATGCAGCATGGGTGATTGAGTCTGGCGTTTTCGCGGATACTAACGGTAGGGTTTGTGTTTGTGACTGGTTTATGGTTGATGACTGAAGATGCACGTTACAGGATCAGCACCAAGGGTCTGCATCGAAAATCAGCTAGATGACGTGGAGGTGGAAGCTGACGTGGCAGCATTGAAGATATCAAATAATGATTCAAGGAAGTTTCAGCGGAGATGGAGAGGAGTGCAGCTGAGTATGGCATCTCAAAGATTGAGGAATATCTATGTTTTTTTAGAAGCTTGGTGAGAGATTCTAGGGTTTTTGGGGTTGTGAAGTATAAGTAGGTTAGAGGATGGTGCAAGCCTTCCTAAGACATTGGAGACTATTATTGTGAGATTGTACACTTCGAAGCAAGAGTGTGAATCAGCTTCAAAATGTGAGTGTTGTTTTCTTACTTAGGTTAATCTCGAGAGGGTGATTATACTTAAGGCTTAGTCTTACTTTTATTCGGGTACAACCTTGGGTAGAATAGGTTGTGTAAAAAGCCGAGCTAGATCAATCTAGTAAAAGGATTCATTATCAATTAAAAAAAAAAGTAAAAGCCTTGGTCTTGGCGCCTTTCAAGACAATCAGCGTGTAGTGTGTTGTATCAGCATATTGTGTGTTCTCTATACCTTTACAACATCGTTACTATTCAATAATATTTACCACCCAAAATCAAATATGGTATTCCTCGATTCCTCTCTGTTTTCCCCATCATTGCTATGTTTCTTGTTCTTCCTCTGCTTTTCTCATCTGTGCATTTATCTTTCATCACATCATTTTCCCTCACATGGCTCGCAAATCCCAAACTCATTCTCTTCTCCTTTGATATAGGTCCTCTAATCCCAGTTCCCACAAATCTCTCACGATTTCTCTTCTTTACTTGCTTCCCAATAAAACCCCAACAAAACCCAAAACCTAACACTCATATTCCCAAATTGGTTTTCGCTATAAAAGTTGCTATTTTTGCTGTGTTATTATATTTGTATGGCTGCAAACAAAATATGCCTCCGGTTCTGCTAATTTGTGTCTATTTTGTACATCTATACCTATAGCTTGAGATTTTCTTTACGTTAGTCAAAGTTTTGGTCTCTATCTCTCTTGGCTGCGAGCTCGAGCCACAGTCTAATAAACCATACTTTGCCACATCTCTACAAGAATTCTGGTTTCGTCGGTGGAATACTATGGTTTCGGCGATTCTCCGGCTAGCCGTTTACACACCAATGCGTCGAGTCTCTTAACGCCGAATGAACTCTAGTTGGAATTTGCTTATGGGGATTTTGGCGGCATTCATCGTCTCTGGTTTGGTTCACAACTTTCTCTTCTTCTATTTAACTCGTGAGATGCCTACATGGGAAGTTACTAGGTTCTTCGTGTTACAAGTTGTTTGCATTGCGGCGGAACTAGCGGTGAATAAGAAGACGACGGTGATTCAGCGGTGGCGATTGAGTCCGGCAGTTTTGCGGATACTCACGATAGGGTTTGTGTTTGTGACTAGTTCTTGGTTGATGACTAAAGATGCACGTTGCAGGATCATCGTCTTTATCTGGACCAAGGGTCTGCATCTAAAAGTAGCTAGATGACGTGGAGGTGGAAGCTGACGTGGCTGTATTGAGGATATCAAATAATGATTTAAGGAAGTTTCAGTGGACTTGGAGAGGAGTGCAGCTGAGTATGGTATCTCAAAGATATGAGGAATATCTTTGTTTTCTTAGAAGGTTGGTGAGAGATTCTAGGGTTTTGGGGTTGGGCAGTATAAGTAGGTGAGAGGATGGTGCAAGCCTTCCTACGACACTAGAGACTATTATTGTTAGATTGTACACTTTGAAACAAGAGTGTGAATCGGCTTAAAAAGGTGAGTGTTGTTTTCTTACTTAGGTTAATCTCGAGAGGGTGATTATACTTAAGGAAAAGAGGCTTAGTATTTTTTTTAGTCGGGTACAACCTTGGGTAGAATAGGTTGTGTAAAAGCCGAGATAAATCAATCTTATAAGAAGATTCATTATCAATAAAATCTAGTAAAAGTGTTGGTCTTGGCGCTTTCCAAGACAATCAGCGTGTAGTGTGTTGTATCAGCATACTGTGTGTTCTCTATACCTTTAGAATTGGTATCAGAGCAGACACCTACTTAAGGAATTTGCTTACCCTTTCTCAGGTGAGATCTTGCGGTAGGGTATGGAGAACTCAACACAACAGCTTATGGCGCTGATGAAATCTTTGAAACTTGATGAGGAACACTATGGGTACTAGAAAGTGCGAATGAAACAACATATTCAGAGCATTGACATGGAAGCTTGGTTTGCTGTTGAAGACAGATGGGAACATCCAACCACAAAGGATGAGGCTGGTGAAGTCGTTCTTAAACGTAAGAAATCATGGACAACAGAGGAGAGGAATGAAGCTAAGAACAACTATAGGGCACTATCTGCCATCTTCAGCTCTTTGCCAATGAATCATGTCACTCGAGTGCAAGGATGTACATCGGCTAAGAAGGCATGGGAGATCCTTCAAGTTTCATTTGAAGGGACTAGCATTGTGAAGCATTCTAGGATTGACATGCTGGCATCAGATTTTGAAAATCTAACCATGCAGGATAGTGATACTGTGGATGATGTCAGCAGTAAGCTAGGCTCAATCGCTCAGGAAGTAGTGGTCTTTGGGAAAAAATACAAGGACAAGAAGCTGGTTAAAAAAATTCTCAAAAGCCTGCCTGCTAACTTTCAGTCACACAAATTAGCGATTGAGGTTTCATTAAACTCTGATGAGCTGAAATTTGATCACAGAATAGGTATGATGAAGGCATACGAACTTCAGCTGAAAAGGAAGGAACATAATTCGGGGCAAGAAGTTGCATTGGTGGCTGACAGTAGTCAAGAGGTTGTTACTGAAGAAAAAGTTGAATTCATCGTGCGAAAATATTTTCGGAAGCTGGAGAAGGGGAAACCAAGAGAAGCGGTAACCCAGTCTGGACCAGGAACAATTGAAGGATTTCATAAGACTGAGAAGCAGTGTACTGAGTGTGAAGGGGGAGGTCACTACATATCTTCTTGTCCTACGATCAAGAGGCGAAATTCTCTAAGATGTTACAACTGTAATGGATATGGTCATACTAGAACTAAGTGCCATGGAATCATCAGTTCAAAAGAGAAATAATATGTCTTTTGGAGTGAGTAGTTCTGAATAGAGTGATGATGAAGAAGAAATGCTTAAAAAACTTGTTATCCACCTGGGAATTGTAGAAGAAGTTGAAAATCAGGAAGGTATTTTGAAAGGACAATCCGCTGATAAATCTGAAAATGAGGAATCTAGCCTATGTATGCAAGATCAAATCATCTTGCTGCTTGAAGAACTGACTCTGAGAAGAGAAAATAATCATAAACTCATAGGAGAGACAAGGGGCTGAATGACGTTATCATCACACTCAGAAGTGATCTTGAGATTGAGAAGACTAAGTCGATGGGTTTGGAAAGACAGCTGACAGATCAGCTCAGGAACATCAAGATGATGAGCAAGAGAACGAAGGATCTTGACAAGTTATTGACCTTTGGTAGGACAGGTAATGTTAATTTGGTGCTTGGTTACAGTGGAGGTAATTCAAGTGGCACGACTCATTTTGTTAAAGGGTCATTGACAAGTCCAAAAATAGAAGAACGACAGTCTAATATGACAAATTCAGTACCCAGAAGTGGGCTAGGTTTTAGTGGAACCAATCCAAGTGGCACGACTTAGTTTGTCAAAGGGTCTGGATCTTATCCAATCACCACAGATCAACAGCATGGTATGGCTGCTTCAGAGCACAGAGATCACCACAGATCAACAGCATGGTATGGTTGCTTCAGAGCACAGAGATCACCACAAGTAGAGTAGAGGCAACCATAACAGCTCAGAACAACAGATTATGGTAACCTACTCAAGATGTTGGTATTGTGGAAGGTACGGACATTACAAGGCACAATGTAATCGTTACTGGTCTCGAATTGGCCAAATTATTCAACAAAGAAGGTTCTACAATGACGGTAAGAGCATCAAGTGAGCGTGGATCAAAAAGGAAGACATCTACTGCCTTGTAGCTTACACAGATGAAGACACTAAAAACGATTAATGGTATTTTGATAGTGGATGCTTAAGACACATGAAAGGACATGCTAAAAATCTTAGCAAGTTTGAGGAAGTCTCGGCTGGGAAAGTTACGTTTCGAGACGGAGTCAAAAGAAAAATAAGAGGGATAGGAGTCACAGGAGGTTGTGTTCAACCAGAACTGGAGAATGTTTCTTTGTTGAGGGTCTGAAAGCAAAATTGATCAGCATCAGTCAACTCTGTGATGAAGGTCTAAGTGTGACATTTACTAAGAGAGACTGCAATGTTGTTGATCATCAAGGAAATATACGGCTCACTGGACATCGATTTGGTAATAACTGCTATCAATGTGAAAATTAAGTCAGAAGTGCTTGAGTGTAACTCAGGACAGTGAAGCAAACGTCTGGCACCAAAAGTTGGGGAATCTGAATGTTCGGACAATGTTGAAGTTAGCACATCAGGAAGTTGTTCAGGGCATACCTAAGCTGGCCAGAGATCCCACATTTGTGTGTGGACCTTGCAACATGGGGAAACAGGTCAGAGTGCAACATAGAGGTATTCAAGACATAAGAACAAAAAATGCTATAGAGTTGGTTCATATGGACTTGATGGGGCGAATCCAAGTCGAATCTTTAACAGGTAAGAATACATTCTTGTTGTTGTTGATGATTTCACACGGTATACATGGATCAGATTTATGAGGGAAAAGTCTGATACCTTGGAGAGTTTCAAGATTTTGGCTCTTCAACAGAAGAACGAGAAATGAGGGATCAATGCTATCAGAAGTAACCATGGTGGAGAGTTTCCATAATGAAACGTTTAATCAACTTTGTAGCAATTACGGAATTACACATCAATACTCAACACCTCGCACACTAGAGCAGAATGGTGTTGTTGAACGCAAGAACATGACTCTGCAAGAAATGGCCAGAGCCATATTACATGGAAATCAAGTCTCTCAGAGGTTCTGGGCTGAGACTGTCAACATAGCGTGCTTTATCATCAACCTGGTGTTTGTTAGGAAAGGGAAACAAAAATCCCTATGAACTGTAGGAAGGGAAAACACCATCAGTGAACTACTTTCAGGTGTTTGGGTGTATTTGCTATATCCTGAATGATAAGGACCAGCTAGGTAAATTTGATTCCAAGAGTGACCTCTCACTCACAAGATGTTAATGTGGTGGGAACCAAATGAATTTTTAAGAACAAGACATATGAGAATGGTCACGTGGTCAGAAATAAGGCTCGTCTGGTTGCCCAAGGATATTCTCAAATTGAAGGGATAAATTTTGATGAAACGTTTGCACTGGTAGCAAGACTTGAATCGATTAGGTTTATGTTCGGGATGGCATGCGTGTTGAAATTCAAACTATTTCAGATGGATGTGAAAAGTGCATTCTTCAATGGAGTTCTACAAGAAGAAGTGTACGTTGAGCAACCAAAAGGTTTTGAAGATCCCAAACATCCAAGTCATGTCTAAAAACTTAGGAAGCTTTGTATGGGTTGAAACAGGCACCAAGGGCCTGGTATGAGCGTCTCACTCACTTCTTAATCCAGCAAGGGTACACAAGAGGTAGTGTAAACAAGACATTATTTACTCTTCAAAAAGGTAACAACCTAATAATTGTTCAAATTTATGTGGATGATATTGTGTTTGGAGCAACATGTCAACACCTAGTAGATAAGTTTGTGGCATACATGACTCAAGAGTTTGAGATGAGTATGTGCGGAGAGTTGAATTACTTCCTTGGACTGCAAGTAAGACAGACTGATTTTGGAATTTTTGTGTGCTTCGTGTTGGAGAATAGCAAGGAAGCCAGAACTCTGAAGGGGGTAAATGACAAACTGTTCAAAGATGAAATTGGTGAAGACGTTGATGAAAGGTTGTATAGGAGTATGATCGGAAGCCTATTGTATCTGACAGCTAGCAGACCAGATCTGTGCTTGTCAGTTGGTATATGTGCCAGATATCAGGCCAAGCCAAAGGTGTCTCATCTGCAGGCTGTCAAAGAATAATCAAGTATGTGAAAGGGACAATGAATCTTGGGATTTATTACACCAAGGACACCACTCAAGGTCTAATGGGCTATTGTGATGCTGATTGGTCTGGTTCATTGGATGATAGACGAAGTACAAGTGGTGGCTATTTTTTTATGGGAAACACTTTGATGTAATGGCACAGTAAAAAACAGAACAGTGTATCACTATCAACAGCTGAGGCAGAATACATAGCACTGGGAAGCTGCTGCACTCAACACATGTGGATGAAACAAATGGCTGAAGACTATGGTATGTGTTCTGATTCCATGTTAATTCATTGTGACAACAAGAGTGTAATCGATATAGCAAAGAATCTTGTACAACACTCACGAACTAATTGCAGTAGAACATGTGAGTATCGATTTTCAGATAGCTGATCTGTTTACCAAACCTCTGGATGTCAAATAGGTTTGTAAATCTCAGAAAGGCTATTGGTGTTTGTGAGGTTTAACTTCCTTCTGAGGTATGTGTTGACTAGGGATAGGGAAAAGCTGGAAACAGATCATGGAAATGTCATAGGATGTATAGAAGATCAGATGTCTGAAAATCTATTGGGAGTGAAAAATAGCTGCATGTCATGTCCGTACGACTAATTCTCAAATGTTGTCATCAATCAAGAGGTCAAAGAGCTGAGGTGAGAACTAGGAAGTTACCAGACATTGAGAAAGTCAAGTGATATGTCTGTTACAGAGTGTACAATATCAGAACAAAGCTCTCCAAGAAAAAAAAAGGTGGAGGAGGGCACAATGGTTATATGTTACTCATCGAAGGAAAATTCCAGCTGCCTGACGCATGTTGATTAGCTCGAACTTAAGGCATGGCAGTGTGAAAGACTAGTCACTGAACCTGAGCTGCATGATTCTGTTTCTTTGAAGATCCACAAGGCTGTGATAGTTTCTGTCTGATTCCTCAATAAAAGTATTGGCACAGACCTAGTAGATGTTTTACCATGGTATATGAAGCATTGAAGTGTTGGTACTCACATGGTTTACTCTTTTTGCTTTGTTGTTTGACTAAGTTATGCCTACTAAGCATGAGGAGATGGTAAATTGGGGGAGTTCTTGAGTTGTGTTTGGTTATTGGTGGTTGTTGTCTAGTGTTTTCCTTGTTTTCTTTCGTTTCTGTTTCTCAGATACCTCAGGTTAAGATCAGAGGATGTGCTTGAGTATCAAACTCAGTCAAAAGGGGGGGATTGAAGATGAACGTTGCAGGCTCATCTTTTTGATCTGAACCAAGGGTCTGCATCGAAAAGCAGCTAGATGTCGTGGAGGTGAAAGCTGACGTGGCTGCATTGAAGATATCAAATAATGATTCAAGGAAGTTTTAGCGGACTTGGAGAGGAGTGCAGCTGAGTATGGTATCTCAAAGATACAAGGAATATCTTTGTTTTCTTATAAGCTCGGTGAGAGACTCTAGGGTTTTGGGGGTTGGGCAGTATAAGTAGGTGAGAGGATGGTGCAAGCCTTCTTACGACACTGGAGACTATTATTGTGAGATTGTAACTTTGAAGCAAGAGTGTGAACTCGGCTTCAAAAGGTGAGTGTTGTTCTCTTACTTAGGTTAATCTCTAGAGGGTGATTATACTTAAGGAAGAGAGGCTTAGTCTTGTTTTTAGTCGGGTATAATCTTGGATAGAATAGGTTGTGTAAAAGCCGAGATAGATCAATCTTGTAAGAGGATTCATTATCAATAAAAACAAGTAAAAGCATTGGTCTTGGCGCTTTCCAAGACAATCAGCGTATAATGTGTTGTATCAGCATACTGTGTGTTTTCTATACCTTTACAACATTGTTACTATTTAATATTGATACTATTTACCACCCAAAATCAAATCTGGTATTCCTTGATTCCTTTCTGTTTTCCTCATCGTTGCTCTGTTTCTTGTTCTTCCTCTGTTTTTCTCATATGTGCATTTATCTTTCATCACAACATTTTCCCTCACATGGCTCGCAAATTCCAAACTCATTCTCTCCTCCTTTGGAGACCGAGAATTCGAGAAGAAGAAGAAGAAGAAGAAGAAGAAGAAGAAGAAATTTTAATCTGTCTGTGCATGTATCGATGGAGTAACAGAGAAGAAGAAAGAAAAAGAAGGAGGAAGAAAAAAAAGGGGAAATCCCCTATATCTCTCCACTTTTAAAAGAATAAAAATAAATAAATACGAGAAGATCAAATTAGTTTAGAAAATTTTAAATGACTTTGCAAATTAGTTTAGAATTGAAGGTATAATAGAATTTCAATTATACATAATCATATATCACGTATCTTAGATTTAGAATGCATATATGGACAAATGTTTAAAAATTTGTCCTTTATATCTAATTTCCCCATAATTTAATGGACAAAATATCACACACTCTACTACTCTAGAGGTTTTGTTTATAGAGGTTTTATTGTAGAAAGTTTCTAAATACCATTAATTCATTGACAAATCCTTTCTATTAGTGGTGTTTAATTGATCTTAACATATGTACTTATCACAATATTGACCAATGTATGTATCACTGCAAAGTTTGTTTAAATGCATTTCTTCATGCAATTTAATTTGTTATCTTCAAAATCTGTTAAACTATTCTATCAGCATTGCAATGTTTATTGAGTATTGTGAAGAAAGTGCAAGCATTACTCAAGTATGAAGAGGTTCTTTGCCACTTAAACAGTTTTATGGATCCTATTATTGAAAAGACTCTAGTGGTTATACAGACAATCGATAGAATGATGTTTTGCCTCTCAATCTATTTGCATAGTTCTTTTTATTGATGATGTAGTTTACTCGGCATAAATATGAACATTTGTCTCACCTTTGGAGGCTATAATGGCAACCTTTTCCTGTTCTCATGAGCATGCTCTCTCATGCTTTAGAGTATCGTACGGATCAGATACTTTCACGATCTGGTGCAATTTCACTGATTTGTCATACGTTTGTCCATTAGGACAATATTTTCCTCGCCAAAAAATTTCTATAAATTATGACTAAGACTAACCAATATAATTAATTTTCAAAGGGTTGACTGAAACAAAAAAAAAACTTTTAATAAAAAAAGCTCAATAATATTCAAATTGTATATTATTTGTATAAATATATTGTTTTAAAGATATTTGTGTGATTTTTCATCATTCAACACTACAATTACCATGTAATGGTTTACGTACACAACAACTATCAATAAATTTTTATTATTAATGAAAACATATCTTATCAATTCGATTAAACGAGATATATAAAAGTATTAGCATATACAACGACATAGAGGAAAAAGTGGATCGGGAAAACATATCAAATGACACCCTTCCTTGCACCCAAGACCTTGTCGTTTCTCAATCTGCTGCAAAGCTTCCTGATGTAACGCAACTTGAGGAGTTTCTACATATAATACACGTTTTGCCTCAATATTTTGAACAGTTACGATACAGATCACTACAAAACAAAAGTAACTTGTTATAAATATGAAATTTTCATGTAGAGATTTCTAATGTTGTTCATACATATGAAATATAAGTTTACCGATTGTAACAGCTAAAAAGGCAACCAAAGCAGATTTCATCGAAATTTTCTTCATTTGTTTTACTTTTTGAGAGTTACCACAAGTATTTTGAAGATTGTTATATAATGTTGTTTTAGCTACAAAGAAACCTTTTTATAGAATGGTAAAATGCTAATATAACCTCGAAAATACTAGAAATGACCTAATAAAAATCCACTAAAATATATACAAATCTAATCATTTTTCTTACTAAAATACATTTTCTTAAGATATCTTGGTCCCAATAAATAACATTTTTTTCTTAAAAATATCTAGCTCAAATAGTAATTTATTCTCAAAAGAGTATAATATTTTTATTTCATAAAATATCTTGGCCAAAATAAACTCACCAAGATTTACTAAGATACATTTTCTTAAGATATCTTGGTCCCAATAAATAATTTTTTTTTCCTAAAATATCTTGGTCAAATAGTACTTTATTCTTAGATTTATCATTTTCAAAAATATTCATTAAGTTTTTCTATACGTTATTATTAATCTGGTCCCTACAATTATTTTTTGGTTGCCAGTCAAAACCACTATACTAGTAAATATCATTATGTAAGAAGATTGCGATTTGAAATTTTTTTAATTAAAATTGTTTTAGGAATTTCCTGGCAATTGTTTTTCATTGTAGAAGTTTTTTTAAATCTTTTTGTTTTATTGATTTGATTTTCAACATTTTTTAACAACTTAAAAAAAATGTTTTACACAAAATATTGCTTTGATGTCCTTCATTACGCTTTCATTCCAACTCGTATAACTGAGCAAAAGCAACAACAATTTATCTTCGTTTGTAGCCTTAAAAGTTGCAGTCGGTAGCTTGTGAGTCTATTGTGAAATGATTTCATCTACGCATCTTTATTTAAGAGCTTTTCCTAGCTAACCTAACTAACAACACACAATCATCAATTCATCACTCAAAACAAGCCATGTCGATGATTTGATTCAATTCAATCCAGTTAATTAGTTATATACAAATATATAACTGTCTGTAATTTAATGTATACACCCTTTATTCTCCTCCAACAAATTTTTAGCACCTTGCCAGAAAAATTGAAAATCATATGTAAGTATTTTATATATAAAAGATGGTCAATTCTCTCCATTCTTGTGCCACGTGATCGCACAAATAAATGACATGTGTCCTTTAATCTTTTATTCATTCACTTTTTATATTTTTCTTCTTTTGTCTTCCCTTCACCTTTTTTTTTGGACAAGGTACTTTATCTTCCCTCATAGAATTGACATCTATATATCAATATATGTAGTTAGGTTGAGCATATTAAATTTTCTAAGTTTTTAATTACACTACAGATTTGGTTGTTGTTTTAAAAGTTTATCAATTCAACACTTAAATATTTTCAAAACTTCTATATTTTCTAAATTTATTACATAACATTTGAAATATATATATATATATATATATATATATATATATGTATCTTATATAATAAAGTAAGGTTCAAGCTCTGAGAAATTGACACATGTCCTCCATAATATTGATACATATCATTTGGTTTTTCTTTTTCTTCCTTTGTTTTATAATATTTAAAAACAAAAATCTCAAAAAAGAAAAAAGGGAGAATTGCTAAAACTATACCCAAAATTGAGTTTGAATGCAAAACTAGACCCTAAATTCAAACAAATGCAAAACTAGAGCAAAAAGGTAGGGAAATTACATTAACCCTCTTATTTACAAACAAAAAAAACAGAAACTGCATTTACAATTCTAACCTTCGCACGGAGGAGACTTCATGAACGAAGTCTCACAGTAGACATCGTCCATGACATCCATGACATCTAAACCGTAATTAAACCTTAGATTTAAATTTTTTAAAAAAAATTTCAATGTAATTGTTTCTTCAGAAAATAAGATTATTCAAATATGAACTTTATAAATTAAACTTTTAGAAACTTTCATAAAATTAAAGCATGCAAGGTTTATTATGTTTTAGAAAATCATAAACAGTCGCAGACTTCCCTAGCGAAGTCTGCAACTGTAATTTAATCTTAAATTTAAATTATAAAATTTTAAAAAAAAATTTGTTCAAAATTTTTGATAGATAAATTATTTTAAATCAAAGCCTAAGGTTTAAAAATAAATTTCATAAAATTTCATAAAACTAAGCCATGTTATGTAAACCATGTGAAGCATAATAAGTTTAGGGTTTGCCAATTTGTAAAAATCCATGTATATATCTTTAGGGTTAGACTTAAGTTCATATATTTTTGATATAAAATGTCGATCTTTCATATACTTGTTAGATTTTGGATATATTATACTATTTTGATGTTAAATGTAAGTATTTGTCAACAAAAAGTGAAAAAAATATTAGAATTTTAGAGTTTAGGGCTTACACACTTCTCGGGTCTCGGGTGAAGTTTCATAGGAGACTTCGTGTATGAAGTCTGTAACATTTTGTAAGCGAAGTCTGAAATTTCAGATGTGAAGTTTAAAACTTCAACGGTGAAGTCTAAAACTTAAAAAGTGAAGTCTAAAACTTAAAATGTGAGTCTAAAACTTAAAAGGTGAAGTCTAAAATTTCAAAAGTGAAGTCTGAAATTAAAAAAAAATCAAATTTTCAAAAATTATTGAAATGTTTTTTTAAAAATCGAAAATATTCAAAAAAAATTCAAACTTTTTTGAAAAATTTTGCATTTCAGTGGTGAAGTCTAAAATTTCATAGGTGAAGTCTAAAATTTCATAGGTGAATTCTAAAATTTAAAAAAAAATTCAAAAAAATTCAAAAAAAATTCAAAAAATTTTGAAAAAATTCGAAAAAATTTGAAAATACGAAAAATTTCGAAATTTTTTGAAAAAATTCAAAAAAATTCGAAAAAATTTTAAAATTTTTCGAATTTCAGAGGTGAAGTCTGAAATTTAAAAGATGAAATCTGAAATTTCAAAGGTGAAGTCTGAAACTTCAAAGGTAAAGTCTGAAATTTCAAAAAAAAATTCAAAATTTTCAAAAAATTTCAAAAGTTTCAAAAAAATTTGAAAAAATCAAAAAAAAAAAGAAAAAAATTGAATTTCAGAGGTAAAGTCTGAATTTTTAACCTAACCCTAATTTGACCTCCCATATATAAACTCAGATTTTTCTCAAATCTCTCTCTTTCTCTCAAAAAAGGCACAACACACACACACTCTCTCTTTCTCTCTTTAAAACCTCTGTAAAATTGCAAGGATCTCTCCATCTTCAATGCCACTCCACCGTACTGTCGTCGGTAAGACGTTGCTTTTATTGTTTTTTCTTTGTTTTTGTCGCTATTAATCTCTCTTCAAAAGTGTTATTATCTCCATCCTCAGATCTGACTAATGACTCTCTCATTATTACTGCATTATTTTAACCATCGTCTCCATCCTACTAACTTATAGTTTTATGTTTGTTACAGATCTGAGGCGTAACACCACTAGAAAAATAATTAAGTTTGTGTTCATTAGATTCATATAACAATTTATGTTCTAAACAAAAATTAAGATTTGAATTTTTAATTGTATATGCGTTATGATTTGTTTTTTGGAATTTCAGCTAGAGGATTCATTATGAATTTCAAGTCTTAGTAATTTATGTTGAGTATGATTTCTAAATTTTTTGTTAATTTATCTGAGTTTTTTTGCGTTATTTTTGCGTTTGTATATGAGTCTTTGTTTTTCCCTTTATTTTTACAGATCTAGATTTACACTGAGACTTCACAACGAGACTTCACACCAAGACTTCACTTTGAGACTTCACACCCAGAGTTCACTGTGAGACTTCAAAACCATACTTCACTGTGAGACTTCACACCCAGATTTCACACCCAGACTTCACTGTGAGACTTCACACCCAGACTTCACTTTGAGACTTCACACCCATAGTTCACTTTGAGACTTCACACCCAGACTTCACTTTGAGACTTCACACCCAATCTTCACGGTGAGACTTCACAACCATATTTCACTGTGAGACTTTACACCTAGACTTCATTGTGAGACTTCACACCTAGACTTCACTTTGAGACTTCACACCCAGACTTCACTTTGAGACTTCACAACCATAATTCATGATATATCATGGTTTTTACCCATTTAAGACCATGATATAAGTCCTTTTATCGAGTCTTTCTATTGTTTCCGTAGTCTTTTAGAGTCTTTTCAGGTTTTAGCATGTTTGGAGCTTAATTGGAGTTTTTAGAGCATTCTGGAGCTTTGTGGCATTCGTTGAAGACGTTTCCACCGATGGATTGAGCTCAAATTTGGACACGAGATAGATCAATGGATTAGATTTCATTTGGAAGTGGTTTGAAGCCATTCCAACGGTGCGATCAAAAGTTATGCCAGTTTTCGTGAAGACAGTCCAGTTTGGCAAAAACCAGAAATGTCCTGGTATCGATCGATACCGAATGCAGGAAGGGAAAACACGCGTTTTTACAAGTTTTAAGAGTCTGCAACTTGGCCCAGAAGACTTTATTATTTACAAGAAAGCCCAGAACGTGTTTTAGACTTATAAATAGGGTTTTCAGCCACCTGTTTAGGCTACGCTTCATTAGGAAAAGGGAATTCATCGACTCATGATCCGAGTATCGATCGACACCAGCAATGGTATCGGTCGATACCCTGCGCACAGGTATCTTCTCGTTTGTTTTTCACTATTCCTCTGAGTTCTTCTGATTTCTTTTACCAACTCTAGGCTAGATAACACTGGGGACAGTGTTGTTTAAGTCTGGGGGAGGTAGTTGCTGACAACGTGTTCGTTTTCTTAGAGTCAGTCGTTTTTGTGTCAAAATTTGTTTTATTGAGTCAAAATTGTCCTGGAGATTATGATCTTGTTTTTGAACTTACTGTGCTGACTTTACTTCTGAGTGTCCATTGTTACAGAACCAGTTTTTCAGATCGACTAATGAAAAATCCAAAGGCTGACCAGTTGACTAGAAAACACACATGTTTCCAGTGGATTTCATCAAAACCTGAGCCTAATTTTTGCACTTCATCGATGTGGTTAGTGTTTCCAGAACTTGATTCCTCATTCATATCTGACAAAAGGAACCCATGTGTTTAAAGTGATGGTATTTCTCTCCCCTGTTATAAGTTTACAAAAGAGCATAAAAGATGAGATGATTTTCTTCTGAGTAGAGGGCTAGGAAAATTTCCAGCGATCCCATTATTCTACTTGTGAAGGAATGATCACACAAAGGTTGGAAGCGAGGTTAGGAAAATTTCCCGTGATACCACTATTCGCCTACACCTTTGATACACAGAGAGGAAAGAACCGGGGATTCGGTGGCAAACACCATCAATACTCGCGTCGCAGACCTTAATGTGTATATGCAGAGCTAAAAAGAAAAAAAAAAGAGAAAGAACATGATCAAAAATAAGTCTGGGGGAGAGAACAAATACCAAAAAGAGTGAAAATTTCAGGTATTTCTTTTATCATGATATTGTTTGGGAAAGAATCTGGAAGTTCTTGGACATTGATTACAGCGATGAAACTGGCAATGATGGTTTTTATGGATGAAGCTGTGATACTATGTGTGGGTTCTGGGAAAGCTGCAAAGGTTTACGGAGAAGTACATGGTGGTTAGATCTGGGACTGGCAAAGTAATGAGAAGATATTAGGAAGAAGGATCATTGCAGTGTTTCAAGAACAAGTGAGTCTCTGCGTTTTCAAACTTCTTTCCATGGTTTGGTTTTCTGTTTGCTTGAGGGCAAGCAAAGGTTAAGTCTGGGGGAGTTGATATATCATGGTTTTTACCCGTTTTAGACCATGATATAAGTCCTTTTTATCGAGTCTTTCTATTGTTTCCGTAGTCTTTTAGAGTCTTTTCAGGTTTTAGCATGTTTGGAGCTTAATTGGAGTTTTTAGAGCATTCTGGAGCTTTGTGGCATTCGTTGAAGACGTTCCCACCGATGGATTGAGCTCAAATTTGGACACGAGATAGATCAATGGATTAGCTTTCATTTGGAAGTGGTTTGAAGCCATTCCAACGGTGCGATCAAAAGTTATGCCAGTTTTCGTGAAGACAGTCCAGTCTGGCAAACACCAGAAATGTCCTGGTATCGACCGATACCAGCTGGTATCGATCGATGCCGACTGCAGGAAAGGAAAACGCGACTTTCTACGACTTAGAAGAATCTGCTTTTTGGCCCAGAAGACTTTATTATTTACAAGAAAGCCCAGAACGTGTTTTAGACTTATAAATAGGGTTTTCAGCCACCTGTTTAGGCTATGCTTGATTTTACTTTATTCTTACTTTGGTTCTTTAGGGAGACAAGTCTGAAACTCTGTTCGGGAGAGAAGATTTCGAACCCTTTTGATATTTCTTACTTTGATGATCTATTCAATCATGTTGTTTGCTTCATTCTGCATGTCTGAGTAGATCCCTTTTAGGTTTAGGGTTTTCTCATTAAGGATTTCATGGCTTGTTAGATAGATTGATCTGTTAGGGTTCATAATCAATTGAGTTCTTCACCATAGGTTGTTCTCAAAGCTAGTTCTAGGTTGACGAATCTGGAATCTAGATTTTAGGATTGTTGATTATTCACGGAAGTGAGATTGATAACCTGACAGAACCTAGGGTGAGCAAAATAATTATCTGCAAAGGAATTTGGTTTAATTATTTTGTGAACATATCAAACTTGGACATTAAAGCTGGTTTAGATCTTTAGGATTTGCAAAGGAATTTGGAATTCTAGGATTTAGACTTAGATAGTTTTCGCAACGACAGTTGGTTAATTATATCTTGGTGATTTGAGTTCGAGAACAATGCTTAACCTGAACCCTGTTGATTGATTTGTCTGCATTCCTTGATTTCCTGAGAAATACCCTAGGCCTATATCCTCTCCATTGATTTTACATCTTTTAATTCTGCATATTTATATTCTCGCTTGATTGATTTGGCTTAGCGTGATTTGATTCTAGAAATCTATTGTGTGATTCTCTGAGTCTTTGTGGTTCGACCCCTAAAATATTACAGCGACTGCTTAGATACTTTAGGGTATTAATTTTGAGCACATCACTTCACTGTGAGACTTCACACCCAGACTTCACTGTGAGACTTCACACCTAGACTTCACAGTGAGACTTCACAACGAGACTTAACTGTGAGACTTAACACCGAGACGGTTCTGGGCTGCCGTCGCATTTAATTCTTACATATAATGTTGTAGATGTAAGACAAACAATTGTAATCCTCTTTCTTGGATTATAAATCTCTTGTACAATGATATTTTCAATTAATAAAAATTATATTGACAAAGAAATTACTTCTTGCAAAACCTATTAAATTAAACATCAAATCTTAATTTAACAAAAATAAAGTTGCAAAATCCTTAGAGAGAACTTTGTTCTTGTTCATCTGAAATGCAAAGTGGAACTAAAAAAAATCATAATTAACTAGGCATATAGTAGTGTTCTTGAAAGTAGACTTCACACCGAGACTTGGAAAGAAGATTTCACTTCCAGATTTCAACACATCTAGTGACCCTTAACCTTGAAAATCTTAAGTATTAAAAACACATATAAAAAATGTCATGAGCCACATAAATATGGCCAGTTTAACACATTGAGATGTGAAACTCATACATTAGTGCAAGAGATAAGATACAAATGAAATTTTTAAAAAAGTTAGTGCAAGAGACTTCACACGTAACACAAATCTTAGGATAAGGAAAAAAAAATTAACTAATTACAAATAAGCTAAATTTTTATTTTTACTAAACATCATCGGATGAGACTTCTTAGAAGTATTCTATCGGTAGCCTTCTCATACGAAGTCTGTTAGGAGACTTCAAAGGTTAAGTCTTGCATTAAATAACTATTAGAAACTAATAAAATTGATTTAAGACAGAATATAATACATTGTGTTGTGAAATTCATACATAAACAACAACAATAACTAATACACATGAAAAACAATTAAAATCTCGAAAATATAAAATAGATATGATACAAATACATTTTTTAAAAATGTTAGTGCAAGAGACTTCTTAAACAAAGTCTTCGGACATACTTCCTCAGTGAAGTCTAAGTATTATAAGCTAAATACCTAATAAGTTAAGAAAAATAATTATATGATAAAAATAGTTCAAATTTCTAAAACATCAAAAGCCATACGTTAACACACATGTTAGGACAAGAAAATAAAAATAACTAATTGCAAATAAGCTAAAATTTTATTTTTACTAAAATTATCATTTAAGACTTCTCAGATGAAGTCTCCCAACAGACTTCTCAGATGAAATCTAGTTTTGCAATTGACTAGAGTTTGACTTTTACATTAGACTTCACCTAAGAAGTCTGAGTAGAAAAATGGTTACTTTTGTAATTGACCAAAATTTTTGATTTTTTTTTTAATTACAGAATTTCCGATGGTTGCAGACTTCATCTGAGAAGTCTATCAATAGTCAATGTTTCAAAATTTCGGTCAAATGCAAAAGTAACTCCCTTTTTCAAGCAGACTTCTTAGGTGAAGTCTTGATAAATAGTCTTTGTTCAGGTCAATTACAAAATTAACCCTCCTCTTTCGCAGACTTCACAGGAGAAGTCTAAAATAAAAGTCAAACTTACAGTCAATTGCAAAACTAACCTCACGTACACAGACTTCATATGTAAAGTCTGAAGACTGTTTTTTTATTTTCAAAAGAGAACTTGGGACTTCCATTGTGAAGTCTGTGAAGCAAAAAGTCCATTGCAAAAGTTTTTAGATAACATTGACTATTTAAAAGAGTTGACTATTGAGACTTCACCTGAGAAGTCTGCCTTCAGGAAATCAGTGAAAATGAAACAAAAATTACCAAATTTCGGTTTGATCTTGTTTTTAGCTTCGTCGTCGGCCAAGAACTGCTCACACCACCAATACCCAAGAAACCCAAGCGTTATTATGCATGAATCTTAGTAAATCGCAAGATCTAAGGATGATGAATTTTGAGAAAGAGTTTTTAGAGTTTAATGGTTGAAATGAGAGAGAGTGAGAGAGGAGATCAAGAAAAATGGAGCTTTTAGTTTAATTATAAGGCTTTAACATCTCTTAATTCAGTTGGTCAAAGCATTTAGAGCTCAATTTTTGTTGGTAACGGTGGTTGGGAGCTATTGAAGAAGATGACATTTTCGTAATTATGTGAAAATCTTTGGGTTACTATTTTTCAAACCCAGCTACTAGACTTCTCTTGTAAATTATGCGTTAGATATTTTTGTGAAAAAAGAAGCTTGGAAGAGTATTTTAAGGAATTTTGAGAAAAAAAAAAAAAAAAAAAAGCGAAATAGTTAGAATTGAACTTCAAATAAGGGTCTAGTTTAGCAAAAAAAAAAAAAGGTACTACTTCATATTTTTGTAATATGTATATATTACAAAGCACATAATATCTTTAAGCATAATATTTATGTAGATTACATTTATCTACTTCAAAATGAATATTAAAAAAAACAAGGTATTGATGTAAGCAAAGAAAATTGTCACTAAAAAAAACATCTTATGGACTCATTAACCGGCCCATTAGGTTTAACTCTTTTCTATTGTACCTTGACATCTATAATATTGTTCCAAAGATCATTAATGAGATATAAGTTTACAACACGTTATCAGCACGAAACCCTAGCCGCCTGAGTTTTCACGAAACCCTAGGTTTTCACGAAACCATGAGTTTTCACAAACCCTAGCCGCGCTTCTTCTCCTACCCGAGCCCTAGCCGCCGCTTCTTCTCCTACTTGAGTCGATTTGAAACCGAGGTCTTAAGCTCCCGGTTCTTTTTCCAGTCAGAACCAAAAAAGGCGTGATCAAAGGTAAAATCATCACCCTAATGATCGAAACCGTCTTCATTTAGAACTCTAATCTAAACTGTCAAAACCCTAACCGCTTAACCCTGATCACGATTTGTTTTGTAAAATTCATGCAAAATCACGTACTGTTCATCGTTACTGTTTCATCGTTACCGTTCATCGTTACGTTCATCGTAACTGTTCATACGTTACTGTTCATGCGTAACTGTTCATCATAATTGTTCATCGTAACTGTTCATCGTAACTGTTCATCGTAACTGTTCATTATAACTGTTCATCGTTACTGTTCATCGTTACTGTCACGACTATTGTTCATCAAAATTCAAGCATGCTACTGATTCAATGATTAAACCCTAAGGCTGATCATACAACCTTTAACACTCAAAACCCTAATCATCAACCCCATAATTACGTTTTGGTTTTGTAATTTTACAAACCAAAACCGCAAGTTATTGAATCGCGACTTTAAATCGCAAAATAGAAAGAAATGAATGATACCATAATCCAAATACCATAGATTCATAATCCCTTAATGAAATTAATTATATATGTTTCAGATGTCGAACATTCAAAATGTTGAATTTGAGGAACTCAATGTCTCAGGAGATACTATCTCCAGTGGGCCCTTGACACTAAAATTTTCCTCAATTCCAAAGGCCTAGGTGAAATGCATCATCGATGATAACACCGCATCTCTCAAAGATCGGTTCCAGACGATATTTCATATCCGCCATCACCTGGCCGAGAGCCTCAAAAATCAATATCTCACGATTGAGAATCACTCGACCTTTGGGTGGCACTGAAAAAGAGGTATGACCTCAGAAAACGGTCCTATTGCCCCAAGCCAAGTTCGATTGGAAGAACCTACGGTTCCAAGATTTCAAATCCGTGACGCCTATAACTCCGAACTCTTTCGGATTGTTTCACTCATGAAACTCTGTGGCGAAGAAGTGTCTGATCATGATCTTTCTTGAGAAGACATTGTTAACCTTCAACACTCAGAATATTGTAAGTATTTGATCTTCAACACACGGCATATGAGGATTTGATCTCTTGCTTACTCCTAGCGGAGAAAAACAATCAGTTGTTGATGAAGAATAGTGCTCAAAGGCCCCCGGGATCAGCCCCACTCCCAGAAGGAGACCAATAGAGAATCTAACTACGTCCAGCGTGACAGATCCTCTGATCGTGGCCGTGGACGTGAACAACGGACGTGGGGAAGCGTGGCAATGGACGTGGAATTCAAACGAGGCAACGACCTAACCTCAGTTACAATCACGGTAAAGGTCGTGGGATCTCCAAACCGACCCATGAGCCAACTCGACCAATCCATCCCCTTGCCACCGATGCGGGATGTCAAATCAGGTCCAAGAACTGTCGCACTCCCAAGTTCCTTTGTGAGCTCTATCAGAAGCACGAGAAGGCTAATCCTGAACTAATCTGGTCCACCAAGATTGATGAAGGTGACTTCAAGGATGAGAAGGCTGATCCCATGGATTACCAAACCTCCGACCTACTCGATTAATCTCGACATCTGAACATTTCGATTTATTCTTGATTTTATTTTCATTTGGGATTTTGTTTTACTTATATTTGATTTACATTTCAGAACTTATGTCTTTTATTTCATTTATGAATTTATTATGGTTTATTTAAATTTATTGTGGTGGATAGTGGATCCAGCCACACCAATATTAAAAGACAAGACCTATTATAAATCTCATAATAATAAAACCGCAAACATTAGCACCATATACGGGTACCTCGAGCCTAATAGAACAAGCCCATTGTTATCAAACGGCAACATCTAGAATACTAGATGCGCAATACTCACCCATTTCAAAGAGAATCTTTTGAGCTTCAAAGACATAAGCCTAAATGGTTTCCACATCGAAACCCAGGGTGAAGGGAACAAAGAATCATTACTGATCACTAAAGTCTTACACGGCCATAAACAAGTCTGAGACTATACATGCACTATCTACTGGCCTTTACTATGCTAAAGGTCATATGATTGAGCTAATGCCTGCTATCAAAGCTGGTTTAAAGATTACACTATTTGGGCACGACCGGCATTTGGTCATCCCGGTACGAACATGATGCAAATATTCTAAATACACACCAGAGTCTTCCCTCAACAAAGCACAGCTTGCTAACAAGGGAAGTTGATCACTCGGACTTCACCAGTCAAATTGCTAAAGAAACCTTAATTAGAAACGAGTACAAGGAGACTATGTGGAGCCGATCCACCCACCGTGTGGGACGTTTTGGTACTTCATGGTTTTTAATTGACGCATCGACCCGCTGGTCGCATATGTCTTCATTGTCTTCTCGGAACCAAGCATTTGCTAGGCTACAAGCATCATCAGGTTGCGAGCTCATTTCCAGATTTCCCACTTAAGACTATACGTCTTGATAATGCTGGTGAATTCATTCCCAAGCGTTTAATGAATATTGTATGGCCATGGGGGAAGTGGTAGAAAATCCGTGGCACATGTCCATACACAGAATGGATTAGCTGAATCATTCATTAAACGAATTCAATGGATTGCTCGACCATTACTTATGAGGTCGCAGCTCCCGGTCTCAGCTTGGGGACATGCAGTCTTACATGCTGCTGAACTAATATGCATCCGGCCATGTGATGCAGAAGATATTCACCATCCAAGCTGCGGTCATGAGCCAGACATCTCCCATATTAAGACATTTGGGTGTTCAGTCTATGTACCCATTGCACCACCACAGAGAACTAAAATGGGACTCCAAAGGAGGATGGGAATATATGTTGGTTTTGATTCTCCAATTCATCACATCTCCCGAGCCGACCACTAGGAATAAGACCGACTTTAAAGGCCAGATCCATGTAGCGCGAAATTCGAGACGCGAATTGTGATAGAGACGTATATCTGCAAAAACCAAGCTGTAGAAGGAACTTTCATGGAACTAAACAATCCTCACAGATGGCACGATCCTGAGACTCATGGCGAGCGAAAGATGATTCAGAGGTACAACTACAAAAAGCTAGCTAAATCAATTGCCAGATTCCTTTGCTGACCCGGACAGAGTAACTAATCGTACCATACCAGCTTGTAATGCACCAGTACGAATAGATGTCCAAAAGGGACAGACTCAAGTTGCTACAGAATCTGCATCACGTAATAAACGTGGCAGACCATAGGTTCCAAATAAGAATCCCCGGAAACCAAAGAAAGGTGCAACGGTTTGAAACTGGGATTCCTGAAATACAGACATAGTCGCGGCTGAGATTCACCTCTAGTGAACGATACAAGAGGTTTGGACGCCAAATCTCAAGGTTCCGAAGGGATCAATAATAATGAAATCTCTATCAATTATAGCATGTCTGGAACTAAATGGAACAGAAAAGATGTCGACATAGATGCAATCTTGCATACAAGGTAACACTTGAGGTTGCGCACACGCAAGAGGATCTAGAACCCACGTCTATAATTGAGTGCACTCGTAGATCAGACTGGCTAAAATGGAAAGAAGCCATAAACGTGGAGTTAAACAGTCTAAGAAAAGGAATGTGTTTGGTCTGATCATAAGGACACCATTCGATACTAAACCAGTGGCGCACAAATGGGTTCTTTGTGGTAAAAGAACCGAACTCGGTGAAGTCGTTAGATACAAAGCACGGCTTGTAGCACAAGGATTCTCACAGAGACCTGGAATCGATTATGAAGAGACTTATTCTCCTGTGGTGGATGCAACTACTTTTTGATTCCTCATAAGTCTGGCTGTAAGAGAAAACTTAGATTTGCGGTTAATGGATGTTGTAACCGCATATCTCTATGAACGGACAATGAAATTATATGAGATTACCAGATGGCATCGAGATTAAGATAAGCATGCATCTCGAGATCAGCACTGCGATAAGGCTGAACAAATCCTTATATGGACTGAAACAAAGCGGACGTATGTGGTATAACCAGTTAAGCGAATATCTCATCAGAGAAGGCTACAAAAACGATCCGATCAGTCCATGCATTAAAAAAAAGAAAACAAAGGATTTGTGATCATAGCAGTATACGTGGATGATTTAAATATCCTCGGAACATCTGGTGAAATCGCCCAAACAGTAGAATGCTTAAAAACAGAATTTGAAATGAAAGACCTGGGCAAACTAAATTCTGTTTGGGGCTACAACTTTGAGTACATCAAAGATGGAATCCTTGTGCATAAATCGACATACATTGAAAAAAATACTCAAGAGATTCAATATGGACCAGGCCCACCCATTGACCAGCGCATGGTTGTGAGGAGCCTAGGATTAGATAGTGATCTATTCGGTCCAAAGAAGGACGATGAAGAAGTTCTCGGAAAAATGCCATACCTCAGTGCCATAGGAGCATTAATGTACTTGGCTAGTCACACTAGACCAGACTCTTTTTGCCGTGAGTCTCCTAACTCGTTTTAGCTCATGTCCAACTAAAAGGCACTAGAACGGTATCAAAACATCTAAGGAACTACAAGGAACTAAGGACTTAGGATTGTTTTACACTAACCCAACAAGGATGGGCTAGTTGTTTTGCTGATGCAGGATATCTATCGGATCCGCACTGTGCCAGGTCTCAGACTGGCTATGTTTACACGCATGGAGGAACAGCTATCTCTTGGAGATCTTATGAAGCAGAGGCAGCCACCTCATCTAACCATGCAGAAATCTTGGCCATTCACGAAGCTAGCAGAGAATGTGTTGGCTGCGATCCATGACCCAGCACATCCGATCAGATGTGGTAGTGGACGAAGATAAAGAGCCTACGGTGATGTTTGAAGACAATGCGGCTTGTATTGCTCAGCTCAAGGACGGTTACATCAAAGGGGATCGGACGAAGCATATTCTGCCCAAATTCTTCTTCACTCATGAGCTACAGAAGGATGGTCAGGTCAAAGTTCAGCAGGTCCGATCAAGTGAGAATTCAGCCGATCTATTCACCAAATCATTGCCGACTTCAACACTCCAGAAGCTCATTTATCAGATTGGGATGCGTAGACTTAAAGATCTACAGTGATGCTCAAATCAGGAGGAGTAATGCGTGTTGTACTCTTTTTCCTTCACCATGGTTTTTCCCACTGGGTTTTCCTGGTAAGGTTTTAATGAGGCAACATTCCCCAGCGCATTATAGAGACCCCGGTTGAGTATCGGGCACGGTTATTTTGTCCAAGGGAGAGTGTTATAAAACATCTTATGGACTCATTAACCGGCCCATTAGGTTTTACTCTTTTCTATTGTACCCTGACATCTATATATATTGTTCCAGAGATCATTAATGAGATATAAGTTTACAACAATCACTTATTTTTTACTCTTCTTCCTTTGTTTATTAATATTTAAAAACAGAAATCTAAAAAAAAAATTCTTTGTATAAATTCTTTAACTAATTATCTATAGTATAAATATGGAATTTAATGATCTTTATATTTAATTAACATGTACATTAACACCAACAAAATTGCATAATATAATTAACAAATCAAAATTGTTTTAGAACTTTATACCCGGGCGTCAGCATCAGATCCGGACCAGAGGGTGGCAGAAATACGATGGCCCGTGGGCCTTTGATTATTTTAAAAGAAGTATTGTAACTAGCCCGTTTTATTTCTTTTAGGCAGAAAACAAAAAAAATTCCTAAAGTTTATGAAGAAAAATCTTTAAAAATATGAATTTAGGCCCAAATACTTACAATTTATTGAATAAGCCAAAAATATTAATGTTTGTTATAAAAATATACCTAAATATTTAATTTGTTTTTAAACTACTAAAAAATTAAAAATAAATCCCTCAGGCCTCCAATTATATTGGGTCGGGACTATTTTGCACAGGTATTTAATTTAGGTTGATAACCTGGGGCTTGTCAGCATGGATCAGCACGGGTCAGCACATATCAACACGGGTCATCAATCTAGGATGGTAAGCTGTGCTAGAGCCCATTAGTTAAACATAATTAAAACAATTGAATTAAAATTAGTAAATATCTTATACATTGCAGTACATACAATCAATGGATAAATGGATAAAAACATAGAGTAGAGTTAAAATCATATTAGCTAATGATTTGAATAGTGCATTAAAAAAATATTATAGATTTTTTAATTTTCAATTAAATCATTTCAAATATTATCTATCCACAAATAAATACATTCACTTATATTATTTAAACATTTACATAAAAATAAGAATTGTTACCAATTAATTTTTTTAACATGTAAAGGTTATCATCAATACTACAACGCGTAATCATGATTTAAAATATCTATATAATTGTTGATATTAACAATTAACATATATTCTTTAACGTAATCACGTTGCTTACAATTTACGTGCCCTATACTCTTAACACCACACAATAATTATTATTTAGTTAATTCATACGATAATTATTTAAAATTTTAAAAACATTGCACCCAGACGCAACATGGGTTATTAGTCTAGTTAAATATTAAAACATATATTTTAACAGTATTATTAAATTTAAAGAAAAAATGTAAGAAATTCTAATATGTATATAATATAATATTTTTTAAAAATCGAAGATCAAATTCAACTTAACACATAATCCACACAACGGTGATAAATTACTTAGTTATTATATAATAAAGTAAGGTTCTTGATTTAAAAAGTTGACATGTGTTCTCCATAATATTGATACATGTCATTTGTTATAAAATGTCATTTATTTTTCTTTTTTTCCTTTGCTTTTTCTGTTATTTTCTCTTTTTAGTAATATGTTATCTTTAAACATAATATTTTGTATATGATATCTACTTCAAGATATATGTTACAAAAAAACAAGGTATTTACGTATGCAAAAACAAATAAAAAATCTCATTTATTTTTTCCGTTTCTTCCTTTATTTCTTAATATTTTTTAAAAAGTCTTACAAAGAAAAAATATCTTTCACCTCCTTCTCTCTTTTTCGTTATCTAATTTTATTGTATAGAATCTTTAAATAACAATCTACAGTATAATTTTGGAATTTAAATTTTTTTATATAAAATCTACTACACTCTTTTTCAAGTAAATACATTATATATTACAAAACATATATCTTTAAACACAATATTTTGTAGATGAAATCTACTTAAAAATATATATTACTAGGATGGTACCCGTTGTTCAACCGCAGGCCAAGTTGTGCTTATGATGATGGTATATTTTTGTTAATTGTTCTCGTGCCTTTTTATAGTAGAAGGATACATCATTTTGTAATGTGTTTTATCACACTGTGTTTTTGTAATAAGTATCATATTGTTTTCATGTTATATTTATATATGATATATAAGTTCGGAATTTGGTATCAGTGCAAAAATGAAATAAATATATTAAACATATATTCAACATACAAATATTTTTTAAAAAATGATATTTAAGTAGTTGGGATAGATATTCATCAGATTTATATATGGAAAGTGAATTATATCATAATCATAATTCGATTATAGATTAATAATCATTGATAGAATAAAATCATAATCCGTAATAATTAATACAAAATCAATTAAAAATAGTTCTAAGATGAGTAGAGGACATAAATAGGTAGATTCAGAACGATCCATTTGGAAAAATCAATCGTTGTTACTTATGGGCTTTCATCATTTAAGATTTCGGAAAGCCTGTCAAATACAAAAAAAAAATTTTTTTTTATTAAATTTATGATATATATAAGACTCTAAAGGATTTACATATTTTAATATTCATACACTGTGATTTTTGAGATATGTTATATTCGAAATATATATAAACAGAAAATATACAGAAAAATAATGGGAGGCAAAAATAGATAAGAAAAAAAAAATTAATTTCACAAATAAAGTTATATGTGAAGGTGAATTTGATTATATATGTTATATGTGAATATTAAAAATAAAATGTTGCATATATTATCAATTAAGAAAATAATAATTTCATAAACAAAATTATATGTTAAGGTGAATTTGATGATATATGTTATATGTGAATATTAGAATAAACTGTTGCGTATATCATCAATTTCTTTTTTGCAAAAACAATACAGAAAAAGAATATGAGGGAAAAATACATACGAAAATTAAAATTTAATTTCATAAACAAAATTATATGTGAAGGTGAATTTGATGATCTATGTTATATGTGAATATTAATAATAAACTGTTGCATATATTATCAATTTTTTTTTCAGAACTTATACAGAAAAAGAATGTGAGGCAAAAACACATACGAAAGATAAATTTAATTTCATAAACAAAGTTATATGTGAAGGTGAATTTGATGATATATATTTTATGTGAATATTAATAATTAACATTTGCGTTGTAAATTAATATTTTTTGCGGTATACATGATACAAATATTTTTCTCAATCAGGAAAACAATAATTATGTGAATAGACCAATTCTGATTCGATAATAAGTGATCCGTTTGTTATTATTCGACAACCGGATATTATTTTTTTGGATATGAATAGGTTAATTCTTGAGAGTTAATGTTTTGGACACAAAATGACCCGAAATATAGATCTGCGTCCTCTTATTCCAGATCCGAATACGACGAAATGGGTGTTTGTCTATTTTTCGCCAATAATCAGACCAATATACCCTTAATGAGACCAAATTTTAAACCTTATGGCGATGGCATTATGCGTAAATACTTGAGAAAGACATGACTAGTTTCTAATTTGTACTTCAATTTTAATAGTAGAAGGATGTATGCAAAAAAGAAATAAAATAAGGAAAATATATGTAGGTCCTATTTTTCCAATTTTCAAATTAAGGTAGAAAAGTGAATTTAAATATATCCACCGTTATAATAGTAATTACTCGGCCATTAAACACCATCTAAACCATTATAAATTTATTTTGTAAGATATAAGACACATATTCTCCTATGAATAACAAGACACACATTTCATAATCCATCATATTTCAAGTAATAGATAATTTGTAATATCTATAACATTTTTTTCCTAACAACTAATAGATTTCAAACTATTTTCTTATGTCAAATTTGTAGGTTTGTTTGCAAGTTTTGATTTCGATATTGTTGCAGCCTCCAACCGCTATCGTCGAACCAACCACAAATGAAAAATTATTTTTACTAAAATTTTTTTTTGGAAAAATGTTAAAAAGACCTTACAAATATATGTTTTGTTGTGAAAAAAAACAATGTTAAAAAACAAAAATGTTTAATTGTTTTTTTAAAATATTATCTATGTTTACTAAGTTGATTGATATGAGAGACAAGTGCGAGGAGTTACCAAGTAACAAATTATGTTTTATTTTGCTTTACTTTCAATTGTACCTACTCAAATTTTTTAAAAAGCTATATTCAATTAAAAATATTTGTTTGTTAAATAAAATGGGCTCTTTAGAAAAAAAAAATTAGAGGAAAAAATATGAAGAAAATTTAATGACAAAAAAAGAACTAACATTTTTACCGTTATTATTTTTAAACCAATATATAAAATTTTGATAAACATAACCAAAATAATCGGTTTAATAAAATAATTGTGGAATGCTTTTCATCCAATCTATATCAAATTAAAGTATTAAATCAATTTAACGCACTGTTATATAATAAATAAGAAAATCTAATATTAAATCTGAAAATAGATATTTTAACAGTCATAATAGATTTAAAGATAAAAATATATATAATATAGAATTCTTTTTAAAAATCGAGGATCAAATTCTACTTAACACATAATCCACGCAATGCGTAAGAACCTACTATATATATATATTTGTAAAAGATATGTGGGAAGAGGTACCACACATTTTGTAGTGAATGAGAAACGTATTCATCATTTATATGTACTAAAATGTTGGTTGATGGAAACAGTGTAAGATCAAGTGTAGCACTATAAATATCTTGTATTGTTTTTCTATAATGAATTATTTTTTGGTTTCATCGTATGTTATAAATCTGCTTTTTTTTTTACTTTAAGTGTTGATGTTATAAAAGAGAAGATTTAAATTTGTTGATGTTATATGTTTTACAAAAAAAACTCATGAATTAAGCTTGCAAGACAGATAATTTCACATATTTAAAATGTCTTGGGTTTGCATAATAACTTTGAAGTCACAATACGTAACTATTCTCATATATGAAAGCACGGGTAAAAAATAATGCAACCGGCCAAAACGAATGAAAAATTAAAACGTTAAAAAATAAAATAAAATTTGATAAAACCTAATTTAAAACCTTTTAAAATAGTTTATTATGAAAGATTGAGCATTTTTCCGTAGCTAATATATTTATGTTTCAATTTCAAATGTTTTCATACAATAAAAAAATTTAGGTTAATTAAACAAAAACATATTATTTTTCAAAACAATATATGAACGAAAACTTAAAGTAAAAGTAGTTGAAACAAAACCCGCGCATACTCTTCTAGTCAGATAATAAAAAAGAGACTCATTCAAGTTTACCATAATCACTAAGACTCATGCTAAGCAAAGAATGCCAAGATAATCCAAAGACTACATAAAATGCGACTATGGAAGTCCAATGTTGAACCAAAACCTAGCTCGATTAGATTCCAGATTTTGCCAGATTCACAGGTGGGCCGAGAGCGGACGTGGACCAAGAGCGGACGTGGGCCAACTAAAGGTGGTGGTCGGGGCGTTACAAGTGGCGGTCGGGACGTTACAAGTGGCGGTCGAGGCGTTACAAGTGGTATCAGAGCTGAACCCAAATAAGTGTGGAGTCAAGAAGGCTCACACTATCGGGAGTAACGATCTAGTGCGCAACGTCCTCGTTGCAGTCTGTTAGTGGGGGTGATTGTAATATCCCGATTTTGGGAATATGGTGAATGTAACAAGTTTTTAAAGCTTCCCGGACATATCAGATCATTAGACGAGGATAAGCCTAATGAACCGAAAAAGGATGTGGATCCATTAAAATGGCGGTCGAAGCATTACACAAACCCTTGAAATTTTGAAAATAATCTCCATCACCTGCTATTAAGCAGATATTGGCGGGTGTCTTGTTGTCAATGATCTGAATCCCAAAATCTGTCGTCAGAACTCAGAACCATATCATATTTGTTTTTCTTCAATCTTACAGTTTGTCTACCCTCTAGGGGCACATCCTCGAAATTTATGGAAGGACAAGATGTTAAAAAATTCAAGATGGGCGCTTGTATATATGATCTTATTGTTTCCATAGCAGGAGATCTCGACTGGTCCATAATATCCTTTCTCCATTAAAGCAGCTTTGAACATATCATGAATCTATGGAAGATCCTGCTTTTGTTGATGGAGGTAAATATGCATAGTATAAGATTTACACATTCTGCTCGTTAATTCTATTTTTCTCTTGAATAATGTATATTTAACTTTAACCCTATATGCTTGTCTTCTCTTTGGCGACTGATATAAAACCAAAGACCAAACCAACATTTTGCATAAATTTCACTAATTTGCATTTCTACAAAAACATCATAAGTTAATCATCCATACGAGTGCAAAAAAGCTTGCAAAAGACACAGATTTTGTCACTGGTCAATTATCAATCACCACCGACTTGACGTTTCCATGAGTCTTCCACGATCAGTTCATCAACTCCCCATTCCTCGAAACTGATTCAGAATCATAAGTAAGTCACAAGAAAAGAACAGATCAAAGAGAAGCGGAGAGAAGAATAATAAAGACTCAACATTCTGAAAGTTTGATATGACTAATGAATGCAGTCTCACCTCCCATCAGGTAGGTAGCGCCTGATAGTGAAAGGTATCTTCCTTTGCCTAAGCTCTTTCATCGCAATCTTAAGCCAAATCATAAATGAGCTCAAATGTTCATATATATTTAAGTTTACTCACAAATAGAACATATCCAAAAACACAAGAAGAAGAAGACAGCACCTCAAGTGGATCAGTCTCACCCTCCAGCTCGACCATGACAGGAGCATTCATGCTGTAACAGCCAAAACACAACATAAAGAATCAAACTTAGTGAGCAAACTTTAACTTTAACATGGAGTAGAACAAATATTGTTCTCAGTAGAGTTAAGTACCCTCATTGAGTTTTATTAAACAATGATGATCATTTCTTAACAAACTGAAGATATAAGATGAGGATATAAACTTAAAGGGGCCAGAACCAGACCTAATCTGCAAAGCGCGAGTGCCGAGGATACGTGCACGTTCATACTTGGTCATAAACTTGGAAGTTTTACGCGGACGTTGTACAGGTTCTGTTTCAACCTTATCTTCTGTTTCAATAGGCTCACCGTTGACATCATCATTCTCTTTCATATCAGCATCTTCCTCTACTCCTTCCTACTCACACAAATTGTAATCACAAACAGAACATTGTAATAAACTCAATGTCTCTTCTACAACGAAGCAAATTATCTTACTTCTATCTCAGGCTCTACTGGCTCATCCTCATATCTGCAATCAAAAATCACCACGTAACATCAACAATTTGAACCACCGATGAAAAAGATTCAAATGAAAGTTTAAAACATTGTACAATAACACTTCAATTAGCTCTTTCTCGATCAATCGACCATGAAATTAGGGGTTTCGACCTTCGAATCGATTAGAATCAATACTATGACCGACTGAAGCAAAATTTCAGGAATCTCATGGATAAACCTTAAATATAGACAATAATTAATCCAATTGCTCTTTATCGTTTACGATTCGTCAAGACGTAGATAGAATCCTTTGAAATCGAGCACAAAGTGATACAGACATGTGAAGACGAGAGAGAGAAAGAGAGAGAGTACCCCAAGTCATCGACTTCGTTGTAATCATCGTCCGCCATGAAAGTCGATTTGAGAAATCGCTATCCTCCTCTTCCACTCGATAATCCCTAATCGAGCAGAAGAAGATCTGTGACGTTGAGAGCAAATTTGTACATTGCGGTTTAATTTATTTGGGCTTAGTGAACCATATTTCTTCAACCCAACTTAGGCCCATATAAAAACCAATTATGACCTAGCATCATTGGGAGATAATGCGGAAAGTTAAAAAAAAAAAAAACTCATTAATTTCTCAAATATTTGTCGAATAAATATAATAATCATCATTCATACAAAAAAATAATCATGAGGGCGAATTAAAACTCTCAATAAAAAGGTGAATCTAAACACTTTACTTGTAAGAGAGCTATCTCGATTCACAAAAGAAAAGTAAACATGGATAAATAATTAATATCGAAGACCAATAGAAAATATCATTAACTCTATCGTATGTGCTATTAAGTATCCACGTGTATGTTGACTGCGCAAATTGAAACTTGAATAAGTCAATGTTAAATATAAAAACAGTCGATGTGTTAACGTTGGTTTTTTTTTTTTTTTTTTTCGTCAAAACTAAACTTTATTAAATAGAAGTATCAGTAGACAAAGAGTTAAGAATCCATAAAGGCGGATTCGAACAAGCAAAATAGAATGGTGTTTCTAAACAACCATATCGAGCAACATTGTGAGCAGAAATATTACAAGAGCGAGAAACAAAAAGAAAGAAAACACCCCTAAATCTTGAAGTCCAGAACTCTATGTCTCGTAAAAGTCCAGTGATGGATATATCCAGCATCTCATGGTTAACGGTGTCAATCAATACTTTACTATCTCCCTCAAAACTCACATGTGTAAAACCATGGCACCAGCATTGTTGCATAGCAAATAGAAGAGCCTTAGTCTTAGCTTCCAAAGGAGAACCTGATGGAGGTAACATTCCCGAGCCCCAACATTTAGCAGTACCTTGATCATCACGGATAATCCAGCCTCCTATCATTTCAAACGTTTGCAAATCGTATTTGGCATCAAAATTACATTTAACAAATGAGGGAGGCGGACATGTCCACGTTGGTGTTATTAAAGTGGGAAAGGATCGGTGTCTCATTAAATTCTGAAAATTGTCTTGAGAAGTAAGCCATTCGTTGACATCCGCCCGTGCATGGAGGACGACCTCCGATGGACTCCCACGAATTTTGTTAAAAGTAAGGTTGTTCCTCGCCTTCCAAACTCGCCAAAGTAGCCAAAAAGGTAAGTATTGTTGTTCTTTAGAAATAAATAAATGAGAAGGAAAATCAAGAAGAGTGGACAAATTCACGTCTAAGTCATCGGAGAAGGATTGTAAGTTTGGCAAGGGGGTGTGTGACCGACGCCAAGCCATTATGGTAAAGGGACATGTGAACAAAACATGATTTATCGATTCTTCCACAAGACCGCAACGCTGACAAATAGGGTCTAAAACCATACCCCTGGAATTGAGCATAGTTGTAGTTCCCAAAGCTTGAGATAAAGCACGCCATAGAAAGTGTTTAATTTTTGGGATAATAGGTAACTTCCATATGCGATTCTTTAATTCTATAGAACCTCGAGGTATTGGTGGTCTCATAGTAGTATAGGATGCATCATGTGTAGAAAACCAATACCCCGATCTAACGGTATATTCACCGGATTTATGATAATGTCATATTAATCTATTCGGAGAAGGATTTTAAAAATGGTTTTTTTTTAAATCTAATTTTGCGTAGTCAATACAAACTTGAGAAATTAATTTGCAAATGTGAAAGTTGAAAAATAATTTTGCAAAATTACAAAAGTTAAGGAATTTAATTATTATTTTATAGGACAATTGGAAATAAAGGAGTTCTAAAAAAAGTTTTGTCCATATACACCTTAATTTCTAAATTGTCATTTTGGACAAATCTACCCCTATATCAAAATTTTGACAATTTTAAGAGAAAAAAACTACAAAAACATGTTGATAGACATGTTTAAAGAAGATTTAGTGAAAACAATTTTTTGATTTGGTCGCATATAAATAGGTTTTTAGATCTTCCGAAAAGTGTAGAATTCGTTTTCTAATTTTTTTGTCTGTTTTAAAACTTTTAGAATACGTATTCTACGCATTATACATGTTCTGAAAATTTTAAAACAGATATTTGTTCTAAAATTTTAGAATACATGTTCTACAAAATTCTGAACTCGTATTCTGCAAATTCTCTATGTTCTACGAAATTTAGAATACGTATTCTAAAGTTTAGAATTTACTCAATATTCTACAAAATTAGATTTCCTTAAAACTAGTAACCGAATCTACAAATAAAGAAAGTAAATCTATTTTATGTAAATCGAATATATTTTTTAACATTTTTGAATCTACTACACCTTTTTTAAATAAATACATTATATATTACAAAAACATATATATTTAAACAAAATATTTTGTATATGAAATATTCTTCAAAATATATATTATGTATGTAAAAAATTAAAATAAAGCAAATATATGTAGGTCATATTTTCAAATCAATGTAAAAAAGTGGTTTTAAATGTATCCAACGTTACAATATTAATAAACCGGCCTTTAAACACTATTTAAACCATTATAAGTTATAACTTTATTTTGTAACATATAAAACATAAATTTAATGATATATTTTTCTGTAATATATACTGTATTTATTTTAAAATAGGTGTAGTAGGTTTTATATAAATGTTTTGTCCAAAATTATACTCTAGATAACTTTTTTTTAGATTTTTGTTTATTAATATTTAAAAAAACATCGGCAAGGAAGAAGAGAAAAATAGGTTTTAAGAATTTTTATTTTTATTTTGATAGGTTGTATAATATATTTTTATTTTTATTTTTTTAATGAAAGACTCTATATGAATAAGAGGTTTAGAATATGAAATATGATTAAAATTTATAATTTTGTTATTTCATTTTTATTTATAATTAAGGGCATAATAGGTTTTTGATTATTATAAAACCTATTCCACCAATCCTAACTAGATAAGTTATATATGGACAATTAGACAAATAAACATCATTTTTCTAATTTTCCCTTATTTTATAGATGGAGAATTAAACGATCATTTTCCTACATCACAAAAACGATCATTTGTAAATACTGTCAAACGGTTTTTCATATGTGGATCCAACAAGTAAAGATAATTTTCTATATAAACGACAAACACGTAAAGGTCTGAAAAAACACAATAGTGGGGTATTTTCCAACGGTTCTCTAATGTTCATGTTATGAAATTAGGGAAAGAAAATGAGAGACCACAATATTAAAGCGTAAAAGATGGAAGAAAAAATCGGAAAACAAAAGGAAAAAACGGATAATGGCACCATGTGTTTGAGAAGATTGTAACCGAAAATGGTCGAAAAATAGAGATCTGAGGTCTTCAAATCAAGAAAAAGGCGAATTGTTTAGTGAAATTTCTCTTGTTAGAGAGTGGGGGGGGGGGGGTTTATAAAATTTTACTTCTCCACGCTGGGATACCGAATCATGCGTTCAGAATCGTGTATGATCTAATAGTTTAGATCCATGATCAAAATATTGTTAGGACCTAGCGCAGAGGAAACCGGAGATTAAACGGGAAATAATCGGAGACTAAATTTAGAACGATTTTGTGTAAAACAAGGTTTAAGACCGGGAAACACTTGATCAGTACAAAGCACATGAGAGTTTAATATGAATCACTTGTAATAAAATTAAATATGTAAAACAAATGACCACTAAATTCTTCAAATTTTGCAATTTTGCAAAATTATGCATAAACTTTCATGTTTACAAATTAATTCCTCAAGTTTGCGTTGACTACAAAAAAACGTTAACTTTTACTTGTTTTATTTAATGTTGACTTTTTCATGCTTCATTTAGAGAATTAACGTGCGTACACGATAGTTCAATAATTACTTTGTCAATTGACAAGAATTAAATAATATTTTCCCCTAAGTTAGTAACTATATAATTTGGAAAGATGTGATGGTTGACTATAAAACTTGGGCAACCTTTAATTTATATTTTATATATAGTAGGATATGATGGTTGACTATATAGTTTCAAATTATATAGTCAACCATGTTGAATATAAATTAAAGATTGGCCAAATTTTAATATAAATGAAAATAATTCCAAATATATTAGGAAATTACATTTAAGGAGACATCATATATATATATATCTAAGTGTTTCAATCATATTTCATTCTCAAAAAAAAAAATTACAAATATGGCTTCATTGTGCAAATGGTTCTATTTTTTGTTCTTGTGTTTGATTGTTCTCTTGATCCCAAGTATGCAGCAAAGAAATCTATGTTTTTATTTTAAACCTATATGGTATGCTCATTTATATATAATACATTTTATGTTTTAAAATTAATTTGTTGAATATTACAGAAGCAGCCGAAGCTGCCGATTCACAGAGGACTAGATATGTTTTGATAGGTACTTGCTCGACCCTTCCAGAATGCTACAAAAAATGCATTGAAATGGGCTTCTCTCACGCAAGATGTTTTCCAAAGGAATACGAAGCTCCAAGCACATGCGGTTGCTATTGAGGAACATGTTCTCTTTAAAATAATAATAATTTTATAAAAATAATGAAATTATCTTAGGGTAATTTTATTTTATTTGATGCAAACAATAACAAAGTAATTTAATCGTGGATGTTTACAACCAGCAAATTTGTAACAAATTGATTATTTTGCAAAGCAAATTAATATTTCTAAAGAAAGAATCATAAACGTACAAAAGTAAATTAATATATGTTTGTCTCTTCGACTTCAATTTGAGTAGAAGGGCAAAGAATTGTGACAAAAACGCAAAAGCGAGAGGACTTGATTGCTATATAACAGTTGGGTCTGTTTCAGTTGAGCCCATTGATATCCGTCGGTATAGTTTTCTATACTACTAAAACAATATAATTTTGTGATATTAGTTAGACTAAAACGGTATTACATAATATCATACGGACTATTCACTTAATCCAAGAAAGTGAAGGAAAAAAACAGTTATGCAAGACATCAGATATCACATAGTCCAAATCAAACTATTTTTTTTGGTGATTTATGTATGGTTTCTTAATTTCTTTGTTTCATGTCTTTTTTCAATAAAAACCACCAGTTTTGTGTGTCCAGAGACTTATCATGTGTAAGTCAAAGATTTCTCTTTTGCTAAGGTGTTAACTTTTAATGGATTATGTGAAAAAACTATATGGTAAATTTAACTGACCAACATTTTTCTAACATGTATTGGATTGGATTTGAGATAATAATAATTAAAAATAAATTAAACTATTCTTATTCATATTATACTTTTCATTCAAAATATTTTGACTGGCTAAATAAATTAATAGTTAAATTCGAATGTTTTTTATTTGTGAAAAAGTTAAATTAGAGTTTTCTGATGTTTTTTTACTATAAGGTCGATGAAAAGTCGTTTGGAAGCTACCCGAGTTAGATTACATTAGTCGGTTTACAGTTATATATTTTCCATATTGATACGAGACAGATCTTCAAACAACGCATATTAATTGTGTGAATAGAGAAATACACAATATACTTTTCCTTTTCTCTTATAAATATTAATTATATTGTCTCTATGAATATATACTTTTTTTTTTTTTTTAATATGAATATATGAATATATACTTATAGATCTTAAAACGTTTCTATATGTATTAATCTTATAAAGTTAAGTTTGGCTATGACATCCCATCCCTAACCACATATTGGTTATGAAGAGTGGTTGGATTTATCTAGCGATTCATTCAAAGAACTCACAAGGAATCAAATCCTTCTTACAACAAATTGCCAACAAATCCCTTTCCAATTCCAAAAATATCTCACATTAAAAACATGGAAAGGGATTTTAGTTATATATAATGGACATGTATCAGTCCACGTATACTCAATTGGTTTTGGATTGAGAATTATAAAACTAACATTTTTGCACGAAACAATCAATCTAAACTTAATTAATCGATTTTTTGTTTTGTTTTGTTTTTATCCTTAAAGTTTGTTACTAACTTTAAATTAGTAATGGGATCGAGCCTCAACGCTCTAAAAGCTCAAGGATAAAATATCAAAAGCTCCCACAAAAGTGAAGCATTTTGTATGACAGGTTAAGGTTGCTTGGCTGTAAGATCGAGACTTGATGGGTAGAGATTAGAGAGATTCATTGTGACAAAACTTTTCCACAATGCGGTTCAGAAGAGAAAATGATGAACTATACAATTTTCAACTGTTCTCTTACAATCCGTCTATAGAGTTTCAGGTCAATGCTTCATGGCACACTCGATCCTCTATGTGGTTGTGTATGGATCCTAATGGAAACATACTATTTACAACATATCGACCTAGAAAACACTCAACGAGACCTATCGCTTTTGCATGCGGAACTTGATTCACTTCTTTGGGCCATAGAATGCATGATCAAGATAGGAAAGACCAATGTGAATTTTACCTCGAATTGCACTGATCTCATCTCGATGATTGATAATCCCTTAGGGTGGCCTACCTTTGCAGCATAACTTGATACTTTCAGAAGTTTCCGCTCTTTTTTGTCTTCTTTTAGTATATGAGTTTCTCTCGTTGTAACAATATTCGAACTGATTTCCTTGCGGAAAAGAGAAGAGCCGGTGAAGTTTTTTTCCCATGTAAGTACATCGGTTCTTAATCGGCTCTCACTAGAGTGTCTTTCTATATTTTAATTAATCGGAGGTTGATGACAAAAAAGAAAAAAAAAATGTTTTCCTGCGATCTAGACATGGTTACTATCACCGGTTCCATCACCTTATATTTTTTCGTCATAATCAATATACTCGAAATTGGATTACTATGGCATCAACCGGGTCACTCTGATGCGATTATGATGTAGGTCTTCTTTAATATTTTAAAAACTCTCTCTTCATAAATTCTGTATATAAAACAAAAGAACATTGAGAGTTTACAAATCTTTAGTAGTTCCATTAACACAAAACCTAATCCTGTGAACTCGATGCAAGTAGGACTCAGTTCTGTAATTCCTCTTGTATTCCATTTCTCTAATTTTTAATAGAAAATCTGAACATTATCGTCTTGTTATCACAAGATTATATCGTCTTGAACACTGACATTAAGAGTCTTATTCTGAAGAACAATGTTTCCTTTGACTGAAATTTCATCTTCCACAGTTACAGCCTCACCTGCAGAAACACATGAATGAAAAGAAAAAGACGAAGTTTACTGAACAAAAAGCTTTAAGAGAAACAATGAAGTTACCAAGAATGGTAATCCCAAGCCTCTCATTGTAATCTCCACTAGCTTAAACTCTTGACCATCTACCTAAAGAAGATTTCCATTCGATGATTGAGTTTATAACAACAACATTGTCCTGCATTTAACCAGATCAGAACATTAAACAAAAAAGCTTTTGGATTCATAACAAGAAGAACATTATAAACACTGATTTAAATTACCTTGATTTGAACATGTTCTAAGATTATGCAGCTAATAAGCCTTACACCAGGTCCAACACGAACATTTGATGAGATCGACACATTTGGACCGATCTTGTTCCAAGGAATTTAAGTGGTTCATTTGCAAATTACATAAGAAGTTTACTAGAATTCAAGAGATAAAACAGGAAATTCACCTTTACGGTTGGTTGCAGTTTTACGGATGGGTGAATATAAACATCACCAATTATCATCGGTTTTCTATTAGTACCATCTCCTGAAGCTAAAAGACGAGGCGATGTATGGTGGAATCGGGAAAGACCGATCATTTCAAATATTTCCTGTTTAAAACAATTTCTTAGCACAAGGAGTAATCCAAGAACGTCTGAAACAATTATTACGACCAACTTACCCCGGAGTCTTAATCTGTTCCAAGAAATCTTTATCCTCATATGTGTATAACTGCTTATTTCCAGCAAGAGGTGACAATATATCTTGATCCAATCATACAAAATCCGTAGGAACAGACCTTGTAGTGGACTAGTAGTTGCCAACTGCTAAATGTCAATGTCTCATCTATAAAGAGGAAAAATTAGCTTACTTCTATCTCAGGATTGTAAGTGCATGTCTTATGCAAAAGTTGAAAAACGTACTGATTTGCTGAAACAGGCGGGAAGCTGTTTGGACTAAGACGTGGACATCAAATTTGTACTGATGACGTGGAAATAGGGTGCTTTCTAAATCTAGCTAGTTAACCTTTTCGAGAAAAGAAACAAGAGATTGAGCTTTTTTGATTAAGAGAGTTGTGAGATTCAGTTCTTGTTTCTAAGAAAGATAAGAAAAATGTTTTTCTTTTAATCATTTCTAGTTTATAATTAGAAGTCTCAGGTGACAAGCTAAAAGGTGTTTAGATCTTGTGTTAAACCATTTAAGAAAGTTTTATGTTCTTAACGTGAATTCTAATAAAAGATACTCAGTGATTCTAAGTTTTGAGATAAAAGATCTAAATACAAGTCCATCAAGTCTTTCAATTGGTATCAGAGCGGGCATCTGAACAAAGTTGTATCTTAACAACATGTGATGATCCAGGATGGACAACTCCAAGGAGCTTGCTGTTTTGAATCGTTCGATAATGCTCATGAAAGGCAATTATGGTCACTGGAAGGTGAAGATGAGAGCTCTCATTCGAGGTCGGAGTGTGGATGTATGGTTCGCCATCAGTGTTGGCTGGAATCCTCTTGTCATGAAGAGTGAGGATGGAAAAGACGTTCTGAAACTAGAAGATCAGTGGACTGACACGGAAAAAGATAAAGCCACAGCGAACTCGAAAGCTCTTTTAGTAATTTTCAACTCAATAAATGAAAATCTTTTCAAACAAATTCAAAACTTTGAAAGTGTAAAAGAAGCTTAGGACAAGCTTGCAAAAGCATATGAAGGTACAAGCAGTGTGAAAAGATCTAGAATTGACATGCTCACTTCTCAATTCGATACCATCACGATGGAAGAAACATCATAGAAGAGTTCAGCGGGAAGCTTAGTGCAATTGCTAGTAAATATGAAAATCTCGGAAAAAGGTATAAAGATAAGAAGTTGGTCAAAAAGCTGCTAAGGTGCCTTCGGTCAAGGTTTAGAGTAAGAAAATAGCCATGGGGGTATTGCTTGATACAAACACTAGTGAGTATGAGGAACTGGTTGGTATGCTTCAGACATATGAGATGGAGATAACTGCCGGAAAGAACAACAAAACACCAAAAACCATAGCATTCACTGTCTCAGATGAGAGAAAAGAAATCCAAGAACTAAAAAATGAAATGAGTCTTATGGCAAAGAACTTGATTGCCACATAACAGTTGGGTCTGTTTCAGTTGAGCCCATTGATATCAGTCGGTATAGTTTTCTATACTACTAAAACGATATAATTTTGTGATATTAGACTAAAACGGTATTACATAATATCATACGGACTATTCACTTAATCCAAGAAAGTGAAGGAAAAAACCAGTTATGCAAGACATCATATATCATATAGTCCAAATCAAACTATTTTTTTTGGTGATTTATGTATGGTTTCTTCATTTCTTTGTTTCATGTATTTTTTCAATAAAAACCACTAGTTTTGTGTGTCCAGAGACTTATCATGTGTAAGTCAAAGATTTCTCTTTTGCTAAGATGTTAACTTTTAATGGACTTTGTGAAAACCTATATGGTGAATTTAACTGACTTACATTTTTCTAACATGTATTGGATCGGATTTGAGATAATAATAATTAAAAATAAATTAAACTATTTTTATTCACATTATACTTTTCATTCAAAATATTTTGACTGGCTAAATAAATTAATAGTTTAATTCGAATGTTTTTTTCACAAATTCGAATGTTTTTTATTTGTGAAAAAGTTAAATTAGAGTTTTCTGATGTGTTTTTTACTATATATAGGGTCGATGAAAAGTCGTTTGGAAGCTACCCGAATTAGATTACGGGGCCGATTGGTAAGGACTTTTACTACAAGCTGTTACTGTAGACTTTTGGCTGTAGAGAATTTGACTGTAAGTACTGTGGCTGTAACTTTAAAATATTTGTAAAAGTCTGATTGGTAACAAAAAAATGTAGAAGCTATGAATTTAAATATTTATAAAAGTGTGATTGGTAATAAAAGCTGTAGAATCTATGATTTTCATTTTAAAATTATGATTTTTTTTTAATTATACCGATATAACAAAATATTTTATTAATAATTACATTTAAGAAAAAAATTACAAATGTTTAGAAATAACTAATAGATAAATAGTTTAAACGAATAAATTTATTTATATTTATTATTTCATGCCAAACTTTAATACCCAAAAACATCAGTAAGAAATGGTATAGTCTAAAAATAGTTTATTATTTCAATTCTAATTTTTTAATTCCATTTTAAATATTTTTTTTGAATTAGTATGTTTATTGATTTTTTTTTATTGTTTTTGAATGATTCTTGATCATATTATAAACAATGTCGTTTTTATTTGTTTGTGTAGAATTTTTCTATTCATTATTATTGTTTTATTGTAATTCTTAGTATTAATATACATTGTTGTTAAAAAAAAATTAAAAAAGAATCGTACAGTCTTCTAAAAGCCATGTTTTTGTGGCTTTAAAAAGGTATAAAGATAAGAAGTTGGTCAAGAAGCTGCTAAGGTGCCTTCCGTCAAGGTTTGAAGTAAGAAAACAGCCATGGGGACATTGCTTGATACAAACACTATTGAATATGAGGAAGTGGTTGGTATGCTTCAGGCATATGAGATGAAGATAACTGCTAGAAAGAACAACAAAACACCAAAAACCATAGCATTTACTGTCTCAGATGAGAGAAAAGAAATCCAAGAACTAAAAAATGAAATGAGTCTTATGGCAAAGAACTTCAGTAGAGCTCTAAGATGAGTGGAAAAGGGGAACAAAATATCATTTGTACAAGGACAAGGGTATGAAAAATGAAAAGGAACGAGAAGAACTGAAATTCAATGTCATGAATGTCAGGGTTATAGACATATAGCTGAATGTCCATCTTTAAAGTGAAAAGAGCTGAAGTGTTTTGAGTGCAAAGGTGTAGGACATACCAAGGCTGATTGTATGAACACATCTTCAAGAAGATACAAGTCATACCTAGCTGAAAGTGAGAGTGATACTGAGGAAGATGGCTCATCAGATGGAGAAACAGGTTCCGTAGCTTTCATTGGAGTTATGTGTAATGGTGAGGAATTTCTGACAGTGACAATGGTGAAGAAGAAGTTGATGTGGACTCTAAATTCATGAAGCTTTACGACAACTAGTTAATTTTATGAAAGGAGAACGTGACGCTGATAGAAAAAAGACTTGAGTTTGAAAACTATAAATGAAGAACTGAGAAAAGAGATGGTAGATGAGATAGAAAAGAACAAAGCTTTTGACTTAGTAGTGTTGGGATTTAAAGAAAAGGGTATTGTGACCAATGCTGACAAAGAAGTGGAAATGCACAAAGAACTGCAGACATATCAAATCATGACTAAGAGGTTGAAAGAGAATCTCGTCGAGGAAATCGAGAAGAACAAATCACTAGGTCAAGAACTACTTGAGACAAGGAAGAAGATACACATGCTCAATAGTGGAACAAAGGATCTGGAATCTATATTGGCTTTTGGGACAGTAGGAAAATCCAACTTTGGTCTTGGATATAATGGAGGAGCAACCGGTGGTATCACAAATTTCGTTCGTGGGAGCAAAAATGTCACAGAACCTGTGAGACATGATACAAAAAATAATCACATGGCTTTTCCAGCAAGAAATCAGTAATACGGGTACAGAACTATAACAAGAAACCAGAAGAAACAGAACCATAAGTGGATATGAGTGTTGCTACTGTGGACGTCATGGGCACATCAAACGTCAATGCTACAAATGCACAAATAAGGTAAAGAAGTTACTAAGACAAGGAAAATTCTGTCCTCATCAAAGAACATAAATACAAGTCTATGTAGCAAAATCAGAATTGTATTGTCATGTCGCCTTTACATATGCTGAATCAATGTCAACCAAACCATGGTATTTTGTGTTATGGTAACAACTTCTTGGACACATGAATGCTAGGAGACTAAGTAAACTAGTCAGTCAAGAAATTGTCAGAGGAGTACCAGATTTAAAGCATGTCGACAAAACTGTGTGTGGAGCCTGCAACCAAGGAAAGCAAATCAAAGTTCAAAAAAAAAAGTAAAAGATGTTCAAACCACCCAAGTGCTGGATCTTATACACATGGACCTTATGTGACCCATGCAGACTGAAAGCATTGCTGGAAATATAGGTATGTGTTTGTCTTAGTGGATGATTTCTCTCGCTTCACATGGGTACGTTTTATCAGGGAAAAATCAGAAACATATGATAGTTTCAAGATCCTAGCTTTGCAACTGAAAAATGAAAAGAAGATGGGAATTAAACAAATTCGATGGAGGAGAGTTTCAAAATGCAGTCTTCAATGGTTTTTGTAAATCTCAAGACATTTTTCATCAATATTCTGCTCCTACGACACCACAGTCAAATGGTGTGGTTGAAAGAAAAAACAGAACCCTTCAAAAAATGGCTAGGGCAATGATTCATGGAAATGGAGTTTTTGAAAGATTTTGGGATGAAGCTATCAACACAGCTTGCTATGTGATAAATCGCGTATATGTGAAAACAGAGACAAACAAGACACCATATGAGATATGGAAAGGAAAAAAGCCTAACCTTAGCTATTTCCGTGTTTTCGGATGTGCTTGCTACATTCTAAACGACAAGGATCAGTTGGAAAAATTTGACTCACATAGCAAAGAGGGGTGCTTTCTTGGTTACTCCAGCAACAACACTGCTTACAGAGTCTACAATAAGGAAAGAGGGAGAATTGAGGAGTCAATGAATGTTGTCTTTGATGATGGTAGCACACCAGCGCTAGACATAGTGTCAAGTCTGAAATTAGGAGGACGGGTTAAAACCATTACAAAATTAGAGGAACCTACCTTAGTTGAGCTGATCAAGGATGTATCAGGTGAGGATGAGAGCGCTGAAGAAGCTACTCATGATGAATCTCGAACAACACATGTTCATAAGAATCATTCTGTCAAGGATGTAATTGGTGATCTCGGAGAAGGTAGGAAAACTAAAGGAGTAAAAATAGACTTCAAGCAAATGACAGGCTTGACATGCTTTGACATAGTGATGTTCTCTTGTTTTGTGTCTATGGTGGAACCAAAGAATGTGAAGGAAACTCTTGATGATCACTTCTGGCGCTAGCAATGCATAAGGAACTAGAAGAATTTGTACGAAATTGTGTTTAGAATTTAGTATCACGTCCACTTGAAGTAAATGTCATAGGCACAAAATGGATATTCAAGAACAAGATAGACAAGGATGAAAATGTTACCAGAAATAAGGCAAGTCTGGTAGCTCAAGGATATACTCAAGTAGAAGGGCTTGATTTTGACGAAACTTTTGCTCTAGTTACAAGATTAGAATGCATCTGATTCTTAGTTGCCACTGCGTGTGAAATGAACTTCTTACTACATCAGATGGACGTTAAACACGTTTTTTAAATAAAATTATCCAAGAGGATGTGTATGTAGAGCAACCTAAAGGTTTTGAAAGCTCAAAATTTCCAGACCATGTTTAAAAACTAGATAAAGCTCTGTATGGTCTTAAGCAAGCACCGCGTGCCTGGTATGAGAGACTCACTACATTCCTATTAACACAGGGATACACCAGAGGAAGCATGGACAAAACTCTATCCATCAAGACCGATGCACGTGGAATAGTCATCATACAAATATATGTAGACGACATAGTCTTTGGTGGAACGTTAGAAAAGTTGGTAGAAGCATTCATCAAAAGCATGACTACTAAGTTCAGGATGAGCATGGTAGGTGAACTGAAGTATTTTTTGGGCTTACAAGTACACCAGTCAGATGAAGGAATCACCATATCCCAAAGTACCTATGCTCAGAATCTGGTTAAACGGTTTGGTCTGTGTTCCAGAAAGTCTGCAAAATCACCAATGGGTACTTCACTGAAACTGTCTAAAAATGAATCAATGAGAAAGTTGATGAAAAGTTATATCGTGGGATGATTGGGAGTCTACTATATCTTTGTAGATCGGTCTACTTTTAGTAGACCAGATCTTTGTTTGATTGTTGGTTTGTGTGCACGATACCAAGCTAATCCTAAAGCATCTCACATGGCCGTTGTAAAGAGGATTATTAAGTATGTGAAGGGAACAACTAACTACGGGCTCAACTACACAAAGGACACAAATTGAAGCCTAGTTGGTTATTGTGATGCTGACTGGGCCGGATGTGTAAATGATCGAAGAAGCACTACCGGAGGAGCGTTCTTTCTTGGATATAACTTAGTTTCATGGCACAGCAAGAAGCAAAATTGCGTCTCATTATCTACTGTTGAGGCAGAGTATATCGCTCTTGGAAGCTGATGTACTTAACTTCTATGGATGAGACAAATGGCCTCTGATTACGGTACTCATCTCTCAGAACCTTTATTCGTTAAGTGTGATAGCAAAAACGCTCTAGACATCTCCAAGAATCTGGTACAACAATCTAGAACAAAACATATTGACATTAGGCATTATTTTGTTAGAAAATTAGTAGAAGATAAACAAGTAATAATTGAGCATGTATCTACATAATTTCAACTTGCTGATATTATCATAAAGCCCCTGGACTTTAATACGTTTGCTAACCTGGAAATGTCCTTGGGAGTTTGTGAGCTCTAACTGTTTTTTTTTTGTGAGTGTTTGTGTTGAGACAGGGGTAGGTTGTATAGGAGGTACACTATGACTTTTAGATTCTTTTCTGAGACTATGCATTTTTCAATATCCATAAAGGAAAAGGGGCTAGAAATTTAAGATGAATGCTCTGATAGAACTCTGCTTTTCACAAGATTTTTTTTTCTTGGTTTATTAAGAAAAGGGGAAGCAGGTTTATTATATTTTTATGTGCAAAGGGAAAAAAAAAGACGAAAAACACGATTTGAATCCAAACCCTAATCATGCCGCAAACACGAGCTTCACAGAAGAGATTGGCCTCAGAAAGATTGCAACTTCATGATTCCGAGAGCTCAATCAAAGTAATTCCGACCTCGACGACTCCTCGTGTTCAATCCACATCACAATCTCGATCTGTAGATGGAGCCATTGCATGGGAATCTCAATCTGGAGGTGAATCTGCCAAAGAGAGCTCACCGCCTCACCCTGCTTCTTCGCCGCAAACCCAAGCCCACGCTTTTACTTCTAAGCCGCCCATACGGGATCCTGCCCCTGATTTACAGAAGACATATCTCGCATCTAGTGGTCGTCTCCCTTACAATCCCTCATACAGAAGCAGCATCCACCGATATCACCAGTCCAAACGAGGTGTTGAAGATCCATCAATCTGGCAGCCACCGTATGAGCCTATTTAAGGGTGTCCACCCAGGTTTCTCACATCTCAAGGTGTCCAACAATTCAAGGATTTTCGTAGACGGGAGTTGTTTGAACAGAGGTATGTTCCTCGAGGACCTGTAGAGAATAATGAGATGCTGGGAGTAATTGATGAGAATCATCTGTTAGAAACTGTCACTAAACTAGAGTCATTTTTTCAAGAAGTAATCTGGGAGTTCTACTCGAATTTCCACATTTACATCTTTAAGACACTGAAGTCTAAGGTCTTTGTTAGAGGGAATATGTATGAGTTTTTGCCACAGAAGATCAACAAGGTTTTTCGTACTCCGGCTATTAAGTGGCATCCTTAAGACTGAACTTGATCGAGTTGAGCTTAGCAAACATGCTTTAGCTAAGTATCTATCTTCTAAGAGGATTATGAGCTGGAAAGACTTGAGGACCTCTACGATGCCTACTTATCTTACTGGATTATATCTCATTTGCTGTTTGAATTGGATACCATCGAAGAACAATTCTAACGTAAATGTGGATCGTGTTAAACTTTTATATCTCATTGATAAGAGGATTCCCTTCAACTATAGAAAATTGGTTTATGATCAGGCCAGAGTCAGAATATTCTACCCTTTTCGAATCTGATTTATCGTGTCATTCATTTTCACAGGGAGATAACTCTTGAAACCTTTGAGAAAGCTGAACCAGAGCCCAAGGCATTCAACCCTAAAGTTCGTGGAGGTACTGGTTTCATACGTAGGAGAACTAGTACTTATGTCTTTGGAAAGTCTCTAGCTACTGACCTGAGGTATACTGCCTCATTACTTGTGGATATGGCTAGACGTCATGAAGGTACGTTTTTATTCTGTATAAGGTTTTCTATAAATCTTAGGGTTTGTTTTTGAGTCAATTGTGCCATTCAAGCAAGGGGAGACTATGGTCTGGGTGAGACATCAATTGTTCTTAGTGAGAATTATGGTAAAAACTTTTTTGAACCTGAAGCTGATGATCTAGACCCTCCTCAGCCTGTTGAAGATCCTTACCCTGAGCGTTCACCAATTAAGACCAATAGCCTAGACAAAGGAAAATCTGAAGGATTTGAGGAGGAGGAATCAAAGTCTGAATCAATTAGGATTTTCTAGATTCAAGGGGAACATTAGGGTTGATAGGAGTGGATATCTTGTAGTAGTTTTTTCTAATGTTTTTGAAAGAGAAATTATGTACTGAAGTCTTGTGTTTGTGTTGACATTGCTCTGGAAAAATTTGGTCTTAATACTTACTTTGGTTGAAATGTTTTTCAAAATTGTTCTTTCATTTCTTATGCATTGGAAGTTTCCATTGTGATATGATGAATGCTTGTGAGCACTTGAAAGGTTAAATGCAAGAGAGATTGAATTGTCAAATTGAATCAAAATGGGGAGATTGTAAGTGCATGTCTTATGCAAAAGTTGAAGAATGCAGTGAGTTGCTGAAACAGGCTGGAAGCTGTTTGGACTAAGACGTGGACATCAAGTTTGTACTGCTCACATGGAGATAATCTTAAGAAAGTTCTATTATCAGTTCGAAAGGATGTATTCGAGATAAAGATTTGGAACAATCCAAGATCGTGAAAGTTAACCTAGGAGAAACAAATACCCGATGAATATAAATAGGGTGCTTTGTGAATCTAGCTAATTTACCTTTTCGAGAAAAGAAACAAGAGATTGAGTTTTTTTCTGATTAAGAGAGTTGTGAGACTCAATTCTTGTTTCTAAGAAAGATAAGAGAAAATGCTTTTCTTTTAATCGTTTCTAGTTCATAATTAGAAGTCTCAGGTGACAAGCTAAAAGGTGTTTAGATCTTGTGTAAAACATGTTAAGAAAGTGTTCTATTCTTAACGTGAATTCTAATAAAAGATACTCAGTGATTCTGAGTTTCGAGATAAAAGATCTAAATACAAGTCCATCCAGTCTTTCAAGGCTCAACTGCTCAACCTTATATTTGCACAGATGAAAAGATTCAAACGAAGTCCCAAAAAGATCTCTTTCTAAATCAATGAAACTAGGGATTTCTACTTCAAATTAATAAGAATTAACACTATGATGCCAAAACAAACAAAGGAAAATTTCACTGAAGAAACTCATTCATGAACTTAACTCGAGAGAATGATAAATCTGATTGCTCTAAATCGTGTATGATTCGTCGAGAATATGAGAAGAAGATGAATCCTTTGAAATCGAGTGCAAAATGATACATGCATAGGAAATCAAGATAAGAGAGGGAAATAATACCCTAAGTCATCGAATTCGTTGTAATCTTCGTCCGCCATTAAAGTCGACTTGAGAAATCGCTCCTCCTCTTGTTCTCTATATAACCCTAAGTAACGATCGATGCAGAGTATAGAAACAACGGGAATGAGTGACATTTTTAATTCCGGTTTACTTATTTGGTTTAATGAACCGTATGTTCGGTCCATTTTATGTCAAGCCCAATTTAAAGCCCACACATGAGATTCAATATTTAAACAGTCTCCCAAAAGAAATCAAATATAAAACAGTTTTCCTGCTGAGCAATGAGTTATTTTACCATTGGGTGTTTAACCATAGTTTTTGTGTCGATTAGGACTTTGAATCGGTTACAAATGGATTTCACTAGTTAAATCATAGTCAATTGTAAGTAGATTAAAACTCGAACCCGAAACCATCCAATTTTAGTTCTTGCGTTAGGAGAACTGGGTAAAACTATTATTACATATAAATGTAGTATAACTAGTAAAATAAGTGGTATTGATTGACTTTTTCTATTTTTTGGCAAAATACAATGAGCAACAACAACAACATACATTTGAAATTCCAAGGTCAAATGTATAGTTTAAAAGTTGAATACATTAGTGGAGGAGATAATATTGTCGATGATAGAAGCAAAGATATGCAAGAGGCTTATGTTAGATAAAAGCAAGGTTAAATTGCAGTTGAGTTATATTCTACTGCTGGTGGGATGTGTGGAACAGTTTACTATTTCTGATGATGAGGATCTGTCTGTTACCTAACGTCCTTTGATAAAGATAATCGTAGATGCATTTTGTTTGTGGAGGCCATCACTACATCGGGTCTGCCCAAGCAACTGTTGAGAACGGAGAAAAGTTCTTTTGGTATGAACTATGATAATCAAATCGGAGCTAATGCCATTACTTTGTTCGCAGTCAACGGACATGCAAAAGAACAATATGATGCGATAGAGGATGATGATACTAGAGAGGTTGGTATTGTATCACGTGATGATTGTGTGAATAATTGTATGGATTTATCGGATATGCGTGATGATTATGTTGAGCTTCCATCCTGTTGTAAAATCTAGTCAGTTTATAGAATCATAGGAAGACGGTTTGGGTATGAGTGAACTTCAAGAATTTCAAAATAAGAAGACGTTGCAAGAATTTATGGATAGAGCAGCATTTGTTAACTGTTTTAGGTTTTTTATAGCAAAGTCGGATAAGGTGCGTTTAGTGCTAAAATTTGCTCAAGAAAGTTGTAAATGGGGTTTACGAGCTGGAAAGATTGCAAATACAGAAGGTTTCTTGATTAGAACGTTCAACAAGATGCATACATGCTCTTGGACTAGTCAGAGTTAAAGCAATACAAAGAGGAAAGGCACACCATAGTTGGTTGCCTCACTTTTGCATGATGATTATCCTGGACAAATGCAAACTTCAAGTCCTAAATTTATCATTGATCTTGTTAAGAAAAAAATTGTTGTGAATATATCATACTCCACGGCGTTGAGAGGGAAAAACAAAGTTATTTGTGATTTGCATGGTAGCCCAAAAATAAGGTACAAGATGTTGTATGGTTATTTGTACGAGTTAGAGTATCTCAATCATGGTACAAAAACAAGTGTGAAATTCGATGAGAAGGAAAAAATTCAAGTACCTATTCATAGCTTTGGGAGCTAACATTGAAGGGTTTCAAGTCATGAGAAAAGTGATAATTGTGGATGCAAATTTTCTCAAGAACGGATATGGTGGTGTATTAGTTTTTCCCTCAGCTCAAGATCCTAATCGGCACCATTATCCCATAGCGTTTGGTGTACTCGATGGTAAGAATAATGAAATTTGGACATAGTTTTCCGAGACTCTAATAACGGTGGTAGCTGACTCTTCCGAATTGGTATTTATTATTGACAGAAATGCAAGTTTCATCAACGCCATAACTAATATGTATCCCCAGGCTCATCATGGGTATTGTATATGGCATTTATCGCAAAATGTAAAAGGGCATGCTTCTAACGTCAACAAAGACGTAGTCGCATGGAGATTCATAGAGTGCGGTAGGCTTTATAGAGTGGCTGAGTTCAACTGTGCTTATTCTACTTTTACGACGAGATTTGCTTCTGCGGCCAATCTGGAGGAAACTACAGAGAAAAAAAAATGCGCAAGGTGTTGTTTTTCAAGAGATAGTGATAAGTGTATATTTTACATGTTTTAAGAATAAGTTTTCATACGTTTTAATCCCACTTTGTACAATTTTTGGGATGTTTTCATGCATTAAACTCTCATTCGGTGTTGTCTTGCATTTTAGATGTCCTAGGTTGTTTTGTGTCTTCTTTTTGTTCTTTTTGTGTTTATTCAGGTGTTTAGGAGTGGATTGGGTCAAAGGATATGCATAGAAATGGAAAGAAAATGAAGGATGCAAATTTTGGACCAAAGCTAGGAAATGTCAAATGCAGAGTCAATCCAACATGCTTGAAAGAATCGAGTCATACGAATGCCTTTACTTTGGATTTTTAGCTTATAGCTCTTCATTAAAGTCATAGTAAATTGAGTTAACTTTTCCAATGGAGGTGTTTCAGAGCATTTGGTACGTGGTTCAAAAGTTATGCCCATTTAGTGAAGATATGTCAAAAATCGGTCCGAAACCGATTTTCGTGACCGTTCGCAAAAAATGGCTGAGGAACACACCTGGATCAAAAATCACCCAAGGTCGATTTCCAAGTCCGAATGTTGGCAAAAATCGACCCATGGTCGATTTTCAAGTCCGATTTATGACTTTTCTCTGTTTTCTCACTTGCGAATCCACACCCATAAAGCCATATTTTTGAGACCACTAAATGATGACTTTTTCTCTAGAGTGGGTTTCGACCCAAACTCTCTCCTCAGAGATTTGTATTGTCTTCAAGATTCATGCACTTTAGAGAAGATTTCTTCAACCCTATCTATATATATATTTTATTTGTTCTTTTCTTCATTTTTCATGTCTTTTTTCTTTTGTGTTCTTGATGTTCTTGTGAGTTGACTTTTCTGGTTTTATGGATTGCTTGATTTGATGATTTGATGATTGATTGTTGATGTTTAGACTTAGATAAATCATTTTTCTTCATGCTAGGAAAGATCTTTATGCTAGAAATGAACTTGATCACTCAATTCTAGAACTTATGACAATTATTGCTCACAAGGTGTTTGATAAATGTCTAGAAAATTTCCAAGCATGCATTTCGCTCTTAACCGATGAATTGTTGACTTATATGGACTCATACTTACATGATTATAGATATCTAGTTGCAATTGGGTTGTTGGGTGACAAAATAAACCAAACTAGATTGATTTGTAAATGGATTAGCATCATGGGAATGAGCTAATCTACTTGAGTGTTCCATTCATAAGAGATGAAATGTGAATTGAATGTTTATGCATCATTGGTTAAATTGTCTTGATGCGTTAGATAATGAATGATTTAGGATGATTGTGAGTATTAGGATTGCTTCTAAGTCATACGTGCTACCTGCAGTTTCGACTATTACGAATTGTAAAACCTCAAAACTGCCACTAGATTAGGTAGTTCTAGTTTGCGAACTTAATGCGGACAAACCGAAACTAGAGCTACACCTTAAGATTAGATAGATTTTTGTCTTATCCCATGCCTGTTGAATCTATAGGTCATGAGATAAGCAGCACTGGTGTTAGTGCCTTAGATTAGGTTTGTCATTTCGATTCTTTGAGCACCCGAAGAAGTTAGATGAATGCTTGAAACGAACCTTTTGTGAGCTTCTCACATGGCCACCCAACTGGAGTATGATGTAGGGTGATTTAGGGAAACTAATGGACTTGTGATAAATGCTCAATGATTATTGAATTGCGAACGGGAGTTCTTGTCAGTTCGATGATTGATGTAGGGATTGATACCACGGGAGTGGATTAATCTATTTATGTGTGTTCCATGTTCTAGGATAGTGTTTAATGCTTCCAATTGATTCATTGTTTGATTGTTAATCATCTCTTTGATAGTTTAATCCATGATCCAGAGCTTTGTCTTTTGTTTTCTTTCTTGCATTTCTTTTACATTTTGATAAAAATATAAAAACCAATAAAAACGTTTTGCTCTAGCTTAGTTTGTTTCTCGTATCTTTGGTGTGTAATCCTTAGTCCCTGTGGATTCGATACCCTAAGTGCTTCAATGACATACCTTATGATTGAGGTAGTTTCGCACATCGGGTTTTAATTGATGTGCTTAGGAGCCTTGAAAACTCCTGCAATCAGATAGATACAACATAGACACAAGCAACTCTGTGGATTCTTTGAACATTGTTTTTATGGCAGCAAGGAGGTACTCCTTAATAACCATGCTTGATACGATCATTTTTTTTTTTGTAAATGGTTTAATAAACATCAGAATGAGTCTATGTCTAGATCAAATGAACGCAAAACTGGTGCCTGTAGTGGAGAACTACTTACACGTTTAATGGGCAGAAGCTGAAAAATCAAATGTGACGGAGCTTGAATACAATGTCATCGGGACGGATGGAAAGCCTTATTTCGTGAACTTGCTCTTAAAAAGTTGCAGTTGCAAGGTGTTCGAATATGAAAGGTATCCTTGTGTGCATGCACTAGCCGCTTACATTGATTTTAAAAGGCATGCAAATAGAAGTCATGATATCGATTTACATTATTTGTGTTCAACATATTATTGGACGAAGCAATGGGTAATGGCGTATTACAAGACCATTTATTTAGTGTCGGATAGGTCTGCATGGAATGTCCTAGATTACATCAAAGAGAAGTTGATCATACCTCTGCATCTCGTCAAAAAGAAAGGAAGAAAGAAAGTAAAAAGGTTTCCATCGGCTGGGGAATGGCGTCGAAGGACGCAAAATCAAAGGCGGCCAAGAGAAAGACTCCATTGGTTGTTATTTGGAAATCATAGTAGTGTTTTATTTTATCTTCACCTTTTGTTTTGTAAAACAGATACGGTTTGGATTATGGTAGAACTGGGAAGAACTAGTATTAAATGATGTGGAGTTTAAGATTTTGAAAAATTAGAAAAGTCAAAGAAAAAGAAGAGAAAAATGGAGTGAGTTCAGCGCCACGTGGACCATTCTGAGAGAGAAGCATCAAAAAAAAAAAAAATACAAAAACTTCAAAAATAAAAGGGAGAAGCGTAAAAACAAAGTCCAAATGATCACTACTCATATATATTGCAAATCTAATGCAAGAAGCATTTATGAAAATAATTAGCTGATGGATTGATTTGATTATGGATCCTCACATATGAATAATGAACTTGAACTTCAGAGAAATCTCATAATCCAGCTTGAAATACTCCAATAAAGTGAGTTTACAACACGTGAAAAACGTGATATACCCTTTGGTTCCAAAGATAAAAAAATCTTCGAAATAAAAGGAGCAAGAAGAGTAATGAGACCTTCTACATGGTCAATAATAAAATCAGGTAGCTGAATGAAATCAATAATATTGATAAAGAGATCTCGATTAACTATGTCATTAATAATATAGAACCAAAAAAAATGATTGTCAACAATGTGAATGATATAGCGCGCAATATAATCATAACTCTCTGCTCCGTAGATGAGCATGAAGAGAAAATGAGGATCATGAATCTCTGCTCCGTGGATGAATGCATATAGAAATAAGGATCATGAATCTCCGCTCCGTAGATGAGCGTAAAGAGAAACTTAGAATCATGAATCTCCACTACATGGACGAGTGTATAAGATAAAAAAAAAATTGGCCAAAGTGATATATGAATTATGTTTCTGGAAACTCTATTTGAGCAAAACTCATGTAAAGTTATAGAGTATGATAGAAATTATTTGGCAGAAAAAGCTCTGGAGTGAAAAAGTTGTCCTCAAGCATCCCAAATTATAAATCTAGTGAAAGGTATGTTATATAAAAAGATAAAGGGATTCGTCTAGAAGAAAAACATGTTGCTAAATTATCTGAGAATTACATTAACTTCGTCTAAGGTGGGAGATTATGGGCTAGAAGTGGAATAGATGATATAAAATGGGATGTTCTTTTTTTGTTTCGTAGCTGATTATGAAAATGATATACCCAAGATTCGTATCAGGGTGCCAGAAAAGGCTTGATTGAGAGAAATGGCAAATGGTCATGAGAAATGAATTACGCTCTCCTAATAAGAGAAATATATTTTAAATTTATTATTATTACACCTGAAGATGTAAAACATGTCGGGTGCAAGTGGATCTTTGTATGAAAAGAATGAGGAAAGCAAGGTTACAAGATACAAATCTCCACTTGTGGCAAAAGGTTTTTCTCATATATCGGGAACTGATTATGATTAAACATATTCTCCGATCATGGATGCAATCACATTCAGGTACTTAATAATTCTAACAACATCCAAAAATTAGAGCATGTACCTTATTGATGTTGTGACTGTATACCTATACGGATCACTGGATAATGACATATATATGAAAATTTTGGAAGGATTCAAGATTCTGAAAGGATCAACAATCCCAGAAGGATCCAAGGACATTTGTTCGGTCAAATTACATCGATCACTATACGGATTAAAACAATCCGGACGCATGTGGTATAATCGCTTAAGCTAATATTTGTTGAAAAAGGAAATATCAATAATACAATACACCATTGCGTGTTCATTAAGAAATCTCAATTTGGATTTGTGAACATTTCTGTTTATGCTGATAACGTGAACACAATAGGAACTCAAAAGGAAGTTGATGATGCGAAAAATCTGGAAATGCCTTGTATAAGTGTTATAGGTGCATTTATGTATCTTACAAATTATACTCTACTAGATATTATATTTTTGCTACCAATCTGCTTGCAAGATATAGTTCATCCCATACATGCAGACATTGGAACGGGATAAAGAGTTATCTCCAAGGTACGATTGACTTGGAATTATTTTATCCTCGAAACTCTGCGTTTGGTCTGGTTGGTTTTTTACATGCAGGATATTTATCTGATCCGCATAAAACTCGATCGTAAACCGGATATGTCTTCACAATTAGAGAGAATATATATGGATGAGGTCCATGACATATCATATACAAGAAGCTAGCGAGATAATAACAAGTAAAGAACCAAAAAAATTGTTTTAGGATAATGTGACATGTGTTGCTCAACTCAAGGAAGGATACATCAAAGAGTGATAGGACAAAACATATCCCTCCAAGATTTGTCTCCTATACTCAAGAACTCATGAATAATCAAGAAGTCGACATCGAGTACATTCGTTCTCAAGAACTCATGAAGAATCAAAAAGTCGACATCGAGTACATTCGTTCAAGTGACAATGTAGCAGATCTTTTCAGTAAGACGCTATCTACTTCAACTTTTCGAAAGCATATTCAAAATATTGGAATGAACCATCTACAAGAATTATGAAGACAAGATCATATCCATCTTTCAAGGAGAGTTTACGTCACTATACTCTTTTTCTCTTATCATGGTTTTTATCCCAGTGGGCTTTTCCATGATAAGTTTTTTAATGAGGCAGTATGTAATGCATCAATAGTGATGAATACTCAAGAGAAAGTATTAGATAATATGTGTGATTATTCATCACATGAATTTATAATAATTCTCCAAGTGTCTTTACATTGAGAGATTATTCATCTTTTAAATAGCTTAGTCACCATACATGTGTCATCATTTTAACATCTTTTGTTACCTATAAATAGGTGTAACACTAAGAAATGAGAAGTGGAAGAAGAAGAAATATTACCCCTTTATCTCTTTTGTGTTTGTTTGTGTGTCTCTGTCTCTCAAATCAACATCCATATAAACACACGTATATATCATCACCCTTATATATTGATTTCACAATACTTTATTGTTTTTGAGTTTTTTTTTTGTAACAAATAAAAACGTAAATACTTTCTTAAGAAAAGCCTTTCTAAAAATTAATGGGACATGTCTATAACAGGATATATAAAATTACATTTATGTTTGTTAGTTTTTCAAAAAAACTCTTGATAACTTTGTATTTTACCGCTTAATCATGGTTGTTAATATCCAATTTATTGTGTTTCATTGATATTTTCTTTGTGTTTTGTTACATTTAGAGTCCAGCTAAGTCTTTTTGCATTTTAAAAGTTTTTTAGTATCTTTGTGTGTATTTGGTGTGTGTTTTATGTTTTTTGAATCATTTCAGGTTGTAATAATTGTGGAAAAACATTTGGATGCAAAGAAGAAAATTGATGATGCAAAACTAGTTAAAAGGACCTCAAAGATCGACTCGAATGAAGATCTTCCACTGGGATTTAGCTTCAGAGTTCTTCATGAAAGTCATAGGAAGTTGAGTTAGCTTCCCAGTGGCGGTGATTTCATGCCAATCCAAGCTACAATGAAAAAACTTATGGCTGATTTAGTGGAGATATATCAATCAGACGCGTAAAAGAATCTAATCCAAAACTTTTTTTGAGACCAGTAAGTACATCGGCCAACTGTAGCGGGTAATACTGCCCGCTGCAGACCTTCACCAACCCAAATTGACTGGGTCAATACCCGATTTGAACCCATTTTGTATTTAAGCAATTTTTTACATAGTTTTAAACCTAAGTTCCTCTTCTCTAGAGTTGGCTTTAGATCAAAACTCCCCTCTTGATATTTTGGATTGATATTCATCATTTCATGCCACTTTAGTGAAGAGTTCTTCATCTCTATCTTTTATCTTTATGTTTATGCATTCTTCTTTTATCTTTCACCATGTTTAGTGAGTAGTTTTTTTTTGTTGGATCATGAGTTATGCTAGATTAGGATGATTTGATGGTTAGATGATGATGATATAGGTTGTTTCTTATTAGATCCTTCATTTAGGTTGATCTTAATGCTAGTTTTGACTTGATCACTCAAAATCTAGAACTTAAGCTTTCTCACTCGTACGGTGTTCGATGAAATGGTTGAACCAAACTTTTTATGAGGTTTACATACCTATCCAACGGGAGTTGATGATTATAGTGTTTAGTGAACTAATTGGACTTGTTTGTAATGCTCATTGATCATTTAATTGCGAACGGAAGTTTATGACAATTAGGTGATTAGTGCCACATAGTGGATTAGTCATATTTGTGAGTTCCATGTTCTTGGATGGTGCTTAATTCACTATCTTGAATCATTATTTGATTGTTGATCCATTCTCATGATAGATAAACCCATGGTCCAATGCTTTTCTCTTGTTTGACTTCTTCTATTTTTTTTTGTCTTTTATTTGCATTTTTAAGAATTTAAACAAACAAAAACCCAAAAATCATTTGCTCTACATTAATTTGAATCCCGCATCTCTAGTGTTGAAATCTTTATTTCTCGTGGGATCGACATCTAAATTACTAATACGTTTTCACTTGCACTTTTAGAGATATAAAATTTAAAACTTATGTTTTGAAACCGAAATATTTCTCTGTCAACTCTTTTTATTAATTATAATACGAGTAATTTATATGTAAGTTTTCCCATCAACATCACTTTGTAAACATGGATCATTTGTTTAGGCGAGTGCCAACAGATAGTCATTGCTCCAGATTCTCTTGTATAATTTGGTACATTTGGAAAGGTAAGAATGAAAAGATTCATGAAAATTTGGATAGTGATCCACGTGAGGTTCTCCAAATAGTAGAAAATGAAGCTAAGGCTTGGACCTTAGCTCAAATCGAGTTTGCTAGAGAAACACAGTGTCCTGTGATATCTGGTCTCGAGAGTGTACACTATTCAGGATACCGATGTTTCATTTCTGCCTCTTGGAAAGAAAGTGAATTGCTTAGGAATATGATGATTTTTTTCCCTACCAATTGGCAACGTGCTCATCATGGGAACTGCCAACCTTCAACGGAGCATGCCTTCTCTGCATACATAAGTGAAAGCTCTTGTTTGGAAAATGAAATGCATAATTGGCGAGCAAAAAGTACATGAGGTAACCTTCAAAACAAATTACTCAGAGCCGGTGATCCCTAACATAGTGGCCCTTTGCTATATATCTAGAGAAAATTGAGAGAAATAAGGGAGCTTTATATTTCTTTTCGTTATCTTTAATTTCATGTCATGCTAATAGTTAAGCGGATAAATTAATACGAAATGTTCGTGTACCACCGCGTTATGTATCATATATTAAAAATGTTCTTATTTAAGTAATAATGACAAAAAGGAAATATATAAGTTTTTTGGAAATTACGACTGTTTAGAAAACATTATCTGTTATGTTTGAAAGCATCAAATAAAATCCAGAATGTTAGCGAGTATTTTCATTTTTGTATGACACAACCATGACGCGTATGACACAGTTTAATAATACTTATACACGTAATTACGCAGAAGAAGTATTAAGTAATTAAACGAACTACAAATTTAAATTGAATAGTCACTTGATTATTTTACTTGAAGAGAGACCATTCACAATATACAAAAGCCGCTTCTTAAAGGGTTATATCTTCCCTTATAAATTATTCTCCTCTGAGTGATCATTTGTCAAAGTTCTAACTAACAGCAAAATTGTTTTATACAATTAAACTGTCTACCATGGATCCAAGATTAGCTGAAGCTGCTCGATCCGGAAACATTGATGCCTTGTATGCCCTCTTGCGAGATGATCCATATCTCCTAGAAAAAATTGAAGCCGTACCATTCAACGATACTCCTCTCCACGAAGCTGTGATTTCGGGGAAAACTAGGTTTGTCATGGAGATGATGAATTTGAAACCTTCCTTTGCAAGGAAACTTAACCCGGATGGGTTTAGCCCGTTATATCTTGCTGTAGAGAAGAGCCTGTCTCGGTTGGTGGTCGAGCTTCTCAAGGTTGACCCAAGTCTTGCTCTTGTTAAAGGGCGAGAAGGTATTACACCGCTACATCTGGCAGTGAGTAATGGAGCATCTGATCTCGTTGTAGAACTTCTTGTGGCTTGCCCCGAATGCATTCAAGAAGTGAATGTTGATGGTCAAACAGCTTTGCATATCGCTGTTGCGGACGGAAGAATAGAAGTATTAGAAGCTCTGATTGGGTGGCTTCGCAGATGGGTAGATAGGAAAGCTGAATCAACAGAGACTGCCGTATTAAACAAACGTGATCATCAAGGAAACACAGCTTTACACGTTGCAGCATACGAGAATAAAGATCAGGCATGTCTTACCTACTAGCAGTCAAATCCTAATCGAGAATATGAGTAGTCTGATTACTTAGTATGCTCAATTTCAATGTACTGCAGGAACTGAGGATGTTGCTAAGTACAAAAAAAATTGATCCGAATATAAAAAACCATAACGGTTTGACAGTCCTGGATGTCTTGCAAAGCCAGGGCCAACAAATGGATGTGGATGCAGAGAGGCTTGTCGTACGATATGGGGCAAAGCAAGCTAATTCTCTACCAAAAATCACTACAATCTTAGAAGTCTTGAGATCGCGACCCACTCATATCCGGAACTTTAAAATAGCAATGTGGCGTTATCAATCTCAGATTACGGATGAAACGCGAAATGCTCTTCTAATACTAAGCACCCTTGTAATTACTGCCACTTATCAAATGGTTCTACAGCCTCCTGGAGGTACAAATGACGGTCAAGTGGTAATGAAAACATCCACATACACAACACTCTGGATGTTTAACAGTGTCGGTTTCCTAGCAGCGTTCTTCCTCGTGATCTTCATGGTACAGGAGGAGGCATTAAGACTAATGCTTGTTGTTCCAGTGTTTCCATTTATGTGCATAGCTTATATGGCATCAAGCAATGTCATCTCTCCTGGTGACGCCTCTTTCGTGGGGACCCTACCTGCCTTCTGTGTTATTGTTACTCTCTGCTTCATTAGTATTTGTCTAGACAGGGGGATACAGAGCTTGCGTACTGAACAACCAACTTGTGAGCTTACCTTGGATGGGTTCACAAAACTGCATCAGGTAACAAAGGCGGGATAAAAGTGAGTCTGTCTCTTCGAAGCTCAATTTCTGCTCATCCAGATCCAAAATCCAAAACATACTGCATCTTTTTTTTTGGGGTTTTATTTTTGTGTCATCAAGTATGTGAATATTTTCACTTGTTTAAAGACTTTACACCAGGACTTCTATGTATAATTGCTTATGATTACATATTCCTTTGTATGAGAAATTAGAAAAACAAGATTACGAAGTTGATTATGCTATAATCAGCGAGAGAAACACGACCTACGATGTTCACATGAAGAGAACCAATGGAGTAGGCGCTATGTTAAAGCTGTGACAATCAAATCTATTAAACTTATTGATAAATTGGGTGATTCTCATATGACCAGAGAGATTGTTTATTTGAGATCATGGCTAACGGCTCTGCCAGATTAGTGATTAATTTTATTGATTTGCAATCATGGCAGACTTTTCCACACTATTCCAGGATCTAGCAGACTCTGCCAAAGACGGACAAACTTATAAAACAAATAAATTGGGAATACATACCTCTTCATCTAAAAAGGCATCATCGATCTTACGTATGCCACCTTTCCCGTAGTATGTGAGCAGATTTGGACTCCCTGATTTAGTGGATGCCTTAGTAATTCTCCCACTTTTGGCACTTGCGCGAACCTGTTTACCATGTAAGAGTACTTGTGCACCTTCTTGGCAATGACTTTCTTAGAAAAAGAACGAGGTCTTGAAAAAGTCTTTCCCTACGGGTACTGTTCCAAATCCATCACCAATTTAGCTTGATCCAAGGGAATAGCCTCCCTCAACTAAATAACAGACCAAGATTGTCTTGTCTTCTCTCGACCAAGATTTACAGTCAGAGTACAGTGGTTCTAGCCTTCTAGGTCCTCAATGCACCGGTTGTCACAATTTCTCTGAGCTTCAAAAGCTTCCAAAGCTTCCAAACCCGTTTTTCTGTTTCTACATCTTCCACTGCCTGCCTCTGCATAATTTCTCCACAGTTCAGTCATGTGATTTCACCAAACTCGAAAAGTGAGAACCGAGCTGACTTTCTACTGGGAAAACACCATATCTCATATATAAATATATAGAATAACCCAACTGAATTTATGAAATGCCCACCTAAATACATGTACTGCTCGATAATACCATCAAACACGATTAAGAAGCAGGACTTCCTTGATTCCTTGTTGTCTTAGATCGTTTTAAACCCTTTCTTCATAAATTCTTTTAGTATATGAAACCAAAGTACATTGAGAGTTTACAAATCTTCCATAGTTCCACTAACACAAAATCTAATCCTGTGAACTCAACTCAAGTAGGAGACAATTCTGTAATTCTTTCTCTGTTTTCATTTAAAAAAATATCCGAACAATAATCATCATGATAAATCACAAGATTATATCGTCTTGAACACTAACATTAAGAGTCTTATTCTGGAGAACAATGCTTCCTGTGACTGTAACTTCATCTTCTACAGTAACAGCCTCACCTGCAGAAACACATGAATCAAAAGAAAAAAGACGAAGTTTACTGAACAAAAAGCTTTAAGAGAAACAATGAAGTTACCAAGAATGGTAATCCCAAGCCTCTCATTGTAATCTCCACTAGCTTGAACTCTTGACCATCTACCTAAAGAAGATTTCCATCCAATGATTGAGTTTATAACAACAGCATTTTCCTGCATTTAGCCAAATCAGAACATCAAAAAACAAAACTTTTGGAATTGTAACCAAAGGAAAACTAAAAATCCAATTTGAATTACCTTGATTTCAACATCGCCTTACACCAGGTCCAACACGAACATTTGCTGAGATCGACACATTTGGACCAATCTTGTTCCAAGAAATTTAAGTGGGTCATTTGCAAATTAAAAAAGACGTTCAACTAGACATCATAAGATAAAAATAAAATCACCTTTGCAGTTGGATGCAGTTTTACGGATGGATGAATATAAACATCACCAATTATCATTGGTTTCCTATTAGTACCATCTCCTGAAGCCAAAAGATGAGGCGATGTTTGGCGGAACTGAGAAAGATATAGAGCCGAGCATTTCAAAGATTTCCTGTTTAAAGACATTTGGTTAGCATGACGAGTTTGATCCAAGATTGTTCGAAACAATTATTAGACAAAAATAAACAATCCAAAAATACCCAGGAGTCTTAATCTGTTCCCAGAAATCCTTATTTTCATATGTGTATAGTTGCTTCTTTCCAGCAAGAGGTGACAATATATCTTGATCTAATCTCACAAAGTCTGCAGGAACAGACCTTGTAGCGGATTGGTAGTTGCTAGCTGCCAAATTTAAAGTGGTTATACAATGAATCATTTATGAAGTGGCAAAAAATAATTTAAATGATGAAGCAAATCTCTAATTGATAAAAGTGTAAGTCTCTAAGTGAGGCCAATAATGAATACTCACATGTGTCTCTTATTTGGCTATATACTCCTTCAATAGCACTGAAGATCTCTGCGGTAAAAACATAGACACCACAGTTTATCAAGTCACTTACCTGCATTGAGTAGATAAGAAGGAAATTTATAAGCTACACAAATTTCAGTGCCAGTGAAGGAAATAAGAAAACAGGATAGTTTAGCAGATAATTACGAAAGTCTCGGGCTTCTCTGTATAATGCAGGAGTTCTTTAGTATCAGGATCAGCTATCAATTCTCCAAATTGGCTGGCTGCTTCTGCAGAAACCTGAAGCGAAAAAGCAATATTCATGAATCCTTGATCTTTATGTCTGTTTCCTTAGTGACATCTATTAAAAACGATCAGGAGAACAGACCTTGATTACTAACATAGTTCCAATACCACCATATCTTCGATGTGCGTCTACGAAAAGTAGGGAAGTTACATCAAAGTAAGAAAATGAAAACGATGAAGCAGATCTAAGATTTAAAAGCAGGATTACCGAGTATGTCCTGAAGAGGGAAAGAGCAGCAAACATCACAGTTGAGAAGGAAAACATGTGACTATTAAAAAACAAAAACAGGAAAAAATAGAAGATGAATCAAGAAAACAAAATGACTGAGTGAAGCAGGAACTTAAGTATGGAATTTCATCAGAAATCAAACCGGTTTTTCTTCCATAATTCTATCACGAAAGTAATAAAGAGCACCGGCAGATCCATGGGGTTTATCTTCTTTTAGGTATCTACATAACAGGAACACGCGTGAGAAGGTTTTACATTGGACAACAAAAACCAAAACCACAAGTACTATAACATACCGCACTGGAATTTTCAGCTCGTTAGATATTGAAGAGACATACAAAGCGAATTCTCTTTCCTCGTAAAATCCAATCAGAAAAATCTGAGCCAGATTTGATATCTGTCCATGTCAAATAAAAAAGTCTGGTATGAGCAATCAACATTACAAAGTTGAGAACTTTCCCACGTTTTCTTTCAGGCTTAACCCATTATTCTGGCTTTCCGAGATACTAATATAACAAGAAAAGTTCATAACTTGGAGGTTAAAAATCATACAATAACAAGCTTTTCCAAAGTGTAGATCTTGTTTTTCTCAAACTCCAGTAACAAAGTAAAAGTACTACAACAAACAATCCATGCCATAAAAAAACTTGATACGAGCAATCAACATTTCAAAGTTGAGAACTTTCCCAAGTTTCTAGCTTTCTTGAGTAATTTTACAAGAAAATATCACAACTAGAACCATACAATACCACATGACAATACAGTGTGCTGAGGTTCCAAATTTCTAAGAACAGAATGAGGTGCAACACAAGAACGCATTCATGTATCAGAATACGAACTGATTGAAACTCTGAGGTTAACAATCTACTTAAGAGCTATTCATAATACACGATTATAACCTTATGAACCCTCTTACAAAAAACTGTACAAGGAAGAGAAAAAAAAAACAAACCTTTTTACAAGCAGAGATAAGATGATGAATCATGGGTTGACCAGCCAAAGGAATCAGTGGTTTCGGTGTATTGAACGATAATGGGCGAAAACGAGTTCCTTAATCAACCCACATTAGCATACAACCAAAATCAAATTTTCCAGATTTCGAAAATCGAAAAGAAAATGGACATCAAAAGGGAATGTTACCTTTGGTCGGACCTCCGACCATGATCACGGCGACGACTTTCTCCTCAGACATGTCGATTCAGAAACCTAAATTCGTAAAACACCGTGATCTGATTTTGTTTTATAAAGGTTGTATCTTTTTAGTCGGATATCCTCAACTTTAAGTAGAAGAAAGAAACAGAGAAATGAGATTGGAGCCTCCAAAGAAAACTTGGTTTTTTATTTTGATTTTGATAGTCAAAAGCACGTCACGTCTTTTTTTTTTTGTAACACTTTTTTTTTTTTCACTTAAGTAACTTTTATACATAACCAAAGTTTAACAAGGTTACATCAGTGGATTATACATCATCAAAGCAAAGATAGAAGATTTCAACCACCTCATGTTTAAGTCATCTTCTATACTAATACATTCAAAAGTTTATAAAAGCTTTAGCCTCTATTGCAGCCTTCACGATCTGAAGTAAATCAGAGGACTAACTGTTTCTGAGGGGTTGTAGCAGACTGTTCTTTCGATAGATATCATCAAGAACAGATAGTTTTATTCGTCAAACTGAGGTTGTTGTAGTAGTAGTTAGGATGAAGCAACCTTACCCAAAAAGTGTGACAGAATATGTTGAGTGAATGGTTAACGCTTCTTTGGAGGTTTCAGAATCTCTCCAAACTGCTGCTTAGACATTCTCCTTTTTTGGTTCTTCCTATCATCATTCTGTTCTGGTATGTCATAGATTTTGCGTTTTGAGGATTCTCCTATCTCCATGGTGTGGGGACAGACCTTCTCCAAGGTGTTTTGCATAATCATCCTCCTTTACCTGTCTCAATACTTTGGATGAAACTTCAGGTTCAGAAGAAAGAGTGACATTTGACCCTGTTGATACCTGTTCAATCTTTGGAGAGACCAAAGGAATTGGTGCAGCAAAGTGGTCAAATCTGCTTATCTGGGATGTTGGAAAGTAAGGTGAAGCTGCAGCCAATTCAACCGAGTTTAAAGGTGGCGAATCCAGTCGTGGAGATTGAGATATTGGAGCTGGAAAGGAAAGGTCTGAGTTCTGAGACTGAGAGTTCATGTTAAACATGTTACCATTATCCGGCATAGCAAATCCTTCCAACTCCGAAACTGTTGGACTTACATTCATATTTTCGGGATTCTGTAACTGTGGGAGAAAAGGACAGCAATTCCTGTTATGAGTAAGGCGATAACAGTTACTACAAATCCTTCGAAGTCTTTCATACTGAAAGCTTATCATAGCAGTTTCTTCAGATTGGAATCTAACTCTCCGGAAGAAGCGTAGACTATCAGTGATGCCAAACCTAATCCGCACCCGAGTATAGGTCACCTAAGTAGTATAGTTGTCCTGATACTCCATCTCCATCACTTCCCCTAACTCCTTGGCAATCAGTCTAATAGAATCTGCAGAGATATATGGCAAAGGAATTCCCCGAATCTGAACCCAAAGATCAATTGTTGTAAGAAAATCAGATTCAGGGATATCCTCCCATCTTTGACAAGCAACAAACCAATTGCTGAACAACCAGGGTTCTCTTCTTTGCACTGATATGAGATCAACCTCAGAACGAAACATGAATTGAATATGTGTATCATCATGTATCTTGCCATGGACCCGTGAGGCTAATCCCCAACTTCTTGGTAGAGAAGAGACAACATTAGAAAGATCATGGGCTCTTAGATTCAGAGGTCTAGCAATTAAGTTGAGCCTATTATGATGAACAACCTCTTCATAAGCCACCTGAGGTATAAGAAGTTCTGGATCATCTCTGCCCAACACTAGATGTTGGAGCTCCTCCCATAAGTCATCCGCCATAGTGGAGAGATAGTAACAAAGAAGTGTGATTTAAAGGTTACCAAAAAAACGTTATATACTGTGGTAAAAAGTGGAAAAGATAAGAGTAAAAGATTGAAAACTGAACCCAAAAGGGATAAGGAGAAGTAAATTCTCGAAAAAGGAGAAGATAATACTAAAATGGTTAAAAAGAAAGATGGCGGTAAAAGGAAAAGAAAAGACTGTAAAACCAGAAGAGACAAATTCCACCACCCTAATGATTAATAAAAGTCAACAATTGAGACTTTAACCTGTCACTAATGATAGTTTATTAACCTTGTTCTCTTGCAAACAAATCTCTTAGCTACATAAGACTGAAGTCTTAATCCAGTAATGACACTATGAGCTATGGCAAAGGCTCCTTGATTTCATTTAGTAGATTCTACCATCATAAACCATCCAGGCTTATCCTTTGTAAAGCTCAAAAGCTCAGCAATATGACTAGTTAGAGCAGGCCATTCATAAGGCTTGTGTAAGGCTTTAATAATGTCATGAGAAGGAGCAGCAAAGCGAACATTATCAAAGTGATGATGCTGCATACTATCTAAAGCCATTCCCAACTCCGAATTTTCGCATCAAACAAAGAGTGTACATGTGAGTAAGATCGCTTACTATGTAGTTTAACAGAACCTGATGAATCTCTAACAACCCATGATACACCTGCCAACTGTTTAGCTTTCGACCATGCAAATCCAATATTGCATTTAAGCTCCCTAGTCTTTGGTGGAGTCCAAGAAATATGTGCATTATTTTGCATAATTGTGGATGAGTTACCTTCATTCTGAGCCAGGAACCATTGATTGCAATCATCAGCAGCTTTATCAATAATAGCAAGAGTAATAGAACAATCACCTTCAAACAACATTTTATTCCTAGTCTTCCATAACGACCAAATGATCCAAGGACTGACATTTGTCACAGAATGAGGTAATTCTTTGCTTTGATACACTTGAAGTATGTAATTCATGTTGGTGTAAATGGAGTTACAAAAACCTGTTTTCGGGTAAGGAATATGAGATAATGCCCATACCTGTCTCGCAAAAGATTATTGAAATAAGATATGGTTAACTGTTTCATTTGGTTTCCCACACATTAAGCATCCATCAAAAATTTGAATACCTCTTGTTCTCAACCTGTCTTCCACTGCAATTGCTCCTCTCAATACTTTCCATAAGAAAACTTTAATCTTGGATGCTGTTTTCATAGCCCATATACTCGTAAAAAGAGGATTCAAAGAAGGATGCTCATCAGCTTCCTTATACATATCCTTATGAGTTTGTCTACTAATGAAATCATACCCAAATTTTACTGAGTAAACTCCACTCTTGGTGTGAGCCCAGCAAAAAGAGTCAGGTCGATTCATCATAGGCCTCTGAGTTAAAATAAGTTGAATATCCTTGTAAGGAAATAACGCTCTCAACATGTTCAAATTCCAATTTATTGAAAAAGGATCAAATAGCTGATTCACTGCCAGTTCAATATCTATGTGGGAGTGATTGTTCATTGGTCTTCTGTTAGTTCGATCAAACAACCAAGCATCAATCCATACCTTAGTTAGTTCCCCATTACCGATGATACGTTTCAGACCTTGGCTTAATAGATCTCTACCAAATAAAATGCTCCTCCACACATAAGAGGGTCTTGATCCAAGGTTAGCATTGAGGAAGTCAGTGTTCAAAAAATATATGCTCTTGAAAATCTGAGCGAATAAGGTATTCTGATCAGTGAGCAATCTCCAAGCTAATTTAGCTAAAAGAGCTTGGTTGAAACATTGCACATCTTTGAACCCAATTCCTCCCAGGTCCTTTGGTAGTGTCAATCTTTGCCATCCTATCTAGTGAATCTTTTGTTTATGCTGAATAGTGTTCCACCAATAATCCATCATTATACTCGTCAAATTCTTACAAAGTCTTTTAGGCAACTTAAAACAGGACATGACATAAACTGGGAGAGCCATAGCTATTGATTTCAGTAATACCTCTTTACCCCCTTGAGATAGAGTTTTTGAGTACCATCCTGACGTGTTAGCCTGAAGCCTGTTTTTGATAAATCCAAAAAGCTCCTGCTTAGATCTGCTAAAACATTCAGGCAATCCTAGGTATTTTCCTAAACCTCCTTCTGAGAGTATACCTGATCTTTGTTTAATCCAACTCTTAGTATGAATCTCTACTTTAGTCCCAAAAGTGATAGTCGATTTGTCGAAATTGATTTCTTGTCCCGAGATTCTACCATAATCAGAGAGACATAACATGATTTCTTCACATTCCTGCTTCTAAGCTTTACACAAAAGAAGTGTATCATCTGCAAAAAGTAAATGGTTGACAGAAAGTCCAGCCTTGTTGAATCTAATTCTAGAGATTCTTCCTGCTCTTTCAGCCCGATTTAACATGTGGATTAAAGCTTGAGTACACAAAACAAATAAGAATGGAGATAATGGGTCTCCTTGACGGATTCCTCTTGTTGGTACAATGTGCCCATATGGTTGACCATTAATTAACACTGAGAATGATGCTGAAGTAACACAACCCATAATCCAGGAAATCCATTTTGCATGAAATCCTATGGCCTTAAGAATTCCTTTCAGAAATTGCCATTCTACTCTATCATAGGCCTTAGACATATCAGTCTTAATAGCCATAAACTCTTTAGAGATGGAAGTATCTGACTTTAGGCTATGCACTATTTCATGAGCAAGAAGAATATTATCAGATACTAACCTTCCCGTCACAAAAGCAGATTGAGTAGAGGATACTATAGCTGGCAAATGTTTTTTTAGTCTGGTGCACAGGATTTTTGACACTATTTTATACAGAACCGAGCATAAACTGATGGGCCTAAACTCTGACATTTTGTGTGGATTTGTAATCTTCGGAATGAGACAGAGGTGTGTGTGATTCCATTCTTCAGGCATTAACCCGGTTTGAAAAAAATCGATAACTTCTTGCATTATTCTGTCCTTCACTAATAACCAGTGTTTCTGGAAAAATAAAGCTGTAAATCCATCCGGTCCTGGGGCACTTTCTTTATCCAACGAGAACACTGCCAACTGAATCTCCTCTTCAGTAATATCTGTAATGAAATCCTGATTCATAGCTGGTGGAACTCTTGAACAAAAGTCTTCTAACATCATGTCCATGTTAGGAGGAGAGGAAGAAGTGAAAAGGTTGGTAAAATAGGTAGACGCTATCTTTCCTTTGTCTCTCTGTAAGTAGTGTTATACTCCCTGCTCATCTAATAGACTCTGAATAGAATTTCTATTTCGATTAAATTTCAGTGATCCATGAAAAAATCTAGTGTTTTTGTCCCCAGCTTTCAACCATTGGACTCTGCTTTTTTGCCTCCAAAACCGTTCCTCTTGACGAAAGGCTATACCTAGTTGTTCTTTAATAATACTGATTTTTTGTCAACATGGAAATTGAGCACAATATTGTTCATCAAGTTCTTTCCTTAAACACAGAATTCGACTTTGAGCATTCTTGTCACCCGATATGTTCCAACCACTGATAGCTTTTCTACATTCAGCTATTCGAAAAAGAACAGAATGTGTATATGTAGAAATATCCCTATTCCACGCTTTGTGAATAGTAGTGATACACAAAGGATCATCTGCAAATCTCTTATCAAATCTAAACTGGCCCTTAAAAGTTTCTTGGTCTTGAACAAAATTAACGAAAACTAGACGATGATCTGACCCAGCTTTTCAAGGAACCATTGATGTGAATTTGGAAACATAGTACACCAAGCAGTATTTCCAAAACATCTGTCAAGCTTAGATTGAATCCATTGACCATTCCTTTGCCCTCCCCAAGTGAATCCATTGCCAGAGCTTCTTAATTATGTCATATTACAATCTGACAACATAGTTTGAAAAGGTTGAAAGGCTGACAAAATCCTTTTAGGCCCTCCTAATTTTTCTTTATTAGAAAGAATTTCATTAAAATCTCCTATCATGCACCAAGGAACCTGTCTGGTCTCACCCAATATACTCAACCTCTCCCACAGTAATGATCTCATGTGTACCATAGGAATACCATACACACATGATAAAAACCAAGTTTGGTTGCCTCTTTTAATCTTGAGGTCAAAAAGATTACTATCCTTAGAAATAACTTCAACATTCAAATATTGTTTCCAAAATATGGCTAACCCTCCACTTTTTCCTTTCGGTTCTACTGTGTCCATTCTATCATAACCTAACCAATGAAAAACTTGAACTACAAAAGGATCTGAGTTTATAGTTTCCATGAGGAATAGAAAATCCGGGAAATAATCTTTTTGTATTTCCTTCAGATGTCGAATTGTCCAGGGATTCCTCAACCCTTGACAATTCTAGCTTAAGATACCTATTGATCCTGCGGCAGTTCATCAGGAACCGCCGCCTTCTTTGCCAATTTAGGAGATTTGTTCATAGTTTGAACCTCTAGATGCGATTTTCTTTTAAAAAGTCTAGTGACATGTTTAGAGGGTTCGTGTGGACTAACCTTTTTCTTGACAGGAACCGCATAAATGCCTTGGTTTGTACCTGTCTCTGTCAAAGGCTGTTTATCTTGTATACTAACACCTGAAGAACCAGCCTCATATCTTCCACCTCCACCACCATGAAATGGTCCAATATCCCTTAATTCGTCTAACAGGTCTGCATCACTAAAAATAGGAATATCTATTAACCTTTTTTGCACTGACTGCTTCCTTGCATCATCCATAAACGAAGAAATGCTCATTAATGGTTTAGGTTGTCCATTAGTAGCAGTTTTATTTGGATCATCTTCCTGCTCGTCTTAACCAGAGCTAGGAAAGGACATGAACTTTTGTCGTGAGTTAGCCTCTGACAATGGAAGCATCGTTTTCGAATTCTCTCATAATCAAAGGTTATCACCACCCTTTCTCCTGAAGGTAACTGAACTTCCTTTGAGTTTCGTAATGGATTTGAGACATCAATTAGTACACAAACCCGCACATAATCTTGTACCTGTGACTTTTCCATATCAACCGCTATATCCAGCTCTTCTCCAACACACTGTGCAATTTCCTTAATTGTATCTCTAGTGTAATAATTCACTGGGAGATTGCGCAGTCGTATCCAAACCGGAAGAAACTGTAAATAATTATTAGGAGGATGTTCTGTCCATCTTTCCATCACCACACACCAATCATCTTGAGTCCAAACTCATGTTTTAAGAATTTCAGCTAAATCTTCTTCGGATTTGAAGATAAACTGGAATATATCTTTTGATAAAGCAATTTCTCTGACTCTATTGTGTAAACGCCATATTCTAGGCATGTCTAAGATCCAGTTAGACATTTATTGATTGGCAGGGTTCAAAAATTGACCCATGATACTACAAGTATTTCTTTCAATTGAACAAAACCTAGCATGATTGGAGAGGATAAGAGGTTTGTCTTCACCGATTGACAGCGCCTGTAGCTCTTCAGTAAGCTCCATTTTATGGTGTCCAAACTCGCGAAGATACCACCGTCGTCAAAGTTTCGCTAACTATTTTCCAAGATACTCTTCACCGACAAGACTTGTAGATAAGAAACACCAAAGTATCCGATTAAACACAGAAAAACTAGAAAATTATAGAATTGAAGATGAACGCCGACAGAAAATGAGAATATCTTAGAACATAAAGCTCTGCCCAAAAAGAGTGGAAGCCTCTGAGAGAAAAGTTCCTAAGCCCTAGAATAGAGACGCCCCGTACAACGAACATATTAGCACGTCACGTCTTTTATGACTATTCCCTTTTATTCTTTTGTCTTATTTATTAGTTCGAAAACAAAAACCCGAAATCCCAAAAACCAAAAAATAGAGCATGAAAAAAACTCTATCCTTAATGGATTTTTCTCAGAACTTCATCAATGTAAATTTCAGTCCTTTCTTCTTAATGGGTTTCCTCTTAACTTGTTCCTCAGTGAAGTGAATTGAGTTTCTGATTTATCTTCTTGTCAGTGAAACCCTAGAGATTGTGAAGTGAGGAGACGGAGTTACAACACGGTGAATGTGATCATCAGAAGTCTCTGGAGCAAGAATTTAGGGTTTCAGAAAGTTTTGTAAGTTACCTGAGAGTGAAAAGATGGAAGCTTTAGGTTCATCTGATTGCAATTTAGAGATTTTAGAAACTCTCTCAGACGATGCCATTCAGGAAATTACAAAAAGCTACGATGGATTTTTCACTACTGTGGAGTCTCTGGTTGCCGGCACAGGAGATTCCTCAGTTGAAGATGAGTTTGTGTCTCATGTGTATTGTCTCTGCAAGTACGGGCTTGAATCTCTTGTTCGTGACCACTTTCTCAGATCACTCGAGGTACTGAACATTACTGCCCTTTCTTTTAGATTAAGTTTTGAGTCTTTTAGCTTCTGTAACGGATTAGCTTGTACCTCTTAGTAACTACTGCTATTTTTGTGAGATATACAGTGGAAGAGTGTTTCTTCTCTATGATTTCTGTGGGGACATTTGTTTTTTTTTCCCAGCTAGCTTTTGAGAAGGGAGGTGCATCGAGTTTTTGGCATCATTTTGATGCTTACAGTGAGAAGAAACATCCCGTAAGAAGTTACACCCTTGGTTGATCCTTTGTTTGCTATAGAAAATTCTGCAATTGACTTTTTTTCCAACTAAAAATGGATGCTTTTGGGCAGAATTATGGAGAGGAGATTCAGGTAGTGTTATGCAAGGGTTTGGAAGATGTATGTGTAGAAAAGCAGTATCATGAGAAGTGTCTGTCCATAGTGGTTCATGCTTTGCAGTCGTTTAAAGAACAGTCAGAGGATAGACAGAACGCCGATACAGAAAGAGTTTGTCTTTTTTCGAGATTCCAGTCAATGTTGTCTTCAACTCTAATGACTACTCTTCCTCAACATTTTCCTGGTATACTAATCTCTGATTGCTTGTTCTTTGTTGATTTCTGATTTAGTTAGATTTAAACAACAGTCAATGGTTCAGTAGCGTGTTCCTTCGTAATTATCAATGTTATTTTCTGGTTTGATTGCTTGGAATTTTGTTTTATATGTTTGCCACTTGTTCAATCGTTACTCTCATATTGTTCCTCTCTTTATTATGCTCTTAGAAATACTCCACTGGTATTTTAAGGAAAGGCTGGAGGAGTTAAGTGCAATCATGGATGGAGATAGTATTGAAGAACAAGAGGATGATTGCATGGATTTGGACGAGAAGTTGAGATACAGAAACGGAGAAATGGATGTTGATGAAGGCTGTTCCCAAGGAAAATGTTTGCGACATGACAAGTTGGTGAAGAACATTGGGAAGGTGGTCCGTGACCTTAGAAGCATTGGCTTTACATCTATGGCTGAAAATGCTTATGCTTCTGCCATCTTCTTGCTTCTGAAGGTTTTTTTTTTGCATCATAGATTTTATCTGCCTCACTGAGAGTTATGATATGGTATATGTAGTGAGTATACATATAACTTGTACTCTTTTTGGCAATGTTATACTGCAGGCCAAAGTCCATGATCTGGCTGGTGATGATTACAGGACTTCTGTTTTGGAATCAATCAAAGAATGGATTCAGGTAGTTTTTGCTGGTGAGATTCTCACTGCACCATCAGATTAGTTTGGTTATTTTGAGATTCCTGATATTTTATTTCTCTTTGCAGACAGTCCCTCTACAGTTCCTTAATGCACTTCTTTCTTACCTTGGTGATTCTGTAAGTTATGGTACCACATCATCTGACCTCACGTCCCCTCTGGCTTGTTGCCCATCCCCAAGCTTTTCCAGAGTGGTGACTCCTTCCGAAGGAATTGTTAGGTGGAAACTACGGCTAGAATATTTTGCGTATGAAACACTGCAAGATATAAGGATAGCCAAACTATTTGAGATCATAGTTGATTATCCTGAGAGGTATTTTCTATTCTGATAGTACTTTTTCTCCCCACGTATCTCACTTGAGACCTACTTCAAATATTCCAACAAGTTGAAATATCTTGCATCTCTGATGGAAATTTTGTTGATGCAACAGTTCTCCTGCCATTGAAGACTTAAAACAGTGTCTTGAATATACTGGGCAGCATTCCAAGCTAGTTGAATCTTTTATTTCTTCGCTGAAATATCGTTTACTCACTGCTGGTGCCTCAACCAATGATATATTGCATCAGTATGTGTCGACTATTAAAGCCCTTCGAGCAATAGACCCAGCTGGTGTATTTCTGGAAGCAGTGGGTGAACCAATTAGAGACTATCTACGGGGGCGGAAAGACACCATTAAATGTATTGTCACTATGCTTACAGATGGCAGTGGAGGGAATGTAAATGGTTCCGGGAACCCTGGGGATAGTCTTCTTGAAGAATTAATGAGGGATGAAGAAAGTCAAGAGAATGTCGGGTTTGACGATGATTTTCACACTGATGATAAGCAAGCCTGGATAAATGCTTCCAGGTATTCTTCCTGCTGTATATTTTATTTTGTATATCATTACGCATTGGATTATTCTGACACATATTAATATTCTTTGTCCTCAGTTGGGAACCGGACCCTGTCGAGGCTGATCCTTTAAAAGGTAGCCTCATTCAGAGGAAAGTAGACATACTTGGAATGCTTGTTGATATAATTGGATCTAAAGAGCAACTAGTAAATGAATATCGTGTTATGCTTGCGGAAAAGCTTCTCAACAAGACTGATTATGACATTGACACTGAGATTCGCACTGTTGAACTTCTCAAGGCAAGCTCCATTTTTTGGCCCTCTTAAGTTTGATTTGCCAAACTATTGGATCATTTCTATAGTGCTGAATCTAACTTTACCTTCTCTTATTACGCCAATAGATACATTTTGGAGAAGCCAGTATGCAAAGATGTGAGATTATGCTGAACGACTTAATTGATTCTAAGAGAGTAAACACTAACATTAAAAAAGCATCTCGGACAGGTTTTATTTCTGAATAACTCTCAATTTTACTCGAGCAAGGTAGGTTCTTGTCTGAATCTTTTACTTAGTATTTGTGTCCATTGCTTGTGTTTAGGCGCTGAGTTAAGTGAGAGTGAGCTATCTGTTGATACTCTTACCTCGACGATACTTTCAACAAACTTCTGGCCGCCAATTCAGGTATTCATATGTTCTTCCCTCTGATTTTGCATCCATTATGTTATACATAAACTATACACATATGAGGTGTATATATTCTTGTGAGTGCTTCCATTCACTGATTAGAAGAGGAATTTCAGGATGAACCTCTGGAGCTACCTGGACCTATTGACAAGCTGCTATCAGATTATGCCAATCGATATCATGAAATCAAGACCCCTCGTAAACTACTTTGGAAGAAAAATCTTGGCACTGTCAAGGTACATCTAGTGTAAATACTTAAGTGAAAGATTCATGTTTTGGAGTATTGGGTAAATTAGATACATACGGCTTTGATGGATTCAGTTGGAGTTGCAATTTGAAGACAGAGCTATGCAGTTCATGGTCTCCCCCACACATGCAGTCATTATCATGCAATTTCAAGAAAAGAAAAGGTTAAGTTGCAAGAATCAATCAATATGGATACTTCCTCTTCCAAATGTTTACTGAAATCATGTAATCTCTCAGCTGGACCTCTAAAGATCTGGCTGCAGTCATTGGGATACCCATTGACGCATTAAACCGAAGAGTGAACTTCTGGATAAGCAAGGTATGTACTGTAACTGTAGTCTCCTGCTTTAAACCATTCAGTAGGGTGAAAAGCTTATTTGCAAGTTTCCTGCACTTAGGGAGTTCTGAGAGAATCTACAGGAGCAAACTCAAATTCCAATGTGTTAACGCTAGTTGAATCCATAACTGATTCTGGGAAGAACGAAGGTGAGGAGCTTCTAACAGGTGACGAAGAGAGTGAAATATCGATTGCCTCTGTGGAAGATCAACTTCGCAAAGAAATGACAATATACGAGGTATGTGAAATGCTTAGGAAACTTTCATTCTCCAGAAATATAAAATCTAAACAATTTATCAAATATGTTTCAGAAATTCATCATGGGAATGCTGACAAATTTTGGTACCATGGCACTAGAACGAATCCATAACACTCTCAAGGTACAATCTGATTTCAACTTAACTGATTTTACAACGTTGTTGTCTTGATCATTGATCATTGCTCTGTTTTTTTTATTTTGTAGATGTTTTGTGTGGCTGATCCTTCTTATGACAAGTCACTGCAACAGCTTCAGAGCTTTCTTTCTGGACTGGTTTCCGAAGAGAAACTAGAGTTTAGAGATGGAATGTATTTGCTAAAAAAGTAGAACTCTTTTCATGTGTTTGACTAGAACTAGTTTTGTCTTTTGTTTCAAGATCCTTGTATTTTTCTTAATGAAATCTCATATTGTTCTAAAAAGAAATAGTGCTCCAAGTGATAAACAATTTCTATAACGACATTTAGTGTATTTTGTCTTTCTCGCATCATTTAGAGTGAGAAAGCTGAAACTTTTTGTTTTCCTCGACCTGATTTTTTTTTTGGTAACGACTCGTTCCAATTTAGTCGGATTTTTGCTTAACTTCTTCTCAGTTCGTGTGTGGAGATGGTCGGATTCCATCTAGCAGCGTTGGGCTCATACTACGGCGTTGGCCGGCTCTGTTTTTCTTAAACCGTGGATCAGGTTTCTTCTTCGATCTCTTTAGATTTTGTTGGTTTTAATTCAATAATATCCATGGATCTGGGTTGGTGATGAAATTTTAGATGCTTTGTTGCTTAAAGAGTTTATTCTCCGGCTCGTTTCCGTTGAAAATATGAGTTTGCAGAAATATTTTGGAGATGCGTTTTAAATTGAAAAGATCGAAGTACCTTCTGATACTTTTTATGATTTCCTTAAGTTGTTAATTTATCTTGGAGCTTCGTTTAGCTTTGGTGTTAAGCTCAAGAATTTCATTCGATTGTATTTCGGTGGCGCTTTTTTACTGTCCGGTGCTCAACGGCGATAGTCGATATCGGAAAACATCTGATTACTCATCCTACACGTGTTGTGGTATTCGATTGAGTTTAATGTTCAAATTTCTTCTAATCTAAGTTGTTCTCTTGTTTGGGCCTTTTTGGCTTCTCTAAACTCTTTTGGAGTTTTGCTTTATCCTTGAAGGATTATTTAATGAGAAATGCACTCAAATAGCTATTAGAAGTATCAAAATTACTATAATGGTTCTTGTAAGATAATGCTTACTAGAATAGCTTTTGTAGAATTTCATAAATTATTTTACTATGCCATTTTGATTTAAAAAAAGGAAAAAAATAAGAAATTTAGGAAAACAAAAGTCTTTTAAATAAATCTATTTCCTAAACCTAATTCGTCTTTTGGTGTCTTCCCTCTCGGCTAGGCGAGTCTTCCAATTTCGGTGGGTTGCGACTGGCCTTTGGAAAAGTGACTTCTGTTTCGGCGAATCGGCGACTTCTCTTTCGGCGACGCTCCATCTACGACCTCTAGCGAAGTTACGGAAAACGAAAGAAGACGAAACCCGAATAAAACTCACATCTCTCTTTCGGATTTGAAGCGAAATTTCTGGTCTGTTCATATATTTCCTTTTTGGTTATAAGTAATTGTTGTTTAAATTTGGCAAATAACTCTATAGATTGTTTGTAAGGTTAAGTTGAATGGATTCGGGCAACGATCTCGGGGAAGAAACCATGTCGGACGGCAACCAGGAGCCAACATGCGTTGTGAGGAGGTAATGTTATTCGGAAGACTTCATTCAAAGTTAATTTATGATTTTTAACAAATATAAACCCTAAATCTATTCGGTTTATGCGCATTAAACGATTTTCTTTTAACAAATATAAACCTTAATTCATACTAAATCTAGGATTTCCTGAGCAGAAAGAGTAGATAGATGTTTGAAAAAATTAAAGAAATTTAAGTTAAAATTGGCGCGTTATGAAATATGATGGTTGAGTATAATGGTAGATTTATATGATACATGACTGAGTTATCTGAAAGAGTAAATATGGGAAGAATAGAGTAATATGAAAGAGTTTTGATTGTTGATATATATGGGTGACTTACTGTTTCATGTTGCAAAGTGCAGGAACATGATGGCAAGTGATAAACCAAAGAGGAATTATCCTCCAAGGAAATCTCCATTACAAAAGAGGAGCATGCACCATAACTGTAATCTGAGTAGTTTTGGACTGTTGAAAGAGAGCATTGGTGAAGATATTTATGAAGATATTCGTGATCATTCTCAAGTGGGAGTCATCTTGAAGCTTGCTGATAGTGGGTATGTGTGGTGGGCTAAGGTTGTGCATTATTTATTAACACATCAATTGGTGATAGAGAGGAGATATGAGATGTGGTCTTTGATTGAAGGGAGTCCAATTAGATTTTCTCTATATGAATATGAAGACATCACTGGCCTTAACTGTGATACAATTGATTTAGACGACAAAGTAGAAGTTGATCACAAAGACTTTTGGGAGACTTAAAGGTGGATGCATTACTAGGACCTAGTTGGAATGAGTTGAATCAAGCTTTGCGGTTATGTAGGACTTGGACTCCCGAGAAGATGAAGATGTTTGGACTCTTGTTTGTGTTGCATTTTGGCATATTGGGAATTTCTCGCTCAAGTAGGATACCACTAGAGTATGCCAAAAGATTATTCGATGTATATGCATTTTAGAGATTTCTATGGGGACTTGTTTGATTTAAGAGTCTCATTGACTCAGTTAAGGTTGTTTCTTTTGAGAACAACTCATATGTAAACCATGGATGTGTCCATGTGCTATTGATTTTGGCGTTTGAGAGTTTGAATCACCTTGGAAAAACTCATGGTAATAAAATTGAATGAGATGATGTCCCTTTGCTAAGCTGGAGTGGAGGTCGTCCAAGAATTTATATTGCTGATTTTCTAGCAACGGAGAAAATAAAAAACAAAAAGGTAAGCTCAGGTTTATTATTTTTATATGTTCAAAAACTGAAGTTTAAACTTTGAGTTTCCACTAATGAAAGCTCCACATGTAGGTCAAAGTCCAACATTAAGCTGTCAGACCTGAGGAAGAGCTATATCCAGTGTGGCATGGGGAGCATGCTGTCTATGGTGAAGGAGAAGGTGCTAATGAATTGCTGGACAACTTGATCCATGATATAATTCATGAATGTGTAGATGAAAAAATATGGGATGGTGGTCCAGCCCATGTTGTTGTGAAGAAGAAAGAAAAGAGAAAGAAGAAAGTGGAGGAGAGTGAAGATGATTTCGTTGACCCCCCCTGAAGAAGAAGTCAGTTAAAGGTAAAACTGAAGTTGGCTTGAAGTTGAATGATGTGAGTGACGCAAGTGGGGATGGTGCTGCACGTACTAAGAGGGACAACATGTCATTAGATGGAGTTGTAAATCTGTTTGCTGTTTGTCAAGAAAATTAGATACAATAGACACCAATTTGAGAGGTCAACTCAAAATTATTGACAACAAAGTAGAAGGGATGGAGAAGAAGATGACACGTCTTGACAATGAAGTCTAGTTGTTGAAGACAGAGCAGACTGATAAGAAGGGTGATGCAGAGTTAACCACTGGTATCTATCTCCTGGAAAATAAACCCGACTCCATGTACTTACATCAGCAGTTTCCAAATAATTATGTAGCTCCGGATTCAGCTCTTGAATTTGCTGAAACAATACATCAAAATTTGCTTGACGATAAGCGGTAGCCGCCCTCTTCACTAGTCCAAATGTTTCCTGACCTTTGAACCTAACTAAGATATTCTTGTGAAGATGGTACGTACAAATCCCATAGCTAGCAAGTGGATATACATTTCCTATTGCTTTACCTATAGATTTATGCCTATCCGATATGATGGCAAGTCCATCATCATCTGAAATAACACGACTAAGTTGTCTAAAAAACCACTCCCAAGACTCATCATTTTCTGTATCAACAACACGGAACGCTAAAGGGAATATGTTATAATTTACATCTTGTGTTGTCGCTAAGAGTAGTGTACCTTTATATTTACCTTTCAAGAATGTACCGTCTACGACTATAACTTTCCTCATAAATGGAAATCCATCAATGCATGCACCGAATGCTAAGAAAACATACTTGAATTTATTTACTTCATCTACTTCTAGCCTAGTTAGTGTTCCTGGATTTGCTTTTCTTATCCTGTACAAGTAAGACGGTAGTTCAAGATACCCATTTTCATCTGTTCCGCTTAGTAATTGACGGGCATACTTAAGAGTATGATGTGCCTTCCAATAACCAACCTATATAAATACGAATGGATATTACTATTTACTAGCAAACCAAATTCATACTAATTATAACCCTAGTTTATTACTTTGATGCCAAATCGTAGCTTCAACGCATCTGATACATGATTTGGTAGAACGCCTGATCCAACACCTCCCACGAAATCCTTGCAGAGTTCACCAAGTATCTCTGGAGATGCTTGACGAGCACGTACAGAGCGTTGGGTTACAGTACAAGTATGCTGACTTACATAAACCTTTATAACAAACATTGATGAATCTCCAATACGTCTGCTCTGCAGTCTCCATTGGCAACCGCCAACCCAGCACTTTACAACATACAAGTGAGGGTTAGATCGATCGACGTTGAAGTCAAACTTTTGAACAACAGAAATCATCTTCAATCTATTCTCCAATGCATTTTTTGTATCAAAACATTGTTCCATTGCTAAGTCAAACTCTTTTGGCCTACTTTAACCCTTGTTCTGCACCCCTTTCTGTTCTTCATCTTCCTTTATATCGTTTTCCTCTTCATAACACATAGAATACAAAGCGTAGTCTTCATCCCCTGAGCTAGCTCCGTCACTGTCATCGCAACAATCAAATCTGGAATCCTCTTCCTCCTCTGCATTTGTTTCCTCTCCATATGTTCCTTGGTGAAACGCATCAGTTTTCACAGGAAATTTCCCATAACTTCCTTCATTTTGTAGTACCCCTCATCTTTCTTTTGCTTTTTATGTGCTGATTTTTCAAGTTTGCCATTAATTTTGGGATTCAAATCTTCAATCTGAACACATAGACGAACCGATTGCGATTTGCACTGTAGAATAAATCCTTCAAACTGTCGTCTATTACATACAACCACATAAGGTGTATCTTCTGGAATTTTATCCAACTTCTTTCTTGATAATTTATAACTTAGTTGAATCTTACATATTCTCTTATCCAAACCAAAATCGTCGTACACCATTTAAACAAATTAACCTTCAAACGAGCTTTTAAGTGTAGGAGACAACAACCTGGAACCTCTTTTCTCGTCGACATCAAAGACACATCGCTTGTTCATGAATTTCCATCTCCCACATACTAAAGGTATCAATTCCATTTATGAGGAGAACAAAGAATCGCTAAGGAGATAGAAACGATTTGATTTCTGTAGACAAAGTCGGCGAGATCCCTTCAAATGAGAGGGGCAAAAAAGTCATCTCCTAACGCTGTCCAGGTACTTGACCTTAAATCTGGAATAGTCAAGTCTACCATATTACCGTTACTCTATCACCGCCTCTATGAAAACTCTATCAACATTTGTATTATAGAAAACGATAAGTATGCCGCTACATGATAGAGTTTTCCGTCGCTAACATTAAATTTGCCGTCACTGTAAACAACTCTGCCATATAAATCTATATAGGTTTTTAGGTCTCTATAATACCTATTAACTCTACCATCAACTGATGTTACTCTATCACGCAACTCTACCGTAGGAATTAGTTTTCGCCCACAACCATTGTAATTAGAAGGGTAATTTAGTCATCTCGCAAGGCTGCGCAACTTGTTGACCTAAAATCTGGAATAGTCAAGTCTGACATATTTACGTTACTCTATTACCACCTCTACAACAACTCTACCAACATTTTGCTATTAGTAAACGATAAGTCTGCCGCCAAATGGTAGAGTTTTCTGTATTCTACCATTTAGTAATAATCTACTGTCACTAATGATAACTCTACGACATTACTCTGTCAATACGCATTAATTCTGCCGTACTATAAACAACTCTACCATATAACTCTATTAATTCTATTAAGTCTATATCATGCCTTTAATCTCTACCATCAAAAGCTAATACTCTATCACGCAACTCTACCGTTGCAATAAGTTTTTCACCACTACCATTAACTCTTTCGATTAAATCCGTTGCTTATACAAATATAACGTTTTGCTCTGTTTGTTTAATAACTCTCCCGCCACTATAAATAACTCTGTCATTTAAAGCTGTGACTGTCATTAAATCTACTAACTATGTCTGCCGTAATCATCAACTCTGCCGTCGCATAAGCGACAGACTTGTTCAATGGCGGGAATTTTTCTCTCCGATGTGGCCTAACAATTTAATGACATTCTCGTAAATACCTTTTTCCTAACACATGAATCAGAAGACAAAATTGGCATTAAAAACCACACAAAAAATGAAATCATTTTAGTAATTAAAAAAAGTTTCAGAATTGTTTTAGTAAATCTCCCTTATTTAATAAACTAATACACTTAGAAGAAAAAAAACTTGCTTACTTTCTACAAACGGCTCTGTGCCACTATTTCTTCCACTTGTCATCGTCTTTGTTCACCTCTACTGCTTTAGTATGCCACCTAGAGAACTGAAAGGTGGCAATGAATGCCAGAAAATCGCAAGGAAATGGCAAAGTGATAAATATTGCTCCAAATGAAAGTACCACACAAGTGATAGACAATTACTGTTTATTTATTTATTTTACACTATAATTAATTCTATAACGACACAATTCTATAATGAGAGATTGGCCAGTTAGTTTATATTTTATTTTAGTATACTGCATTATACGAGATTAGATGTATATAAAAGAGGAATAGTGGTGCATGACAGATTAAGGATAAAAGATGAACAATGTGTATTTAATTATATTATATAATTTAGTAGTTGTCCTGTTTTGGTTATGATTATCAATTGGGGGATTGTTTTCTGGTTTTTAGTATTTTGAGTTTCTTAATGGATAGCTACTTAAGCTTAATGTATTGGTTAGTTGTTTCTTGAGAAACCATTAAAAATAGTATTCTCAAATCATATTTTTCAAGTATTTTGAGACCGCAACAAATCTTTACAAAAAATAGTGTTAAGTAGGAAGGATTTTTTTTTTTTTTTGTATGAATGTTTAATTGATTCAACCAAAAATACATTTGTACAAAGAATGTTGCCTTAAGCTAAATGTTGCTGAAAACTTTTAAATTGGAAACATGAAAGCCATAGCTATTCCAAGAAACAAACCAAATCCTTAGCCCATCTTCATACTTTTTGGTTGAAGCTTGAATATTTGAAAATTGGTTCTTAACTTTGCGATCACTACTTGTAGTCACAAGTGTAGAGGAGATGCCAAGTTCTCTATGTCTACGACGGTTCATTTCACACCAAATCGAGTGGACACTTGTTTGAAAGACCTATCGTAGAATGAAGAGCTGAGTAGATTGTCGACGGAAGTCCATCGATGTAACACTCCATCTTTTTGACTCCGACGGAATTACTTAACGGACGTTACTGTGCTGCTGACGTGGCAAAAATTACTAAACACATTGGTAGTTAGCTAGACTTGAACCTGGGTGGGAAAGCTCCATGGTAAAACATACAAAACCACTACGATACGTTAATATTTTGAGTTATTAGTGACAAAACTTTAATATACAAAAATAGAATTCACCATCCGAGACCTCAAAAAAGTTAGTTCCAATTTCGGACGAATATTCCTGACTATTTGGTTTTCGAGAATAGTCAGTTTCGGAATTCTGTCGGGAATTTCAAAAAATCCGCCGGGAATTTAAGAAATCCGTCGGGAATTTCGGAAATCCGTCGAGAATTTTGGAAATCCGTCGGAAATTTTGGCCCGACGGATTTCTGAAATTTCCAAAGGATTTCCAAAATTCCCGATGGATTTTATTTCCGACGGATTTTTGAATTTCCCGACGGATTTTTGAAATTACGCAACGGATTTTTGAAATTCTCGACGGATTTTTGAAATTCCTGACGGATTTTTGAAATTTCCGACGGATTTTTGAAATTCCCGATGGATTTCCGAAATCCCAACGGATTTCTGAAATTTTGGAAATCCAAATTTCGCAACGGATTTCCAAAATTTCGGACAGATTTCTGAAATTCAAATAGTTAAAAATATTTTCGGAAACTGGAACTAGTATTTTTGCGGTCTCGGATGGTTAATTCTATTTTTGTATAAAAAAATACAGAGTGACTAAGATATATTAAAGTTTTGTCACTAATAACTCAAAATATTAACGTGTCCTAATGGTTTGTGTGTTTTACCATAGAACTTTCCCACCCAGATTCGAGGCTAACTAACTACAAATGTTTTTAGTTTTATTTGCTACGTCAGCAGCACAGTAACGTCCGTTAAGTAATTCCGTCGGAGTCAACAAGATGAGGCTTTACATCGAATTAAACTTTGCCGTGGGAATACAACTCGAATTAAGTTAAAAATGTGGCTAAATTTGAAAAACTGTGTGTATACAGACTTAATGCATACTTTACACTTTACGGGGGATACACCCTGATGGCCGAAGTCTTTGTTTTCGCTACTTTAAATAATTAAAACAACAAAATGTTTCTAACGAGTGTTTGAACCTATGTTCTTTTTGATAAATTGTTTGAACCAAGTTTCCAAACCAAAAAAAAAAAATTCCAAAATGTTCCGAAACGAAGAGTATATGTTGAAGCAAATGACCCCCTAGTATTTTATAAATATTGTTTACAACTACTTGATATATCGTGGATGGTACATGACATCACAAAAGACAATACTTTATTGTATATGCTTGAGAAATATAAAGTATATGGTGGATATAGCGTTTGATGGATGCTGATTCTTGTGGACGATGGATAATTATTTGTACTTTTTTCTATGTGTAAATCTAATTTAAATTAAAAGTTTACTGAAGTAGTCAAAAAAGCTCATCAAAACTGCACTAGTGAACTTGAAGACAAAATTGTACAGAAAAAAAGAAGATAAGAGAGATCCAAAGGGATAAGAATAACATTAAAGTTCAAAACCCATGTCTCGGTGTGGGTAATATGATGACGAATTGACTTTAAATTCTCTTCCTTTATTCTTCTTGAGTCATCTTCTGTCAATTTTTGTTTCCATCATTACACAGAAGTATGGAACTTCAAGTCCGTCTTCTTCTTACAATCTTCTTCTTGACAATTCTACAACATTCTTCATCTGCTCGAATTCTTACAATCTCCAAGCCTGATAGACATGACTTCGCTGCAAGTGCTCGTTGGCTCGTCTCTCAGAACATTTGGGGTGTTCTCAGGTACCTAAATCTCGTCTCTTTAAGATGCTTATCTTGCTGCTCAAGTTTCTATGTCTAAGAACTTTTGTTTTTAGGGTATTTAGCTGATTGATTTTGGGTTTCTTGCAATTATCTATTCGGAAGCAGTTTTAGGACTTATTTCAGCAGATTGAATCCAATTATTGATTGAGACCAAAAAAAAAAAAAAATCCAATTATTGATAAAAAAAAGTTGAATCGTTTGAATTAAAATTGATAATGGGATATAGTTTTACATAAAGTTCGTAGCTTTTTAGAAGATTGAATCATATCGTTGATGGTTATATGGATGAACGTTGTTGGGTTCTTGAGATTTTTGCTATGGATTTGCTTCATCAAGCTTTGTTCTTTTTGAAATTGGAATTGGCTTTGGGATTTGACAAAAAGTCAGGTAGGAGACAATCATTTGAATCAATCATTGATATTAGTTTGAAGAAACGTTGTTTTGTTATTGATTTACTGCACTAAGCTTGAATCTCTTGGAAAATTTTGAATTGACTAGTGTTTATGTTTTACAGTTTTAGCAGATTGCATCCTATCATTGATGATAATATCAATGAACGTTGTTTGGTTCTTGAGTGGATTTACTTCATTGAGCTTTGATCAATTGATTTTGGGATTTGACTCAAATTCAAGTACTACAGTTACCAATTGTTGTGTTTCTGAGATTTGGTATAGTTCTACTTCATCAAGCTTGATTCTTTTGAAGTCTTATTAGTGAAAGAGATTTTTGTGTTGATGAATTGTTGCAATCTTGTTATCATTAAGGTATTGTGAGTGTAACAATGGTGGATTACTAATTCTTTTTTGGTTAATTTTATTCCTCTTGCAGCACACTATCTGTTGATCATGAAGGCGCTCCTTTCGGGTAATCTTGTTTTCCATGAATTAAATTACAATGTGTTTTTTTTGGGCTTTTTGGTTTTACACTTCAAAAAACATTGGCTTGACTTAATTTTCGACCTTGATCCATTGATCACCCAAATTGCAGAAAATATGAAACTAGTCTTCTCCAATAATCGATGTGCTCTTTGTTAAAATCATCGGTATAGCTTGGCATTATTGAAATCTTGTTCTCTCTTTGCAGGAACGTTGTGTCGTTTAGTGATGGTTTACCCGAGAGAGGCAGCGGTATACCTTACTTTTACTTAACAACACTTGATCCAACTGCAAGAAACGCACTAAAAGACCAGAGAGCTTCACTTGCAATTAGTGAATCTCCCGTTGGAACTTGTAAAAGAGATCCAATGAATCCTACTTGCTCTAAACTAACCCTTACAGGAAAGGTACATGACTGCAAAAACCCGTTCTTTTCATACCAACATGACAAAGAAAATATCTGGTTTTTAAAACATTTGCTTTGGTCTTTATCATATAATGTCTCAGTTGCTGTTATTGGATGAAGGATCTGAGGAAGCAGAAGTAGCTAAAAAAGCTTTATTCACAAAGCATCCAGAGATGATGGGTAATTAAATGTTTCTCTCATTACTAAGATACAGATTCATGATAATTGTCTGATGGTAATATCGGTTTTCCTTTCGCAGATTGGCCTGAGGATCATGATTTCCGCTTCTTCAAACTCGAAATCACCAATATATTTCTCATCAATTGGTATGGTGGAGCTAAACCTATCACAGTAGATGAATACCTTCATGCCAAGTCGTAAGTAAAATGCGTGAACCCTTTAAAAACATCGGTAATCTCTGAGAAACCGAACAATGAATTTTCGCAATCTTATCCCTTTTAGCATTTGATCTCATAGTTCTTTCTAACTGTTTCAGGATCAAATTCTCTTCATTTTAATAATAACTCATCCGAATCAAGCAAAGGGTGAATGAAGCAAGAAAATGTATATTGGATACACAATCAAGTGTGTGTAACTGTTTTTTTTGTATATGACTCTTTGTTTTGGACACAATACATATTAAAATCTCCTGTAAATTACCACAAAGCAATTTCAAAGGTATTGAATGGAAAATAAAAATTTCAAAGGTATTGAATGGAAAATTAATTTCAAAAATTTGCAGAGTATAATTGAATCAAACAAAAATATCATATAGAAAAATAACATCAAATAAATTGAATCAAACTGGAAATTTATGCAATTGAACAAAATAAAATTCATCAACTAGAATCAATAAATCATTTTTCGCAATTAAGATGAAAATTACTGTTCGTTTAGTGTTAAAAATAACATACATTCAAATAGTTCATCTAGGTGAATTTTATAAATTTAGGCAAAATTTTAAAAATAAGTTAGATGAACCAAATAGAACCGTTTGGACGGAGATTCTTCTAAAAACTATAAATGTCTAAAATACTCTCATTTACAATTTTAACTCAAATAATATAAATTTTTTAGAATTCTTTATTTTTTTATAGTTTAAAAAAACATAGTATTGCACCAAATTTTTTTTGAAAACCCGTAAAATCACGATTTATCATTTTTAGTCAAAATCGTAAAATATCGGAATTACGTTTTTACCAAAATTGTTAGAATACTGTTTTCCTATTGAAACAAAATCTTTTTGTCATATTGTTTTTTAATTCCAAACCGTCAATCAAGATTTTGGCACGAAGATTGTATAACAACTTTTTTCAACCAAAACAAAAAAATTGCGGAATCACGTTTAATTCCAACTAAACCGTGAATTTAAGAAATTGGTATAAGATTCAAATGAACATTCTAAAATTGAAACGAACAACATTAGGATGGAACATTTAGATGAATAAGTTACATGGAAATGACAAATGAGCAAACCAACAAAGTCTTAACTGAATAAACCAAAATAAAATTCTTTAATTAAATTCTATTATCTAAAGATCTAAACCGAATTGAACTGAAACTTTTAGAAAAGAATTGAATCTATCATCTACCTATTATTTTTGCAGCAACTTTTTCATTTAAATATTTGTTTTATAAAAAATTACAATGCAATGTCATTGTAGTTATGAACAAATGGGAATAATTCATTAAGGGCATAATCGAATTTTTAATTATGTAAGCAATCGGATCCTCCGAATTAAAAACAGATAAACGGAAGGGTATTAAGTTTCAATCTTGGCCATTAATCGATTAAATCTATTTTAATTAAAAATCTTGGCCCTTCATCTCATAAACCTGGTAATCGATTAAATACAATCCCTAATTGTTCGCAATCGTTAAGCTAACTATGGAATCAATATTTAATATGCGCATTTACGCAAAAACAATTGTGGTAGATTTCAAAATTGAAAATAAGCACATTAAAAAGCTGCACAAATCATTCACCATTTTTATAATCTCTTAACAAACCGATATCTTTGACTTCAAGGTTTTCCTAATCTAGAGGTCACAATTAAATAAATCGTTAACACTAATATTTAGAATGAGGATCCATATAACGTTTCTAAATTCCAAATCAATATAAAACCATATCGCTTATATCCTCACCAATATTTCTGCGATTTCCATCTGTTTATTCCTTATCTAAATATCAAATCTTTTGCATTAAATCATATTATTAATATTTTCAGAGATTTTTTATACTTGCTCACCAATATTTTTTGGATTCACTTTCAATTCTACCGCACCATCTTCAATAGTCTCTATAAATAACATGTTAATAGAATAAACAATATACATCAAATCATACAAATTTTTATCCCGAACTACCATCAAACAAAAGTAAACGACAATAGTGGCTCCTTCATTTGCCTTTCTAAGAGACTTGCGTCCATACAAAATGGCATGGCGAGTGCAATTGAAGATCTTACACTCATGGCGTTAATACCCAACCAATACAGAGAGACACTAGAATTGATTTTGGCTGATAAAGAGGTAAAGTGTTTCTCCTTGCGTATATGTTTATTCATTAATACTTTGGTGAATCTATTTTCTCTCTTTCAAATCTAATACCAGTTTTCTTTCTTAATATATTTTTAGGGGGTCAAGATACATGGCATTCAAATCATTTAGCTTTCGTTAAGTTTCAACATATTCTGAGGGGGATCTTAATCCTTGCATGTTGATTGGTAAGACAAAATCATTTATGTAGTTCGAATAAAATACTTCTTCTGTTTTTTCTTCTCATAAGCCTCAACTTAATGATTTGTTTCGTCCAGAGAGACTAACCCAGTGAGTTCGTGAACAGATCTTAGGAATCTGGAAGCAAAAGGAAACTCTGGAAGAATCAATTGAGTTATTATTAGCAAATGAAAAGGTACTTCACTAAACCAATAATAAATTAAGCTCATGTATTATAATCGATGTGTTAATAAAAAATGAATTATTGCTTCTTTACAAGGTTTTGTTTGCTTCAAATGTTTATGATCTTTAAATTACATGCAAACGTTGATTTTTTAATTATTTTTCTTCTTCAATAATTATATAATAAGATTGAAGCCATTATGAAACATGATTGTGTCATCTACTAAAAATGGAAGCTTATGATAATTTCATGCTCATATATATGACTATTATTGAGAGTTTGAATCTTTGCGGCTAACAGGACAATCCAAAATCCTATCAAGATTCAGATTTCTTATCGTTTTCTTTAATACAATATAAACAACACCTCAACATCTAAGTTTAGAAAGTTGTTTTTCTTTGTAGGTCAAGAGATCACCATAAACACTAAGAACAAAGCTAAATTTATGATTTATGGTTCAAAGCAAATTCAAGAACTGATAGACATCGTAGGCCCAATCTTTTTGTATTTTACTCCCCAACTATTCAACATGTTCTATTTTATTCCAATTGCTCATAAATAGAAAACTTAGAAACAAGATGCATAGAAAAAAAATGAAATTGTAATTTCAAGACAACTGACAACATATTGAGGATTAGAGTTTAAGAGTTTCAATCAGAAATCGTTAAAATGAAATGCGATTTCAAGAGACAATATTATGAACCCATGTTTGCAATCAGATGTTAAGATTATAGGTTTGCAAAATCAGATGTTACATGAGCGAGCATTAACCTCAGCGGCATAGATTACGAGAAGCACAACTTCGATTCAGGAAAGAGAAGGAATGAGAGGACGACAAGACGAAGCTGTGGATCAGAGGAGTGGCAGGTTTCGTATAACCATTATCAGAGCGGATCAGATCCAGAACCAGAAGTTGTGCTGCAAAGAGAAGACGAGATTAAGGAGTAAGCTTAAAGTTACGATAGCGGCGGCTGATCAGAATCAGCTAGAGAAAAGATTGGAGTTACGGTTGCGTTCTTCCGAGTCAGAATCGTCGGAGAGAAGAGATGAGAGAGTATGCGAGAGCGTTGCTGGGAGACCGATTCCCACCTAGAATGCATCGGATCTCGGTCGGCGGCGGCGAAGGGGGAGATTCCTGAGATGGAAACGACAGTAGCGGTTGGTGTGGAGGTGGATTTGAAACGGTGAAAAGTGGAGGACGACGGAGAAGGTGAGCCGCCGGGAGGTGTAACGGAGAAGTCTATGGGGTTCGATTTAGATGATGGAAGAGAGACTCGCCAAAACGGAAGTGTATTTAGTTTTGCCTTTCTAGAATGATAGCAAACGACATCGTTTGCTTTAACTAAAACCTTACACTTTTGGGCTTCAACGTGCCTTTTACTAAAACAACATCGTCAGTTGTTTAATTATACCGGATATAATAAATTTTACACTTTTAAAAGTTTTAAATATTATTATTTGTATATTGATATGTTTAAATTTAAAAAAAAGATTTAAAATATTATGAATATTTAAACTTATGAAATTTTTAAAATAACACAAGACGAGTTATATGACATGATGGATTTGAATCGACATTAATATATCAAAATAATATAAGACGGGTTTCTGGTATGTACTATTATTTTAAAAATGAAACATAAGATAACATTAAACTATGTATTTATTACATATATTATTAATTCTAAAATTAACGATTATGGTTCATACATTATATTTATGATCTGCATTTGCTAATTTTAAAATATGTTAGCCTATTTTATTTTAGCCAAAATTTAGAAACTATGTTTTAAAAATCAAATATTACATGATATTAAACTATATAATTAATATACACATCTTCTTAATTTAAAATTCAAAAAAAAAAAATTTATAGTAAAATTACAACTAAACCAACAAATTTAAATTACAACAAAAATATTTAAATAAAACATAAAAACAAAAAATCGACCTGGGTGCACTGCGGGTTCAAATATAGTTAAAAAAAAATATAAATTTATGCAATTGAACCAAATTGGCGTCAAACTCGAACCAAATCTGAATTTTATGTAATTTTCAAACAAAATTCATCAACTCAAACCGAAACCAAACTCGGATTTTTCATCAAAAATCAAATAAACCAAATTCAACAAAAATATAAAATTCTAGTTTAAATTTTATCTATAAAACGAATTTAACCGAAACTAAATTATATCCAAAAAAAAAAAATCTCAAGCAAGTGTTAACCGATTCGATGATTGAACTCCGGTTATTTCCGGTTTGAGGATAAGCTTTATCATGTGATTGAGAGTCTCTCTGTGAGTGGCGACTGGCGAGCATTGGTTTCTGAAAAATTGACACAAAAAATATCTGAAAATATCGATCTAAAGCTGATACAAATCAAATCCCCAATTCAAGAACACAACACACGAAACCTTCTTCGATCGATCTTCAAATACCAGAAAAAAAATCTCCATGAATCTTCAAGCTATTTCTTGTAGTTTCGGATTCGTTTCGAGTCCACTTGGAGTCACTCCCAGAACTTCGTTTCGTCGCTTAGTAATCCGAGCCAAAAGTAAGTTTTCAATCCCCAGATTCGTTTCTTCGTTAATCTTGAAGTGATTGAGAGATTGAATTCGGAATTCAATCTTTGCAGCGGAACCGTCGGAGAAATCTGTAGAAATCATGAGGAAATTCTCCGAGCAATATGCTCGTCGCTCTGGGACTTACTTCTGTGTTGATAAAGGAGTTACTTCAGTAGTGATTAAGGTATAATAGTTAATTTTTGATTGAATTGTGTTGAATCGATGGTGCCTTTCGTTTTAAGTTTGGGTCAATGAGTGAACTATTTGGAGAAAATTGAGAACGATCTTGAGATTGAGGTGGCTGAGTCTTTCTACTTGTAGATAATGAGTTTGCAGAAGAAATTGAGTTAATGGATGTGAACATGTTGAGATTTAATGTTTAACTGTGTGAATTGTGAGCAGGGGTTGGCTGAGCATAAAGATTCGTATGGTGCACCGCTTTGTCCTTGCAGGTGATCTTTGCTTCTTACGGGCAATCGTTATTTTAATAATATTTGAGATGTTTGTAATGAAACAGTGCTATGGCTCCTTAAAGTCTGAATCTTTGTTGTTGATGTAGACACTATGATGATAAAGCTGCTGAGGTTGGACAGGGCTTTTGGAATTGTCCGTGTGTCCCAATGAGAGAGAGGTAAGAACTATATTCATATGGCTTGTATTAGCATTGTGTTTGTGTGTCTGTTTCTGTGCCTGTTATATAATTAGAACTAAGCATATAAGGTTCTTTAGGAAGCATCGGTTATATGTTAAAAGGTATAGATTTGTCTCAAACTTCGTTGTGGTTATTAGAGGGATCGTATTTAACAGCACACGCATGTTACACTTTCCATAGAGGTTACTGGTGCTCCTTATTGCATCAAAATTGATGTAGAGGAAGTATTCATAGATTGCTAGGTAATTGGAAGTTGATTTACTCTAGTAGTTAGCAACAATTGCCAAACCAATAAAAAAAACTTATGGTCTTTAGTAAACTCTTGGCCTGTGTGGCCCTTTTAACCAAAATCTGCTACACCACAATTTTAGATCCTTAGTATTTTAATAGGACATTTCAGGAAGCAGAGCTGATTAATTTTTGCATCCGTTATCGATTAATTCTGATAATACTTTTTTTTTTACCTCCTGTATCATTGATTCATCAGGAAAGAGTGTCATTGTATGCTTTTCTTAACTCCTGATAATGATTTTGCCGGAAAGGATCAGGTTAATCTCAGATCAATTTAGTAATATACTTTTTTGCTACCAAGAATGCAGGTTTCAGTAAATATGGGAGATCTAATTATTTCTCTTCTTTGTTTCATGCAGACGATTACATCAGATGAAATAAAAGAAACAACAGCTAACATGTGAGAACTGGTTCTTCTGTTCATTTAGGTCAAGAGAGATTTCTCTCTCCAAATGCAGTCTGTACATCGATACCCCGAGCATCTTCTTTGTTCTCGTGTAAAACTATTTCACTCTCAGATAAATACTTCCGTATGGATCTTGTTTGCAAAACTATTACAAGCAATATAAAGGGATCTAACTTTACACGAGATCTTCAATAAGTTATGTTTTGGCTTTAAACTTTAAAGGATCTAAGTGATGTGAAAATAGCAACAGGAGATTTCTCTTCCACATCATTAACCAATCCACAAGAAAAGATAAATGATGAAAATGAATACCAATGCAACATTTACCTAAAACGGTTTGAGAAAAGCTAATCTATACCAAATGCATTCATGTCGTCTATCCAAAAGAACATGTTCCCAATCCAGTTAATTACCAGGGCCAACTCCAAGGTGACGCTATTCCCTTAAATTTGGCGTAGGATTTGCTCCAATGGAACTGGAAATCGGCGGGCAATATTTTAATTTTTAGTGTTTTGCGAATTTTATTATACTCTATTGTGTAACACTATTCAAAACACTAAAAATTAAAATATATATTTTTTCTACTAAAAGTATTTTAGTGTGGCATTCTGAGAATTACATGTAATTTATTTTTTATCTTTTACTAATTGTAATTTTGTTTTGGACAACCGATTGTAAAGTTATATTCAACTTACAATTAATAAGTTATAAAAATAATTAGAATTTATCAAAACTAATAAAAAAATAAAATTCTTAAATTTAATAATATAATAAAAAATGTTTTTTAATATGGTATTTGGTGTTGTGGTTGAAGCATAATTTTTATTTTTGATACTAAAACACCAAATTTGGTGTTATTTCAACAGTATATTTGGTGTCGAGAAGATGTCCTTCATATTTTATATGGTATTATTTCAACACTATATCTGGTGTTACTTTAATTTGGTGTTCACCGATTGGTTTACTACGGTTTATGTTCAATTCAGAAATTTTTGTGTACATTAAAGTGAACCGAAAGATGCTTAATATTGATTGTGAGTATTCGATGATTGATCAACCAATAGGTAGAAAACAATGAACCATTTTGGAACACTATATTCTCTAGAGAAAACGATCTATCTCCCCACGAAAAGTATCACGGAGAACCAGATGCACCTCAATTTATGAACACGATCCAATTGTCCATAGAACTAATATGCATAATCTAATTTCCTCCGAATTCAAAGTTCTCGTACCAATTCTCCAATTATATGAATTTATGTGGTTTATACGGTTAATGGTTTACTTAACCGATTAATAAATAACATAACCGGATTAAACCTAAATTAAACCAAATTTAAAACCCAACTGGCCCCCTAAACCCGATCCGACCTAAGAATTTTAAAAATCCCCACTTTTTTCTATCTAAGAACCCTAAATCTTTCTTTGTTGGTCGGATTGTAAAATTGAGTCAAATGTTTTGTTCTGTGATTCCTATGATCTTTGTTGCGTTTTTCTCTAGACTAAACCTGATTTATATAATCAATTTTCGTATTGATTCTGTGTCAAGCTAAGAATCTTCTTGAGATTCGAATTCATAAGTAGTTTTTGCTTTTCATGATTAATCAATCAATCGTTACACAGTTACTATAATTCCAAGTGACTTCATATCTTCGTTTAGAGGTTTGTTGTGTGTTCTTCTGTTCTGTTCTGTTCTGTGTTCATCGACATAAGGAACAAAGCCAAACAGAGAGCCATCTTCTTCCTCTGAAACCCACTCAAAATCTTCATAACTACCAAAATTAACAAACGGAAAAGCACTGCCGCTCCATCCAGAGGTTGCAGCCACCGCTCCATCGTCGGGACAAACACCTGATCTCTTCTCCGTCACGTATATCTTCTTCGAACTTGCCGTCGCTGAATTCGACATCTAACAAATCTACGGCGAGTCTATTGTTGGAGATAGGATTGACAATCCTATCAGCCTGGCCCAATAAGCATTCAAGGCCCATTTGCTGAATGCACGTCTCATTCATTTCAGCCCAATACCAAGTAAGTCAAACTCCGAGCAGGTCGAATGCCGAGCAGCTAAGGCCCATCCGTTGAAGCCCAAAGAAGAATTACCGACTTACCATAAACACTAAAGTGCGATTCGGCGAGAGATTCAAGTTCACCGCGCACGCGCTGAGTAACAAAGACGGTTGACAAGGCGATTCATTCACTATAAATACCCCTTGTATCCCATTAATAAAAGGATCCGATTATTCTCTCAAGAACAGATACCTAAACTAAACTCTTAACACATCCCGAGCTAGATAAACATTTTATCCTGAGCTCTTTTCAATCGCAATCAACCTGTCTTTTCTATTAAACGGAAATATCGCCTCAATGTTTATCATCAGTTAACGCAAAACCGAATCATAATCAATTTATTTATATTAGTTATCTTCAAAATTAACATTTGGCGCTAGAAAGAACGGGGGGGGGGGGGGGTTTAGACATTTCCTACACGCGAAGAAAAGATCTGAAGATGGCCGGACGAAAATCACCGATACCGCCGCACTCATCAGATGCTGAAAAGCTCGTGCCGTCGCGGACACCAAACACGAGAGAGCTTGATCCTTCAACATCAACCCAAATTGCGACACCCAGACCTTAGACGCGGACCGACGAGATTCTCCCATCGGAAGTCCCGGTCGAAACAGAGCCCGAACTCGTTCCTACCAGCACAAGCTATCCGTTACCCGAAGCCGAAGTTGGAACTGATACCATGGCCCGAACGCAGTCATCACGTCCTGACACCGACTTCACACCAGGAAGTCAACTCACCATGACGAACGCGTTTTGCCGAGCTCGTGGCCGGTCAGAATATCTGCCACAAGCGCCTAGACAACGTAGCGCCTCGAAGCAACCCAACTATTGACCGCGCGGTTGAAGAAGAGGCACGAAGGCACCCGAGCTCGTTCATAAATGCCTCCTCGGTGCCCGACGAACAAGATCGACTCTTGCGTACCCACCTTGACCCAGAAGAGCCAAGGCACCACACACCAGAGTCCTCACACAGAGAAGAGGAACGACTAGCCGAAGTAGCCCCGACCAGCGATCTGAGAAGACAGGAGTGTCGAAGCCCTGAAGCACTTCAAAAACTTCTCGCCGATCAGGAGCGAGATCGCGAATTTGCGAGCATTAGAGCTGAGCTCCGCCGAATGACTTCCACCGTGCATCAGGCAACCAGCTCGGCACCTGAAATAGATCGAATCCTTTGTGAGACGCAGAACACCCCGTTCAGCCCCCGTCTGCAGAACACATCGATCCGATATCCTAGAAGGTCAAAATCCTCCCGTACAATGGACTCACGGACCCCAGTGAGTTCATGACCGCATTTATCGTCGCTACGGGACGCCATCAGCTCGTCCCCAAGGAGTGAGAGGCCGGTATCTGCCAACTTTTCGTGGAAAACATTGTTGGCCCCGCGCTAACATGGTTCGCTAGACTGGAAACACACTCGATCCACAACTTTTACCAACTTTCAGCCGCCTTCCTCAAACATTATTCGATGTTCATCCGACAAGGAACATCCAATGTCGACCTGTGGGCATTAACTTAGGGCCCAAAGGAGACCCTACGATCGTACATCGACTGATTCAAAACGGTCGTAACCCGAGCTACCGTATCCGATGATGCCGCTCTTCCGGCCCTTAGGAACGGTCTCTGGTTCGAATCAGCTTTCAAAGAAGACATGAAGCTGAACAAACCGCGAACACTATAAGACGCCCTCTGCCGAGCTTCCATATTCATTGATATCAAAGAGGAGCGAGTCCTCATGACCGAGAAGCACGCCCCGGCCAAGACCACCGTCTCAAAAGACAAAGCCCGGGAGGAATATTTTGAACCCCGTCAACATTATGACGACGAGTATTTACAGGAGAGGAGTAAACGGGCCGCGGCATTTACCATAAGCGACAGCCCAGACTCACCGTCGGCCGCTCCCTCTTTTGCAGTCAGCAACAACAGCAACGATATACAACCCCTGTCGAACTCACAACAGAATTCCCCGCTCTCTTGGAACAAGTGGCAGAACGCAAATTACCAACCCAGAGACAACGAAGCTTATTGCGAGTTCCACAAGATGAAAGGTCACCCGACCTCTCAACTCTGATCACTCCACGAAGCTCTTTTAGCTCAATATGAGAAGGGCGCCATTAAGCTTGATGACCGCCCTAGTCCCAGGGGAAATTTGAATCGCCGAAACAACGGCCAACAACAATCAGCGTGGGAACAACGACCAGCGTCCACGCAACGGCCCTCGGAGTCAGAATGATAACAACCGACGACGTTCTCCCTCACGAGAACGGGATGCAGATAGGCAACCCCGTGTCAAACAAATCGACGACCCCAGGGAACATACTCCAGAAGAACAGGAACCTCTGCAAACATTACCGCCCACGAGGCAGCTCATCGGGATGATAATGGGTGGCCCCCTTGAGTGCAACGACTCCATCCGATCAATAAAAATGTTCGAAAAACGAGTAGAGGCGAGCTTAAAATAAATGGATAGCGCTCCGCCGAACTCGACCGAAGGGGGGGGGGTCGATATCACCTTTACCGCGAGCAATGAACGTGGGGTAGCCCACCCGCATCATGATCCACTGGTCATCCAGGTGCGAGTGGCGGACTGCAAAATCGGAAGGGTCCTGATTGATACTGAGAGCTCGGTCGACCTCATCTTTAAGGATACTTGGGACAAGATGAATCTTACCGGCCTTATCCTCAAACAGTCTAAACGATCCCTCACTGGGTTCAACGGAGATACGACCGACACCATCAGAATAGTCAAACTCCCGATCTATATAGGAGGGACGACCAGGATCGTCAAGTTCGAAGTCATTGACAAGCCCACGATTTACAACATCAATGTCTCAAGTTTCCTGTAGGTTCCCCGTGGATCAATATGATGAAGGCGGTCACTTCTACCTACCATCAATGTCTCAAGTTTCCTGTAGGTTCCACGGTCTGTACAATCCGCGGGGATCAGCGAATGTCCCGCACATGTTTCTTAGTAGGGCACAAGCTGCGAAAAGCAGCCAAATCGTGTCAAGTGATTGACTGCCAGATCTCGGGAGATCCTGACCTCCACAACCAACCTGCTCGGAGTTTTTTCACCCAAGTAAGTATCGACCCGACTAACAAAGAGCGTTGCGTCAGAATAGGAGCCGACCTCGATGAGGACATAAGCAGAGAGCTCGTCACCTTCCTAAATTTGAATGTTTCGACCTTTGCTTGGTCGACCAACGACATGCCAGGGATAGATCCTTTGATCGCTAGTCATTGGCTTAACGTCGACCCGACGTACAGAGCAATAAAACAAAAGTGACGTAAGCTGAACCCCGATCGGGCACAAGTTGTGAACGACGAAGTCGAAAGATTGACTGCAGCTGGATCCATCTATGAAATACATTACTCCGACTAGTTGGCCAACCCCGTGTTGGTCAAAAAGAAGTCGAGCAAGTGGAGAGTCTGCGTAGATTTCACTGACCTTAACAAAGCTTGTCCCAAGGATAGCTTCCCTTTGCCGCGTATCGATCAAGTCATTGACGCAACCACGGGACACGAGCTCCTTTCTTTCATGGATACCTTTTCTGGATACAACCAGATCCGCATGCACCCAGACGATCGAGATAAAACGGCCTTCATAACAGATCGGGAACGTATTGCTATAAGGTGATGTCTTTCGGCTTGAAGAACACCGGGGCCACCTATCAACGCCTCATCAACAAAATGTTCGCAGACGAGCTCGGGAAAACAATGGAGGTCTACATCGATGATATGATCATAAAATCCTTACTAGCAAAAGACCATGTTGGTCATCTGAGAACATGCTTCGACACCCTAAACAAAATCAGATGAAGCTAAACCCAGTAAAATATACCTTTGGGGTCACCTCCGGAGAATTCTTGGAGTACATCGTTACCCAACGCGGCATCGAGGCTAATCCTGCACAGATAAAAGCGGTTCTCGAACTCCCTTCACCAAAGAACAAGCGCGAAATTCAAAGACTCACGAGAAGAATCGCCGCCCTCAATCGCTTCGTTTCCTGATCAACGGATCGGTGCCTACCTTTCTACCAATTGCTCTGCGGGAACAAGGAATTCATATGGGACGAACGGTGCGAAGAGGCTTTTCAACAGCTAAAGACGTACCTATCGACACCCCCCGTTCTCTCTAAGCCGAAGGTAGGAGAAACCCTATACCTCTACATCGCAGTCTCCAGCTCGGCTGTCAGAGGCGTCCTCGTTCGAGAAGACTGAGGCGAGCAGAGACCCATCTTCTAGGTAAGCAAATCGCTGGACGGTGCTGAAAGCCGATACCCCGCACTAGAAAAGCTCGCCCTCGCCGTTATTACTGCAGCTCGAAAGTTGCGCCCCTACTTCCAATCTCATACGATCACTGTTCTTACCAATCAACCGCTGAGAACGATCCTCCACAGTCCCAGTCAATCAGGTCGGATTGCCAAATGGGCGGTCGAATTCAGCGAATACGACGTTGAGTACAAGGGCCGACTTGCCGCTAAATCCCAAGTTTTGGCAGATTTCTTGATCGAATTGGTTCCCGAGTTAATTGGTACCGACATACCCGTCTAGTGGACCCTGTTCGTCGACGGATCATTCTCCCGTCATGGATCCGGCATCGGCATCAAACTCAAGTCACCAACTGGCGAAGTGCTAGAGCAGTCATTCCGTTTGGCGTTCCCGGCTTCAAACAACGAAGCTGAATATGAAGCCCTGATCGCCGGACTCAAGTTGGCAAGGGGTGTTGGAGTAACAAGCCTTCAAGCACACTGCGACTCGCAGCTCGTGGCCAACCAATTCAGCGGTGAGTACGAAGCCAAAAACAAACGTATGGATGCCTACCTCAAACTTGTCAAAGACTTGGCCGTAGATTTCGACGAATTTAGCCTCACCAAAATACCCTGAGGTGAGAATATCTCCGCCGACGCACTCGCCGCCCTAGCATCGACTTCTGATCCAACTCAACGCCGCGTTATACTAGTGGAAAGTATCAAACATCCTAGCATCGCCCTTCCTAGGGGAATTGCTCTCATCAACGACGCCCATATAACCAAGCTCAATCACACGGACGAACAAGAAACAACGGATAATCTTCCTCCGTCAGCAGCTATACCGAACTCACCAGATTGGCGAACCGAGATACTCGCGTACATAGAGAACGGGACGACCCCAACTGACAGATGGGAAGCTCGGCGTCTTAAAAGAAAATGTGCACGATATGTTCAACTCAATGATGGTCTTTACAGATGGAACAATCGGAGTAATGCAGGAGCTACATGAGGTGCGGGAGGTAACCATTCTAATGGCCGAGCTCTCGCAATAAAAATCAGAAACCAAGACCATTTTTGGTCGACGATGCTCAAAGATTGCGAAAAATTCACAGCACGATGCGAACAATGCCAACGACACGCTCCAATGATACACCTTCCCGACGAGCTCCTCAACGCGGCGACCGTACCCTACCCATTTATGTGGTGGGCAATGGACATCGTAGGACCCATGCCCCGATCTCGAGGAAAGGCGTACATACTCATAATGACGGACTACTACACTAAATTGGTCGAAGCCGAATCCTACAACAACATCCTTGCCGACGACGTGCGAAAGTTCATTTGGAAGTTCATTATCTGCCGCCACGGGCTCCCATATGAGATTGTCACAGACAATGGCCCACAATTCATCTCGGGACTTTTTGACGACTTCTGCGCTAAATGGCGAATAAGGCTGAACAAGTCGACACCACGATACCCTCAAGGCAACGGGCAAGCCGAGGCTCGGCGCAAAAAAAGGACTCTGGGCAGACAATCTCGATGGCGTCCTATGGAGTCATCAAACGACACCACGCACCGCGACCGGCCGAATACCATTCTCCTTATCTCACGGCATGGAAGCGATGGCCCCATCCGAGGTCGGGATTCCAACGCTTCGCCGATCAATGCTCGTACACAACCCCACCCTCAACGACGATATGCACCGAACAAAGGAGGATTTTTTAGAAGAAAAACGTAACAACGCCCTTCTACGGGTATAAAATTACCAGCAACTCGCCTCCAAATACTACAACAAGAAAGTAAAGGGAAGACACTTCGACGAGGGAGACTTAGTACTTCGCAAAGTGTTCAAAAACACCGCTGAAGAAAATGGTCCGATCTGAAACTGTTTAGGTGATAACTGGGAGCTTGGAAAATGGTCATTACTATGTCTCAAGAAAAGGTGAGTCTCCATGTTTTCAAACCTCTTTCTCTGTTTGGTTTTCTGTTTNTGGAGAAGAATTCTTGAACCTTTTTGTTATTCTTATTTCTTATAATATGATATCTATTCTATTCATTGTGTTTGTTGCATTCACCATGTCTGAGTAGATCCCTTGTTAGGATTAGGGTTGCTAAAAGGTATTTGATGAATTGTTAGATCTGATTTGATTGTTAGGAATGAACCTATAGAGCTTTTCACCTAGACTTGAGTTTAATGCTGATTTTAGCCTCGCGAACTAAAATCTGACTTTAGTTTGTTAATTGGCACGGAAGTGTGATTGATTTACCTGATCTAGTGTTTGGTGAGCAAAAGCCCTACTCGCAAAGGAATTTGGTTTAGGGATTTTGTGAACAATTGAACTTGGACTTTAATGCTTGTTTAAATTCTATGAATTTGCAAAGGAATTTGGAACTCTAGGTTTAGGCATAGATAATTTTCGCAACGACAGTTGGATTACTTTATATCAGTGTTTCAAGTTTGAAAGTGGTGTTTAATCTATTCCTGACAATTGATTGGATTTGATAATTCTGATTTGCCTATTGGTTTCCCTAAGCCTAGCATTTTCCTCCATTGATTTATATTCTTGAGTTAGTTGCTTTGTTATCTTTAAATTCCATCTATTCTGCTTAGCTTAGTTCTTATTTTTGAAATCTATTGAGTGTTATCTTGAGTCTTTGTGGTTCGACCCCTATAGTACTATATCGACTGCTTAGATACTTTTAGGGTATTAGTTTTGAGCATATCATGCACCAAACAAGCTGTCCATACAATCCACAATAGAATGGAGTAGCCGAGAGGAAGAATAGACATCTAATGGAGGTGGCACGGTCGATGATGTTTCATATGAACGTGCCTAAGAGATTCTGGGGAGATGCAGTTATGGCAGCATGCTACTTTATCAACCGCATTCTAACTCGAGTTTTAAAAGACCTCTCTCCCTTTGAAGTCCTAAACAATATTAAACCGTCTCTCACTCACTTACGTGTATTTGGGTGTGTTTGTTTTGTATTGCTTCCAGGTGAACAAAGAAACAAGCTAGACCCGAAGAGTGTCAAGTGCATGTTTCTTGGATATTCATCCACTCAAAAGGGCTACAAATGTTATGATCTGGTAAACAACCGTACATATGTGTCTAGAGATGTCAAGTTTATTGAAGAAAGGGGCTACCATGACAAGAAAGATTGGGATGGTCTGAAAGATATATCTCAATCCCCATCTGACAGAGTTGCAAGCCTCAAGTTCCTTCTAGAGCATCTTGGGTGTAGGATACCATGGGAGCAAGGGGGAGAAACGAAAAGAGATCACTCGGCTAATCCTAGTGCAGAACGGGATTCACCAAGTAGAAACGAAGAGGGATTGGAAGGTGAGCCCAATCAAACGATTGGACTGAACTTGGAAGAGGCGATACAGGGACAAGATCAATATCATAATCGAGGGGTGGATCAAGATGATCAAGGAATTGAAGAGGATGGTCAAGTCTTGGAAACTGAAGATCAACCTCAACCAAACACAAGTCAACCACCAAGGCGGAGTACAAAGATTAGACCTGACCCGTCTAGGCCGTATTGGGTGAACGCACCAGTGTATTACAACAATCAAGCCGTCGCTCATCCGATACAGGCCGTATGTTCTCTTGCCCTTTTGCCATCTGATCATCAAGCATTCATAGGAAAAATTGAGCATCATGAGATTCCTATGATTTATGAGGAAGCCAAGGACATAGAGGTATGGGTGAATGCAGTTGATGATGAGGTGGGAGCTATGAAGCGAAACAATACTTGGGAAGAAACTGATCTTCCTCTCGGTAAGAAGCCAGTTAGCTCCAAATGGGTCTTCACCATCAAGTATCTGAGTAATGGGGATATTGAGAGATACAAGGCAAGATTGGTGGCCCGAGGATTTACACAAACTTACGGAGAAGACTACACAGACACGTTTGCACCCGTAGCCAAGCTCCACACAGTTCGCGTTGTTCTTTCTCTAGCAACCAATCTAACTTGGGAGTTGTGGCAAATGGATGTCAAGAACGCTTTCCTTCAAAGGGAACTTGAAGAGGAGGTTTACATGACTCCGCCTCCGGGACTTGAGGAAACAGTGACTCCGGGAAAAGTGTTGCGACTTAAGAAAGCCATCTATGGTCTTAAGCAATCCCCACGGGCTTGGTACCAAAAGTTGAGCTCGGTCCTTAAGGACAAAGGATTCAGAAGGTCGGAGGCAGATCATACATTGTTCACCTTGCAAGGGCCAAAAGGTATAGTGGTAGTCCTCATCTACGTTGATGATTTGATCATTTCTGGGGACAATACGGAAGGTATCTCTTGGACTAAGTCTTTCCTTAAGTCTACTATTGATATAAAAGATCTAGGTATCCTAAAGTATTTCCTAGGGATCGAAGTGTGCCGTTCTTCGGAAGGCCTCTTCCTTTCACAAAGGAAATATACTCTTGATTTGTTGACTGAGATAGGAAAAATTGGAGCAAAACCGGCCAAGACTCCACTTGAAGATGGCTACAAGGTCAATCGAAAGGGGGAGAAGGAAGACGATCTCTACACGGATGCAGAACAATACAGGCGCCTAGTGGGTAAGCTGATTTATCTCACAATTACAAGGCCTGATATTTGTTTTGCAGTAAACCAAGTAAGCCAGCATATGCAAAAGCCCACAACATATCATTGGAGCATGGTGGAGAGAATTTTGAGGTATCTTAAAGTCAGCCCGGGACAAGGCATATGGATGGGGAAGAATGAGAGCACCGAGATTTTTGGGTATTGTGATGCTGATTGGGGAGGTGATAGAACAGATAGGAGATCAACAACGGGCTACTGTACATTTGTGGGAGGCAACCTAGTGACTTGGAAGACAAAGAAACAGAAGGTTGTGTCATGCTCAAGCGCAGAAGCAGAGTATCGAGCTATGAGGAACATTACCAATGAGTTGACATGGCTCAAAGCTCTCCTAGAGGATCTAGGCATCAAGATAACTAGGCCTATCACTCTACACTGTGACAACCAAGCGGCGATCCACATAGCTACCAATTCTGTCTTCCATGAGAGAACGAAGCATATAGAGATCGATTGCCACAAGGTTCGAGAGAAGATTGAAGAAGGTGTCATACTCCCATGCTACACTAAGAGTGAAGACCAATTGGCAGACATCTTCACCAAGGCTGCAAGTCTCAAGGTTTGTGATCGCATCCATAGTAGACTTGGCCTTGTTGATTTGACGAGACCTTGATCAAGTCCCCTCGTTCATGGTGTTCATACTCTTTTTCCCTAAGACATGGTTTTGTCCCATAGGGTTTTCCATGTCTAGGTTTTTAATGAGGTGATTACCATGGACAATCCAAGCTTAGTCTCCAAAGGTCTTTTGCGGCTAAGCTTGAGGGGGAGTATTGATCAAGATGGAATAAGAGCTCACAGTCCGTACGGACGAACATGAGGTAAGTGGGCCGAATGGAAGACTTGGGCTAAGGTGTATCAAGATGAAGGCCAAGGTTTCTATAGAAGGCTGAATGTGTGATTGAATGCTAAGGCCTCTTAAGGCCCATGTGACTTCAAATCAAAGAGAGGAGCGCAAATGACAAGAAGAGAAAGGGACCGTTGGCATTTGGGACCACTTGGAGCGCGTGTGGCTCACCTAGCGTGGACGAGTTGGGACCACTTGGGAGGCTGCGCTTTCTCTTCTCTTTTGCTAGGGTTTTATGTCATTGTTTAGCCTTCATATAAATATCTTTAGCCTCCATCTTGTACGGATAAGAACATAAGAGAAATGAAATCGATTTTCCCTTTGTTTCTCCATTCTCCATTCTTCTCTTTTTCTTACCTTAATCCTCAATTAATCTAACACTACGAACTCGCTACAATGAATGGCGAATCTGTCCCACGCTCGTGGAACACAATGAACCTAAAGCGCTTCCACCACTAACGCTTTCGATTTAACATTTTCTGTGTAACAAACCAATCTGACCGAACTACGATTGGCTTGATCCCCCTGATCGGGGGTACGTAGGCAGCCTTTTTCCAAGGTGCAGCTGTAATATAAATATACTATTATTCCCTTAAAAAAAAAAAAAAAAAGGCGAGTTCTCACTCGCAAATATCCTGCGCACAATCTTTAAGCGCGAAGCCAAGTTCTCACTCGCAAATATCCTGCGCACAACCCTTAAGCACGAAGCCGAGTTCTCACTCGCAAATATCCCGCGCACAAACCTTAAGCGTGAAGCCGAGTTCTCACTCGCAAATATCCCACGCACAAACCTTAAGCGTGAAGCCGAGTTCTCACTCGCAAATATCCCACGCACAAACCATAAGCGTGAAGCCGAGTTTTCACTCGCAAATCTCCCGCGCACAAGCCTTAAGCGTTAAGCCGAGTTTTCACTCGCATCCCACCTACGCACAAACTTATAAGCGTATAGCCGAATATTCATTCGCATCCCTCCTACGCACAAAATTATAAGCGTATTGCCGAATATTCATTTGCATACCTCCTACGCATACAACTTACAAACCTGTGACCGAGCTCACTCTCACATCTCTCAGTCAAAGAAAAGCAGTTTGAATTCGGCAAAAATAATTTTATTCATAACCGAGCTCGCTCTCACATCTCTCACAGTTCGAGTTCAAGAAAGGCAGTTCGAGTTCAAAGAAAGGCAGTTCGAGTTCAAGAATAATAAATCTTCATTAAATGGATTATACGGTTACAATGACCTACCGACCTACCAAGACCTACCAAAACCTACAAAATCTACTACAAATCTAAAACAAAAAGAAGAAAGCCGAACAACGTGGCCTACAACGAAAAATGGGATAATCCCGACGCTCGTACTTCGGCCGCATCCTCCCATGTAAACATCCGGAGATTCGTCCCATATGGACTTTGATACATACGGTGGCGACCGACCTGGCGTCACGGGGCAGCATCTTCAGACACTTCAAAATCTGAAGGTAGCAGATCGGGTATGGAGCTAGCCTTGAGATCGGCCTCATATTTGGCTTCGTCGTTCGCGACTTTAGCCAACAAGCCATCTGGAACAATGATCCCTTCCTTGTCCCGAAGAGTCTCGAAGCATCGTCGCAGGCCCTGAGCCTGATTGAAGAGGGCTTTGGGACGCTCAAGCTGCTTACGAGCTTCCAGATTGTCCCAAACTAGTTGAAGTTGGGCAGCACTCTTGGCTTTATACGCCTGGAAGCGCCTAACGACCTCATCCTTCCCTTTTTTCGAGCAGATCCCCTTTCCCCCAGTGATTGAGATTCTCTGCTTTGAGTACATCACACTCTGCACGTGCAATGATTGCCTCAGATTTGTTCTTCTCGAGTTCGGCCTCTAGATGAGCCACCCGAGCTCTGTTTTCATCTTGCTCCGCAGTTAAATCGGAGCGAATCTTCGGAAGCTCAGCCTCCAAGTCGGCTTCCCGACGCCGCAGCTCGTCACGTTCACCAGCCAATTGAGCAGTTTTCCTCCGCTCTTCATCGAGCTCGGCTGCCTTGACCCCTACCCCCGTTGCGAAGTTTTCTGCTTCTTCCTTCGCAATCTTGACATGCGTGTCGCTTTCGCGGGCTAGGTCAGCAAGCGCTTTCCCCATCTAAAAGCGACAAAGAGCAGAAGTTAAAAAGAGTTTGTCGCAAATCATATGTAAACCCTAAGAAAATTACGCCGAGCTTACCTGCACAAAGGAGTGGGACGCACGGATAAACGACGAGGGCGCCGCCATCTCCTTAACACGCAGCACGGTCCCCACTGTACACGAAATTGCCCTCACTAGTTCGGCACAGTCAGAGGCGCTCTCGAAAATTGGCATGGAGGACCGAGAATAAGTGAAGGAGAAGTCGTGCTCACCATCGCCACCCGCGCTAGTACCTTGACCTCCTGTGCTTCCTGAAGTGGTCTTCTGTTTTTTAGAGGAACGTTCCCTCGAGCTCCTCTTTGACCTCTTCCCTTTAGCTTTCTCCCTACGAGCTCGATCCTCAGCCCGTTCAGTAGGGATAAGAGCCACTTTTTACGTAGGTGGCTGATTGCAAGAGTTTTCGGGCTCTTGTGCACAATTAAACCTATTGTGCTCTAATACCTCAATCCTAAAGGTATGTCGTATGTAGCACTTAAGGTATCGAATCCACATTGAAGGAAAGATAACTACACTAGGAATGCAAGAAACTAATCGAGCTAAACGGTTGATGTTTTTGGTTTTTATGGTGTAAGTAAAAGTAAATAAACAAGAAACTAAATACACGATGATTAGACAAGCAAATAAGAAACAGGAAAATTAAACAACTTAAACGAAAGACTTCAAAATAGCAAGAAACATAAAACACAAATGTAACTTCGAATTAAACAAGTAATGCAAAGCAAACTAACAACTTAAGTGGTTGATTTCAAATGCTAAAAGAATGGACGGTTGGAATGGCAAACGATAAAGAATGAATGATGCTTCAATGAATGACAAATTCAACAAATGATTATGTTTCAACTTATGACATGAATCACTTAACTAGATTAGTCCACTCCCGTGGTACTAATCTTTTTGCAAACCGATTTGGTTAGCTAGACTTCCGAATGGAACCAAACGATTAGCAAACAATGAACACTAATTCATATTTTTCATCAAATCTTCCTTAAAACTCAACTCCCTTTGGTTAAGGAATAGAAACGCACACATAGATAGGTCGGATCGGTTCTCAACACCTTCCGGGTGAGAATCGATCATAAATCTAGAAAACTCTCTTTCGAAGCTCATTTCTAGCCTTAAGAACAATCTATATGTGAAGATAAACAATAATCAGACACCAAACATCACAAATCAAGCATCAAACATCCTAAATCTACCAAACCAACCATCCAAAAGAGATCTACTCACACATGCTCAAATCAAGAAAATAAACCATAGAAATGCAAGATATCGAAGACATAATTCAGATTTTATAAATAAAAGTGAGATATCTTTAATACATAAGAGTAGATCTAAGTTTTAAAAGCATAAGAACATGAAAACTTGAGAGAAAAATAAAGCAGAAGACTTTAGGATTGCAGAGTGAGTGGTTTTTTAGTGGTTGCATGAATTGAGGCTTTTATGGGTGAGTGGGTTCGCAAGTGGAGAAAGTAGAGAAAAAGTCAAAATTCCTCCAAAAATCGGCCTATGACCGATTTTCACGACCGGATTCAGACATGAAAATCGACCGTGGGTCGATTTTTGCTCTAGGTGTGTTCTTCAGCCAAATCGTCGATCGGTCATGGGAATCGACCTTGGGTCGATTTGTGCTCTACAAATCGAGCATGAAATTCGGTACTGGCCCGTTTTTCTGACTTTCTTCTTAGCATTCGTCCATCGACGACTCCGCTTCCCGTCAAAGCTTCGCAAACCTGAAATAAACACAAAAACTCAATAGAATATGCTACAAACATCTTATATTATACAAAACACAATTAGAACATGCGAAATGCTCAATTATATAATAAACTCTTAAATATTATACATATGCTATAAATCCACTAATATATACATATAAAAGTATGAAAATATTGTACAAAATAGCGATAATTTACAGGGATATCAGTGGCTCCTCAACAACAATTGGGACCTGCTCCTCAGCCCCGATCTCGACCTCATCAGCCCCGATCTCAACCTCATCAGAAGGATTGATCTCCGCGAAGCCTGGAGTCGGTATAAAACCTTTAGCTTGAGGACTCCGCGCAGGACCCTCAGAACTTGGCGCTGCCTCAGCCACGTTAGGAAAGTCTTCGTTCCTGAGATCGGCGGCACCAACTTCTTCTCGGGCTTCAGCCTCTTCACGAGCTTCAGCTCCTTCTTGAGCTACTAGAGGAGACGCCGCTAGCTCTTTGGCGTAATCAGGAATGTCGTACCACATCTTCAGAATTTTTCCTAGAAAAGAAAGCACGAACTCACCTGACGCAACGTCTTCCCGAGCTCTGTAAACTCTTTCCTCGGACACTTCCTTCCAAGAAACGTTCGCTGACTGAAGAGTACCGACTGCCGCTAAGAACTCATCTGACTGATAGGCAGTAGTCTTGTGCTTCGCTGAAAGAGAACAAAGAGTTAGTAATCCGGAGAAGAACCAGTTTCAAACTTACCTAAGCAGACGGGGCTCTACCGGACTTAAGGTTCCATACGGTACGATAGCCCTCCTCCGGATCCTGACCGGATGCACTATCGATCTTTACGAAGAAGTAGCGCTTCTGCCACTCATCGATTTTACTAGGCTTCCCCTCGAGAATCTTTGACCTGAGATTGAAGGCAGCGTAGAAGGTCCCAGCGTACCCCAAATTCTTCTTATGAGTCGTCAGAGACTGGAACAGCTGATCGGTCAGCTCGATCACGTGCTCAGCGGCAAGTACGTAGGTGGCTACCATGTTCTGCACGGTAGTCGGGCAGACTTTTGAGAACGCCAAGTCTCGAGCTCAGCAATATCGTACGAACACCTCGGGAAGGGAAAACCAAAGGTGCAACCTCGTGAAGAAGGTTTCGTAGAGGCACACAAAACCCAGAGGAGGAGACCAGGGCCGATCTCCTGACTTGGGGACCCTGGACTCACACACTGGAAACATCTCTTTCAGCGGGTTTAGAGACTCCCACTTCGTCCAGGTCGGGAAGCCCCCTTCTCTGAATGAAAGCTTCCTGGCTTTCGGAGCCTTTGGAACCCTCTGGGCAGTCGCCGCCCTAGGTCGTCTACCCCGACCTTGACCACGACTGACTATTCTGACCTTCCCAGGTACGGGAGCATTAGTGGGAACCGGTACTGACGTAGACGCTCCTGCATCACCAGCTCGGTCTACTCTTGACAAACTGAAGGATTTAAAGCCGAAGCGTGTGCTCCCGCACTTTGAACTCGATCTCTTTGACAAACACTAAGATCCGGCATAGATGTAGAAGCCTCTGCACCACGGTCCGATCTTTGGCAAATGCTAGGTCGCGATGCAGACGTAGAAGCTCCCGCATTCCTAGCTCGGTCCAGCTTACGACGAGCCAATGGAACGTCATCCTCATCTTCCTCTTCATCAAAAAGCATTACGACCGGATTAGGAGACCTGACGTCGGAGTCCGATGAACCCCCAAATCGCCCAGCAGATTCGGAGTGAGAACTCGAATCGACTCGGATTCCCTCGAACAAATCAGACATGATCGCCGGAGGAGGGAGAAGACGGATGGACAAATAGAATGATCCCGGAGAGCCCCGGCGAAAGAAAAACGCAGAAATAATCAGAGAAGAGACGACGCACCTGTTCGGAGGCTGGTGATCGTCGGAAATACAGAAAGCTAGATCGGTCGGAGGTAATCACCAGAAAACGAGACTACGACGGAGTAAGGAGAAAGAGATAAAAGAAGATCGCGACTGAAGATACCGGCGAGAGAGAAGTAAAAAGAGAGATAGTTCAACTGTTAAAGTGATTGCAAAAGTAAAGAAAGAAAAAACGAAAAGCTCGTTTATAAAACGGTGATCTCGAAATCGGAGTTCTTTTCACCATAAGAAAGCGACACGTGGCGACGCAACGCGAGAAACCTAATCGATACGCCATAGGAATTCGACGCGTGGCCAGGGCGCGGGAATCAGAAAAAGATGCTAATGATTACGCCCCGCGGCGAACTTCACGCGCGGACGCTAAGCGCGACTTTCCCACGCATACGCTCACTCAACAGTCACGGTTAAGAAAATGAAGCGACAGGTCGTGATCCAAGCAATTTCTCCTACGCAATTGTTTATTTACGAAGAATGCGCCGGGCTGAAACATGTCGATCTCGGTATACTCGCGTTCCTTCGTACCCCGAGCTGGTGGAGCTATTGTTGGAGATAGGATTGACAATCCTATCAGCCCGGCCCAATAAGCATTCAAGGCCCATTTGCTGAATGCACGTCTCGTTCATTTCAGCCCAATACCAAGTAAGTCAAACCCCGAGCAGGTCGAATGCCGAGCAGCTAAGGCCCATCCGTTGAAACCCGAAGAAGAATTACCGACTTACCATAAACACTCAAGTGCGACTCGGCGAGAGATTCAAGTTCACCGCGCACGCGATGAGTAACAAAGACGGTTGACAAGGCGATTCATTGACTATAAATACCCCTTCTATCCCATTAATAAAAGGATCCGATTATTCTCTCAAGAACAGATACCTAAACTAAACACTTAACACATCCCGAGCTAGATACACATTTTATCCCGAGCTCTTTTCAATCGCAATCAACCTGTCTTTTCTATTAAACGAAAATATCGCCTCCACGTTTATCATCTAGTTAACACAAAACCGAATCATAATCAATTTATTTATATTAGTTATCTTCAAAACTAACATCTATCCTCTTCGAAATCGCACACGCCGCCGGCTATAATCAAGCTCAGTCCGACTACAGCCACGATTGGATCGATCCTCCAAACTTTAGGTGGTGTTGTGTCGTCAAGGCAAATGTTTACCTTCATTCTTCCGACAAGCACAACGGTGGTGGTTCAGGTGGATTCGTCGGCGGAGTAACGGCAAGAAGAATTGGGTTTGGGGGTTAACGTTGGGGATTTTGATTTTTAAGATTGGTTAAATTTTTAATTGGGTTGTTATCGGATTTTAAATTTGGTTTAATTTAGGTTTAATTTATTTGTTAGTCGGTTAAGTAAACCATTAACCACATAAACCACATAAATTCAGATAATTGGGGAATTGGTACGAGAACTATGAAATTAGAGGAAAATTAGATTCCGTATATTAGTTCTATGGGCAATTGGATCGTGTTCATAAATTAGGCTGCATCTAGTTCTGCATGATACTTTTCGTGGGGAAATAGATCGTTTCCTTATTCTCTATTTTAACTTATTAAAGAAAGAAACAAAGACAATAAAATCTAATACAAAAATTACCAAATAATAAGGGAAGTATGCATGTGTATATAAAAAATCTGTTCACGTGTATATTGGTGAATATTTTTCTATTTTGTTATTACTTTCTATTTTTCGAAAATTTTGTAACTTCACGTGAAAAAGCCAAAAATTCCTATTTTTGCTTAGACTAGCACTCAAACTAGAAGGGCACGCGTACTATCAATATGATATTACCTCGGAATCAAAGGTAAAGAACTCTAGTTATACCTAGAAATCTCTTATCCTTCCTTAGTTGACCCTCCTCATGAATTATAATAATTACTATGAAAAGTAAGGGCTGAAACTATAGATTATCCTGGAATTCAAATGGTACTGAAACTATAGATTACCCTTTCCCTTAGTGAGTGGACTCTTGCCGGCTGTAACCCAACGGTATTGGAATCAATTTAAATTCTAATTCCTTCTTCAAAGCTTCTAGCTTGATTTACTTTCCCTTTTCGTGGTCTTACGTATCAATCTCAAGACAAAAATCCGGAAATATTCCTTTTCTTCATAGACTTGATTACTAAATCAAAGCAATTCTAATGATGTCCGTGAAGTTGGTATCAGAATTTTGTCACATTAAGTGCTCCTTCACATCGTCGGCTATTGATCTCCTTCCTCGGTGTTTCTTTTTCCGGCGTCTAAGGTTTCTGTGTTTAGGATACTAGGGTTCTCAATGGCTGAGTCTCTACACACTGCGATCAACGCTCTTTCCATTGATGAAGATGAGGATATCATGCTTCCGGACTTCCCACAATTCAAGGTTTTTTTATGTCAATGCACTGAGCTTACTGGAAAGACTGTCAAATCCGGATTGTCAGCCTATAGATAAGATGATTGAGGCCATACTTTGAGTCTGGTGAATTGTTGGTAGAGTGCGTGGTATTGCTCTTTCCAGAGATAAGTTCAAGTTCCAGTCTGTTTTCCAAAGGGAGGAGGATATCAATACTGTGCTGAAGGATGGTCCATGGTCCTTCAATCAGTGGATGATGTTGCTTGAGAGATGGACGGCTACACCTTCATCTGATTTCCTCTCCTCATGTGATGTATGGATTAGAATCAGAAACATCCCAGTGAATTACTATACAGTTGAGACCATGGATAGGTTGGCTTCAGCGATAGGCACGGTGCAAGAAATTGCTTACGACCCTAAGGCATCTCAGAAATATGATTATGTCAAGGCTCATATCCGGCTTAATATCAATAATCCAGCAAGAAGTTCTAGGATTTTGTCAATTGAAGCTACAGGGAAATGAGTGACTATCACTTTTAACTTTTTTAGTATGAGAAGATTCGAAAACGCTGCTTCCATTGTGAACGTCTTACTCATGAAAAGGCTGCGTGTTCGTTCCTGCGGAAAGCTATGAATAAGAGCGACTTAAGCTCTCGTACAAAGATTGTGGAGACCCCTAAAACCACCGAAGAGTTCAATATCCTTGGCAATACAAAGGCACAACTTATGTTAGCTCCCCCTGGTTTCCCTCCTCTATTCCCAAGGATGTTAAAAGAAGAAAATCGAGATGCCCTACAATACATATCTCACTCGGATCCGACAGAATGCCAGGCTCTCATTATGAGGATTCAACAATCGTTCGAAGAACATTCTGATGAATCGTCTGTGAAAGTTATGAAGATTTCACATGATATTGACAAAGGGAAGGGTCACATTTTTGTTTTTGAAGATGCAACAATGACTAGTAAACGTGTGAAAGGAAGTGAGGATGTCATAGCTACCTCTGACCGTGTCTATGGTTCACGTCTGACCAGTGGTGTTGCAACAGTAGTTACCAACAGTGGAAAGGGACGTGAGGGTGTCTCAGCTGCCTCTTACCCTGCCTATGATTTATGCGTGGCCAATGATGATACCAGAGTTTCAAAGCATAGCTCCTCTGCTCCCCTTGAGACAGAAAGAACGACGGTTTTTTGCTTTGGGTCTTCCTTGACTCTACTAGCGTCCGGTTCCCAAGTCTCGGGGAAGAAAGGAAGACGCATGCCACAAATATGGACAAGGAAGAACCGTCAATCCAAAGCTCAGACTACCAATGGTGTGGTGAATAACGATATTGGCTTAGGTTTAGAGCCAAACACAAAGCGAAAAGCAGAGCAAGCTTCGTCTTCAGAGACCAACAAAAATCCCAAAATTCAAGAAATGCGGTGGCTTCCGGTCTGAAGCTGCTGCGTCCAAATGAGTATTATCTCTTGGAATTGTCAAGGGGCTGGGAGTCCTGAGACAGTTCAACGTTTGCGAGAGATGAGAAGAATTCATTTCTCCAATTTTCTTTTTTTAATGGAAATAAAAGAAAAACATGACTTCATGTTGGATTTGAAAAATGGATTAGGATATGATAAAATGATCACTGTGGAACAAGAGGGTTTAAGCAGAGGACTGACAGTCTTTTCGAAAAAGGACTTTGTTGTGTCAGTACTGCATTCAGACAAGCGCGTGATTGACATGCAAGTGAAGCTGGGAACTATATCTTTCTTCTTATCATGCGTCTATGGCGATCGTGTACGGACACATCGTCAAGAGGTTTGGGATTTTCTTACTAATATCGGATTACACCAAGATGAAGCATGGATCCTTGTTGGTGATTCTAATGAGCTCATGTGCAATAGAGAGAAGCTAGGGGGACCTGTTCGACCTGAATCATCCTTTTGGGACTTTCGCCTTTTTGCTGAGAATTGCAAACTTAAAGAACTGCGACACAGGGGCAATAAATTTTCTTGGGCAGGATGGCTGGACCAGATATGGATCCAATGCCAGCTAGACCGCTGTTTTGGGAATGACTTATGGTTTTATCTCTTCCCCCACTCACATGCTGACTATATGGAGATGTAAGCTTCTGATCAAAGACCGATTAAAATAAGCTTTCTCTATGAACAGTTAGATCGAAACAGGGGACGATTCTACTTCGATAAAGGACTGCTCTCCAAATAGGGCATTGAGGAGGCAGTTCGCATAGGATGGAACACAAGACAGGGCACTGAGCGACTTACTGTGATGGAGCGTATTAAACATTGTCGTGCAGCTTTAGCTCAGTAGAAGCAGTCCTCTTCTTTCAACTCTGCGGCCAACCTGAAGTCTCTTAAAGAGCGGTTAGAAACTGAATTAGCTAAAGTAAATCCTAGTGCCCTCCCATATGACTGATTTAAGTAAACTCTGCATCAAATGAAGATGAATATAGCTAAGGAAAAGCGAGATGAAGAGTTATTTAGGAGACAAAAAAGTAGAGAAGATTGGGTGATGTCTAGCGATAAGAACACTAAATATTTTCAGAATTGTGTTAAAGGAAAGAAGATAAAGAAACAAATCCGGATTCTTAGGGATTCCGAAGGACGTGAACAATTCCTAGATAGCTCTAAGGCGGATATTACAAGTAAGTATTTTCGACAGATCTTTACAAGTGCAAATCCAAACAACATTAATGAGGTCCTCCAAGGCTTAAGTGCACGAGTGACTCTGAATATGAATGCTGCTCTCACTGCGCCTATCACTTCTACGGAGATTAAGCATGCTGCATTTGGTATAAAGAGCGATAAGTCTCCCGGTTCTGACGGCTTTACTAGTGCTTTCTATCAACGCTTTTGGAATATAGTGGGGAATGATCTGGTTAGGGAGATCAAGGATTTTTTTCAAACGGGAAAGATGAAGGAGTGGAACCACACCCAAATTTGCTTGATTCCCAAAATCCCAGTGCCCTCCCATATGATTGATTTAAGGCCAATCAGCCTATGCTCGGTCCACTACAAAATTATATCGAAAGTACTTTGTGATCGACTAAAGAAAGTACTACCATGCATCTATTGTGTCTGAAACACAAAGAGCTTTTGTTGCGGAGAGTTTGATCTCAGAAAATATTATTATAGCTCATGAGATGTTGCATGCTCTACGAACGCACAATAGGATATCGAAGGATTTTATGGCCATTAAAACGGATATGTCGAAAGCGTATGATCGTGTGGAGTGGATATTTTTGCGCAAGTTAATGCTACAACTAGGCTTTAATCTGCAGTGGACTACATGGGTGATGGAATGTGTTAGCACAGTGTCTTAACTCAGTCTTGATGAATGGGAAAGCATTAAAATATATTCAGCCAGCACGTGAGCTCTCACCATTCTTATTTGTAATATTTGTTGAAGCTCTTGTGCACATATTAAATGCAGGCAGAAGAAAGAGGTGCTATTATAGGGATTCGTTTCTCTCCGGAAGGTCCCTCGATACACCATTTTTTGTTTGCTGACGATAGTTTGCTTGTGTAAAGCATCAACGTCGGAAACACATGAAGTCCACAGATGCTTATCAAGTTATGAAAGTGCATTAGGCCAGATGATAAACTTTTAGAAGACATCCATTTATTTTGGCAAAGAAGTTTTGAAGGGTACCAAGCAAACTGTTATGGGAATTGTTTAATTGCCCGAGAGCACGACTATATGGGAGGAGACATCTATCCCAATGTCGCAGCTAGGTTTCTATAGCTCTTCTATTCCACTGAATATCCACTACGTACGTACTTCGGTGTATGAAGGATAAACACATCAATACAAAGGCTAGGCAAGCAATACCTTGGATTTTATGGCAACTATGGAAAACAAGGAATTTATGGGTATTTGAGAAGCAATAAAATGACGCCAGAGACATCTTAGTGAAGGCAATGGAAGATGCTACAATTTGGATCTCTATTAATACAAATGCAACTGAGGCTTTTCCACGCAGTCTTAACCCTGCTTTATCTCTACCTTGGACATCGCCTCCTCGAGGTTCCTATAAATGTAATATTGGAATCTCTTGGATAAACAAACATCGTAACTGTGGAGCCTCATGGATTCTTAGAGATTGTGATGAGTCAAGTCATAAACCATGGGAGGCGTTCCTTTTCTTCTATTACCTCAAGCCTTGAGGCTGATCTTGCTGGTATTTCTTGGGCTGTGGATAGCGTGAAAACATTGCGGTTTGTGGGTGTCGTGTTTGAGTCCTCCTCCTTCCAAGGTGTTAAGGCGATCTATCACCCGCATCATTTCCCTTTTTTTAGACATTATACATCGGAAATCATGGGAAATTTGGCTGGCATAGTGGCATTCATGACTGGAGACTGGAACATGCTCCGAGATCATGCAATAGAGTAGTAGCACATGTTGCAGAGAGTGTTACAAGGGACCACAAATACCAATCTTCTATTGCACGTTGAGGACCACGATGGTTGGATACTTTGATTGCTGAAGAAGCATATCTCCTAGCTCGTCCTTAAATCTCGACAATAGTTACAAACTGAGCTTTGCCCTCTTTGAGTTGTGATGAGCAACTAGTTACTCTTTCTCTCCCTTTGACGACACCTATTGGTGCTCTGTTTTAGAGGCTTTTTTCTCTTTCTTTACATGCACTTTTGAACATTTTTTTGTATCTTTTGGTTTCTCCCCTGTTTTGAATAAGACAGACAAGCGTTAAAAAAAAATTATATTGACTAACCACACATGTTAGAAATCGGTTTTTTTTCACACCTTCACAATTGCATTATGTTAAATTTATAGCCGAACTATAATATTGTGCTAGAACGTACTTCGTGTAATCAGAAATTTTAATTTCATACATGTATTTCTTATTTTGTGCAAAATCATGCATACGTCCTTAACTCTGTTACTATTCCGTGAAATCAAGATGGATCCCACATGTGCACCTATGTGGATTTGTTTTATATGAGTTGGTGGAGAAATTGGCTTTTTCACACCTCCACAATTGCAATATGTTAAATTCATACCCGAACTATACTATTTTGTTAAAAACTCCACGTTGTCGAGATTTCACGACATAGTAACAGAGTTAGGGCATATACATAATTTTGCACAAAAGATGAAGTACATATTAAATTTCTTATTACTAGATGTATTTTCTAGCAAAATGATATAGTTTGGGTATGAATTTAATAAAGTATAATTGTGAGGATATGAAAAAGTCGATTTCCCCCGCACATGTATTCAACAAAAAACATGGAATCTTTTAAATAACATAAATTTTTCTATTTTCATGAATAATTAATGATCATATACAGCGAAACACCTTTTTTCTTCTTTTGGAATCATAAGTATTTTGTTTCAGTGGTCTACAGAAATATAAAATAAAATAAATATTGTTATCAATGATTACTTGGTTATGATTTTCTAAAAGTTTATAAATAAAATGAAACAAGTTTTGCATTAATGTTAATGAGATTTTTCTAAAACTTGTTAAAAGTTGAATAGCAACACAATTACTTTTTAGATTTGAAGAGTTTAGTGAGATTGTAGTTTTACAAACAAAAATATATGTACGGCTTTGTTATTTTGTTGACTAATGTGTTGCAGGTTTGCACATACTTAAATTGGATGCTCGACATGAATACTATATGAGTAAATAGGATAGGGTTCAATCTATATGACTTTGATCAATCGCCACAAATTTTAGTGAGGAAGAATTATGATATGAATCCCAATTCAGCAGAATCGCCATTGTAAAATATTTTATAATGTATATTAATGAATAAAAAACTATATTTAATCAATTTCTGTAATAGTTGTGACCACAACAATAGCCAAAAGTTTTAAGTACAAAACAGAAGAAAATATAGCAATAAAAAAAGGGATTTTAATGAAAAAACCCTAAATATTTGCATATCTATTTTAAAATCGTGGACTAAATTATTAATGAAAAAAATTCTTAACTAAGAAACTTTAGTAAAAATATCCCTTAAGTACTAGTCGATCCATTTAAAACCCCTCAACTAAATTATTAATTAAAAAATCCTCAAATATTTACATATATAGGCTCCGAATGGTAACGTGCGGGACAACTGCGGGAAAAGTGCGGTGCGGTTCTAATAGTAACAAAAACATATACATACATATGTATATGCAGACATTTTCGTTACTATTGGAACCGCACCGCACCGTGCGGTTCCGTCACCATTCGAAGCCATAGTTTAAGCGCCTCAAGTAAATATCTACTAACAAAAGTACTCATTCGCCTATAGTATTCACAAGGGAGTTTCTTACTGAGAGATGCATGATTCATATGGGAAGTACACGGGAGATGGAGGATTTATGTGTTTCGTGAGGTATTGCAACTTGATCATTCAAGTTGTCGAGATTGACCTATGAATATTTCTGTGTTTTCTACTTTTTTTATTGTTTTAAGTACAAGGAACAAAATATCTGAATTGTAGATAGCTTGCTTTGTACAAGGAACAAATTAATATATAATTTTAGTAATTAAATGAATATGAAATAAAAGATAAGAACGAGAACAAATGGCGGTTTTTGTTTTACACGATTTTAGAGTTCTTAAACCGACATTAGCGATACTATAGGCCAAAGAATTTTTTTTGTTAATAGATATTCACTTGAGGGGTTTAAATTATATTTGTAAACATTTGAGGATTTTTTAATTAATAAATTTGGTTGAGAAGTTTAAAAGGGATCGACTAGTACTTAGGGGTGTTTTTAACTAAAATATCTTAATTAAGGGTTTTTCATCACTAAAATATGTACTTAAGGGTGTTTTTCTCTTTTATGAAGATGAAAGTTTCAAACTTTCTTACCAGACAACTTCTCTTTTCTTCTTTGTTTTGGGGAAAATCCAAGATTTAAATATTTTCACTAAACATTTTCTCCCTTCTTCCTCTCTTTTTCCAGTTACATCATTTTCTTCATTTTTTCTCCCAATCAGGCGTAGTAAAATGTCGGTACGTAGAGAAAAGAAAATTCAGAGCTTGAAAGTTTGTGAATGAAAATCCATAAAAGTTCTTGAAGAACAACATAAACACAGTTGTGGTAGATTTCAAAATTGAAAATAAGCACATTAAAAAGCTGCACAAATCATTCGCCATTTTTATAATCTCTTAACAAACCGATATCTTTGACTTCAAGGTTTTCCTAATCTAGAGGTCACAATTAAATAAATCGTTAACACTAATATTTAGAATGAGGATCCATATAACGTTTCTAAATTCCAAATCAATATAAAACCATATCGCTTATATCCTCACCAAGATTTCTGCGATTTCCATCTGTTTATTCCTTATCTAAATATCAAATCTTTTGCATTAAATCATATTATTAATATTTTCAGAGATTTTTTATACTTGCTCACCAATATTTTTTGGATTCACTTTCAATTTTACCGCACCATCTTCAATAGTCTCTATAAATAACCTGTTAATAGAATAAACAATATACATCAAATCATACAAATTTTTATCCCAACAACCATCAAACAAAAGTAAACGACAATTGAAGATCTTACACTCATGGCGTTAATACCCAACCAATACAGAGAGACACTAGAATTGATTTTGGCTGATAAAGAGGTAAAGTGTTTCTCCTTGCGTATATGTTTATTCATTAATACTTTGGTGAATCTATTTTCTCTCTTTCAAATCTAATAGCAGTTTTCTTTCTTAATAAATTTTTAGGGGGTCAAGATACATGGCATTCAAATCATTTAGCTTTCGCTAAGTTTCAACATATTCTGAGGGGGATCTTAATCCTTGCATGTTGATTGGTAAGACAAAATCATTTATGTAGTTCGAATAAAATACTTCTTCTGTTTTTTTTTCTCATAAGCCTCAACTTAATGATTTGTTTCGTCCAGAGAGACTAACCTAGTGAGTTCGTGAACAGATCTTAGGAATCTGGAAGCAAAAGGAAACTCTGGATGAATCAATTTAGTTATTATTAGCAAATGAAAAGGTACTTCACTAAAGCAATAATAAATTAAGCTCATGTATTATAATCGATGTGTTAACCAAAAATGAATTATTGCTTCTTTACAAGGTTTTGTTTGCTTCAAATGTTTATGATCTTTAAATAACATGCAAACGTTGATTTTTTTAATTATTTTTCTTCTTCAATAATTATATAATAAGATTGAAGCCATTATGAAACATGATTGTGTCACCTACTAAAAATGGAAGCTTATGATAATTTCATGCTCATATATATGACTATTATTGAGAGTTTGAATCTTTGCGGCTAACAGGACAATCCAAAATCCTATCAATATTCAGATTTCCTATCGTTTTCTTTAATACAATATAAACAACACCTCAACATCTAAGTTTAGAAAGTTGTTTTTTTTTGCAGGTCAAGAGATCACCATAAACACTAAGAACAAAGCTAAATTTATGATTTATGGTTCACAGCATATTCAAGAACTGATAGACATCGTAGACCCAATCTTTTTGTATTTTACTCCCCAACTATTCAACATGTTCTATTTTATTCCAATTGCTCAGAAATAGAAAACTTAGAAACAAGATGCATAGAAAAAACTGAAATTGTAATTTCAAGACAACTGACAACATATTGAGGATTAGAGTTTAAGAGCTTCAATCAGAAATCGTTAAAATGAAATGCGATTTCAAGAGACAATATTATGAACCCATGTTTACAATCAGATGTTAAGATTATAGGTTTGAAAAATCAGATGTTACCTGAGCAAGCATTAACCTCATCGGCATAGATTACGAGAAGCACAACTTCGATTCAGGAAAGAGAAGGAATGAGAGGACGACAAGACGAAGCTGTGGATCAGAGGAGTGGTAGGTTTCTTATAACCATTATCAGAGCTGATCAGATCCAGAACCAGAAGTTGTGCTGCAAAGAGAAGACGAGATTAAGGAGTAAGCTTAAAGTTACGATAGCGGCGGCTGATCGGAATCAGCCAGAGAAGATATTGGAGTTACGGTTGCGTTCTTCCGAGAGAAGAGATGAGAGAGTATGCGAGAGCGTTGCTGGGAGACCGATTCCCACCTAGAATGCATCAGATCTCGGTCGGCGGCGGCAAAGGGGGAGATTCATGAGATGGAAATGACAATAGCGGTTGGTGTGGAGGCGGATTTGAAACGGTGGAGAGTGGAGGACGACGGAGAAGGTGAGCCGCTGAGAGGTGTAACGGGGAAGTCTATGGGGTTCGATTTAGATGATGGAAGAGAGACTCGCCAAAACGGAAGTGTATTTAGTTTTGCCTTTCTAGAATGATAGCAAACGACATCGTTTGCTTTTACTAAAACCTTACACTTTTGGGCTTCAACGGGCCTTTTACTAAAACAACATCGTCTGTTTATTTATTTAAAATGTTTAATTATACCGGATATAATAAATTTTACATTTTTAAAAATTTTAAGTATTATTATTTGTATATTGATATATTTAAAATTAAAAAAAGATTTAAAAATTATGAATATTTAAACTTATGATTTTTTAAAAATAACACAAAACGAGTTATATGAAATGATGGATTTAAATCGACATTAATATATCAAAATAATATAAGACGGGTTTCTGGTATGTACTATTATTTTAAAAATGAAACATAAGATAACATTAAACTATGTATTTATTACATATATTATTAATTCTAAAATTAACAATTAAATTAAAATTAATCAATTTTAATAATTATCGAACAAACTCAAACAACAACTAAATTTCATTAAAAAACCCCTCAACTAAATTATTAATTAAAAAATCCTCAAATATTTACATATATAGTTTAAACACCTCAAGTAATTATCTACTAACAAAAATACTCATTCGCCTATAGTATTCACCAAGGAGTTTCTTACTGAGAGATGCATGATTCATATGGGAAGTACACGGGAGATGGAGGATTTATGTGTTTCGTTAGGTATTGCAACTTGATCATTCAAGTTGTCGAGATTGACCTATGAATATTTATGTGTTTTCTACTTTTTTTTATTGTTTTAAGTACAAGGAACAAAATATCTGAATTGTAGATTGCTTGCTTTGTACAAGGAACAAATTAATATATAATTTTAGTAATTAAATGAATATGAAATAAAAGATAAGAACGAGAACAAATGGCGGTTTTTGTTTTACACGATTTTGGAGTTCTTAAACCGACATTAGCGATACTATAGGCCAATGAGTTTTTTTGTTAATAGATATTCACTTGAGGGGTTTAAATTATATTTGTAATCATTTGAGGATTTTTTTTATTAATAAATTTGGTTGAGAAGTTTAAAAGGGATCGACTAGTACTTAGGGGTGTTTTTAACTAAAATATCTTAATTAAGGGTTTTTCATCACTAAAATATGTACTTAAGGGTCTTTTTCTCTTTTATGAAGATGAAAGTTACCAGACAACTTCTCTTTTCTTCTTTGTTTTGGGGAAAATCCAAGATTTAAATATTTTCACTAAACATTTTCTCCCTTCTTCCTCTCTTTTTCCAGTTACATCATTTTCTTCATTTTTTCTCCCAATCAGGCGTAATAAAATGTCGGTACGTAGAGAAAAGAAAATTAAGAGCTTGAAAGTTTCATCACTAAAATATGTACTTAAGGGTCTTTTTCTCTTTTATGAAGATGAAAGTTACCAGACAACTTCTCTTTTCTTCTTTGTTTTGGGGAAAATCCAAGATTTAAATATTTTCACTAAACATTTTCTCCCTTCTTCCTCTCTTTTTCCAGTTACATCATTTTCTTCATTTTTTCTCCCAATCAGGCGTAATAAAATGTCGGTACGTAGAGAAAAGAAAATTAAGAGCTTGAAAGTTTGTGAATGAAAATCCATAAAATTTATTGAAGAACAACATAAACACAGTTGTGGTATATTTCAAAAACGAAAATAAACACATTAAAAAACATGCACAAATCATTCCGCCATTTTTATTGATAACGACTAAAAGGCCTAAAGAGTTCCTCTTTATGAAGTTAGGAAAACATCTCAGAAAATTGTGTACATTAATTTGGGGGAGTTTGTAGCATATTTGTGGACAAAATATTTCGGCAAGCGATCAATAGAGGAAGAAATTGAAAAAAAAAATACAAAAAACAGAGCAAACCTATCTATAAAAAAAAAAAGTTTTCTCTCATCAACGTATTTTCTCTTAGGTTTTTATAAAAGTCCAAGTTTCAAACTTTATAATCAAATTTCTTCTCTCTTCTTCCTCTTTTGGAAGAATGCATGCCGCAAACATTTTTCCTAACCCTTATCTCTCTTTTTTATCTTTTGTGAAGAGAGAAGCTTCAAATATTTTTGCCAAACAATGTCTCTCTTCTTTCTCTTTTGGGAAAATCCAAACTTTAACTTTTCTCAAAAAACCTTTTCTCCCTTCTTCCTCTATTCTTTCAATTATATCTTTCTTTTCATCTTTTCTCCCAATCAAACGTAGTAAAATCATAGGATATAGAGAAGAGAAGAGTTAGAGATTGAAAGTTTGTGAATGAAAATCCACAAAAAGATCCTGAAATACAACTTAGACAAAACCATACTTATTTATGACGACTAGAAGCCCCAAAGAGTTCCCTTTTAAGAAGATGGGAAAATATCTCGGGAAATTGTGGGCATGAGTAAGGTGGAGTTTGTAGCATATCTATGTGAAAATGTTTTAGGCAAGTCATCATAGAGGAAGAAATAGGAAAAAAAAAATTAAAAAAAAAAACAGAGCAAACTTATCTATAGAAACCAAATGTTTTCTCACATCTTCATATTTTCTTTTTAGGTTTTCACGAAAATCCAAGTTCCAAAATTTCTAATCAAATCTCGTCTATCTTCTTCCTCTTTTGGGAGAATGCAAGCCTCTAGTGTTTTTCCTAAACCTTATCTCTCTTCTTTCTCTTTTATGAAGATGGAAGCTTCAAACTTTCTTGCCAAAAATTTTCTCTCTTCTTCCTCTTTTGGAAAAATCCAGGATTTAAAATTTCTCACTAAAAATTTTCTCCCTTCTTCCTCTCTTCTTCCTGTTACATCTATCTCTTCATCTTTCTTCCAATCTGACATAGTAAAATTACGGAATATAGAGAAGAGAAAATTCAAATCTTGAAAGTTTGTGAATGAAAATCCATAAAAAGATCTTGAACATAGACAAAACCATTCTTATATATGACGACTGGAAGGCCCAAAAGGTTCTCCTTTATGAAGATGAGAAAACATCTCGGGAAATTATGGACATGAGTAAGGGGGAGTTTGTAACATATCTATGGAAAAGTTTTCGGCAAGACATCATAGAGGAAGAAAATGAAAAAAAAGAGAAAAAAAAATAGCAAACCTATCTATAAAAACCAACTGTTGCCTCTCATCTACATATTTTCTCTATAGGTTTTTGGGAGAAGGCAAGCCTCAAACATTTTTTTTTCTAACCCTTATCTCTCTTGTTTATCTTTGGTGAAGTTAGAAAGTTCAAACTATCTTGCTAAACAATTTCTCTCTTTTTCCTCTTTTGGGAAAATCCAAGCTTTAGCTTTTCTCACAAAAATTTTTATCCCTTCTTCATCTCTTCTTCCAATTACATATTTCTCTTCATCTTTTCTCCCAATCAAACGTAGTAAAATGACAAAATATAGAAAAGAGGGGGTGTTTGTAGACGATGGAAAAACTTTTCGAGAAATTGTGGACATAAGTAAAGGGGTGTTTTTTTAGCATACCTATGGGAGAAGTTTTTCAGCAAACCATCATAAAGGGAGGAAATAAAAAAAAATGGGAATAAGACGAAGACGAAGATAAAGAAGTCAAAGAAAAAGCTTGTGAAAAAGATGTTTGTGGGTTTGTCGGTGAAGACAAATGAAGTGGATTCGTCAGTGTAAACCGAGAAGATTGATGAGGAGACGGAGAAGGTGGTTTCACCGGTGAAAACGAGGAAGACTGACGAGGAAACAGAGAAGGTGGTTTCGCTGGTGAAAATAGGTAAGACTAATGTGAAAATGGAGAAAATGGTTTCGCCAGTGAAGATGGAGAATGTGGTTTCGCTTGTGAAGACTGAGAATCTTGTTTTCTCGGTGAAAACGAAGAATATGATTTCACCTGTGATGACGGAAAATGTGATTTAGCCGATAAAAACAAAGAACACCGATGAGAAAATAGAGAAAATGGTTTCACCAGCGAAGATAAAGAAGATGGTTGTGCCGGTGAGAGAAGATGATTCTCCAGTGAAGACAAAGAATGTTGTTTTGGTAGTGAAAACAAAGAAGATTGATGAGATAATAGACAAGATAGGTTCGTCCATGAAAACGGAGAATGTGGTTTTATCAGTTAAGGCAGAGAATATCGATGAGGAAACAGAGAAGATGATTTTGCAGGTGAAGACAGAGAATGTGGTTTTGCTAGTGAAAACAAAAAACATTGATGAGGAAACGAAAAAGATGATTTCGCCGGTAATGACGGTAAATGTGATTTTAGCGGTGAAAACAGTAAAGATCGATAAGGGGACATAGAAGATTGTTTCACCGGTAAAGACAAGAAGGTGGATTTCATTTAATTATGGTCAACCCCTCCTTTAATAGTTTTTTTTCTTGTGAATTCATTTTAATGGATTGATGTCATTGCGTATTTTTGAGGTATTGTATGAAGTTTATTTGGTGTTTCTAATATGAATTGAAATATCCATAAATAGTATCACCACACCAGGGAATTTAAAAAATATTGTGATCATCATCATATATATTTAAGATTCCAAAGAATGTAAAAAAATGTTCTGATCATCATTATCTATATTATTATTTTTGAAATACATTTTAAGAAGTAACCTTTAATTAGGTAAATTGATTAAGAAGAATTTCATTACTTAAAGGCAAAATAGCTAAGTTTGTTAAGGGTATATATGGAATAGAGAAATACTTATATCCATGTATCCAAACAACCTTTACAATTAATTATCTACTATCTATATAGCTAAACAAAGTTAAAAGATTTTAACATTAATTATAAAATCAGATGTATTCATATAACATTCCACAATTAATGGTATAAACATTTAAAAGATTTTGTAAAGATTTTAAAATTATGATTCCCCTATCATCTTTATTTGATATTTTGATTACTTTAAATCATTAATATATAAACTTAATAAAAATATATTTTTCTATATATGTTGTGATTCATATTTTTTTAAAACTCACATATACTACTCAATTAATGAAGAAAGAAGTGTGTGTTCAACTTGCCACATCGACTTAAATATTTAGACAATAATTCAGAGTCATATTATAAAATATAAATAAGATTAAGTTAAATCAAAATCCAAATGAGCAGAATGCCTAACTTACCACGCAACCAAATTTAAAATTTTGTTTCCAGTTTCATTTGATTCTTTAGTGAAACTGTTTAATTATACCGGATATAATAAATTTTAAACGTTTAAGTTTTAAATATTATTTATTGATATATTTAAGCTTATAAAAAATTTAAATAACACGAAACGGTTTATTAAGCGGGACATGTTTGAATAGACATTAATATGTCATTAATCCGATGCTACAACACATGTTTGCATCGACATTTAAAAATTATGATTCCCCTATCATCTTTATTTGATTTTTAATTGCTTTGAATCATCATATAATACATAAACTTAATGAAAATCTTTTTTTTTTTCAATATATGTTTTGATTCAAATATTTAAACACATATATATTACTAATTTAATAAAGAAAGAAGTGTGTGTTCAACATCCAGTCGGCTAAAATATTAAGACAATGATTCAGGGCGGAATTGCTAAAACTAATACCCACCAAATTGAGTCTTGGAATGCAAAACTAGACCCCAAATTGAAACAAATGCAAAACTAGACCTTTGGGTATGGAAATTACATTAACCCCCTTATTTGCAAACAAAAAAACAGAAACCGCAATTAGTTCTAACCTCCGCGCGAATTAGACTTCTTGAACGAAGTCTCACAGTAGACTTCGTAGAGTTCTTGAACGAAGTCTCACAGTAGACTTCGTCGACTCTTGAACGAAGTCTCACAGTAGACTTCGTTCATGACATCCATGAAGTCTGAACAGTAATTAAACCTTAGTTTAAATTAGGAAAATAATATAAAAATATTTTCAATGAAATTTCTTCTAAAGAAAATAAGATTATCTAAAATATGAACTTTATAAATTAAAATTTCCGAAACTTTTATAAATTTTAAGCATGTAAGGTTGATTATGTTCTAAAATACCATAAACAGTCGCAGACTTCGACCATGAAGTCTGAACCGTAATTAAATGTGAAATTTTAATTAAAAAATGAAAAAAAAAAATTTCGATCAAAATTTTTGAAAGATTAAATTATTTTAAATCAAATCGAATAGGTTTAAATAAAAAAATTCATAAAACTAAGCCATTTGATGTAAACCATGTGAGGCATATAGGTTAGAGGTTACCAATGGGTAAGAATCCATGCATATATCTTTAGGGTTAGACTTAGATTGATATGTTTTTGATATAAAATGGCGATCCTTCGTATAGTTGTTAGATTTTGAACATATTATACTATTTTGATGTCAAATGTTAGTATTTGTTAACAAAGAGTGAATTAAACGTTCGAAATTTAGAGTTTAGGGCTTACAGACATCTCGAGTTTCGGGTGAAGTCTCACGGCAGACTTCGCATGTGAAGTCTGTAAGATTTTGTTATCGTAGACTTCTTTGTAGAAGTCTGATGAAATTCCAAATGAATCCAAAATTTTGAAATGTTTCGCAAAAAATTTTGGGGGAAAATTTACATTTACTAAACAAGATAAAACTGAAATTGCAATAGTTAATCTGGGTAAAAAAAATTAAAAAATTTCCATCGCTCTTTTTCTTCTTCGACTTTGAATCACCAAACGTCGCCGGAAATCTCTAAACGCCGACACTCTTTCTCCTCTTTCGCCGTAAGTTATCGATATTCTTTCTCCTCTTTCTCCTCTCTCGCTGGACAACTCTAATCCCATCTTTTATTTGATTCGCAGATCTGGGAATCGCAACCGTCTATTCATATCTTTAAATCTATTCTGTTTCCGTCTTCGCATATCAGATGAGTAGCAGGCGGTCGATGAAGAGAGCATTGCTTCTAGATGACAATGAAGATGAAGATGAAGATCCAGATGAAGATTAAGATCCCGATGAAGATGAAGAAGAAGAATCAGATGAAAGAGAAGAAATGTGAGACCGGATAATTGGGGCGTTGTTAATGTGAAGAGTGAGGATGAAGAAGAAGATGGTGATACTAATGATGACTTGTACGTACCATTATCGCGGTGTTTCAAGAAAAGAATAACTAATTCTAGAGGAGAGATCCTGGAAAGTAGAGATGGTGAGATTGTTTTCGAAGACAAGAAGAGAGTTCGCGGATTTGGTCGAAAAGAGTGAATGATGAAGATGAAGATCCCGATGAAGATGAAGAAGAAGAATCAGATGAAACTCACACTTACTAATCCAGAACCAGAAGATGCCAATGCAAAATTTTGTCGACCTGGTGAAGGAGTACTTCACCAGGTCGACAAAAATTGCATTGACATGTCAGGGTCTGGTTAGTAAGTGTGAGTTTCATCTGATTCTTCTTTTTCATCTTCATCGGGCTCTTCTTCTTCATTTAGACAACAAAACATATCAGAACCTTTGATTTCTTATTATGTTGATTATCTTTAATTCTCTTATTATGTTAATTATCTATCGGAACCTTTGACTTCTAAAAGTAGACTTCACGAGTAGTATATACCAAGAGAGTTCGTATTCATACAGAACACCAGTTAGAGACTTCTCCAGTAGACTTCCAGCACAGACTTCCTCTGTATGTTAATTATATTAAATTTCTCTTATTATGTTAATTATCTATCGGAACCTTTGATTTCTTATTAGTTAATTATCTTTAATTTCTCTTATTATGTTAATTATTATTGGAACTCTTGATTTGTAAATCAAATACAAAGTTCGAAAACCGCAAAAATACAAAAAAGAACTGGTCTCAGAACAGCGAGAACACAAGAGACTTCCAAAAGTAGACTTCACGAGTAGACTTCACTAAGAGACTTCGTATTAATACAGAACACCTAGTTAGAGACTTCTCCAGTAGATTTCCAGCACAGACTTCCTCTATACGAAGTGGTATAATCATTTGCATAGAACATAATCAACCTTAATTTTATGAAAGTTTCTGAAATTTTAATTTAAAAGTTCATATTTGGGATAATCTTATTTTCTTAAGAAGAAATTGCATTGAGATTATTTTTTATTATTTTCATAATTTAAATCTACGGTTTAATTACGTTAGACTTCGACCATGAAGTCTGGAAACGTAATTAAATGTGGAATTATAAAAAAAAATGATAAAAAATTATTCAATCAAAATTTTTGAAAGATAAATTATTTCAAATCAGATCATATAGGTTTAAAAAAAAAATTCATAAAAATGAGCCATTTGATGTAAACATGTGAGGCATATAGGTTAGAGGTTGCCAATGTGTAAAATCCATGCATATATCTTTAGGGTTAGACTTAGTGATATGTTTTTGATATAAAAATGGCGATCCTTCGTATAGTTGTTAGATTTTGAACATATTATACTATTTTGATGTCAAATGTTAGTATTTGTTAACAAAGAGTGAATTAAACGTTCGAAATTTAGAGTTTAGGGCTTACAGACTTCTCGAGTTTCGGTGAAGTCTCACGGCAGACTTCGCATGTGAAGTCTGTAAGATTTTGTTATCGTATGAAATTCAAATAAATCCAAAACAAAGTGTAAATAATTATAAATAAACTTATTGTTCTTAAACAGAGATTTAGATAGATAACTGAGCCTATCTAGAGACAATTGCCCTGTATCTTGCTATCATATCAAACATCAAGAAGTCGTCTCTCAAATCTTCAACCTTTCCATCGCTGGGTCGAACAAAATGTCCGATAAGCCTTCTTCAGTTTCCAGCCAAGGTGTCATCATCACCACCTGTGGGAATTAGATTTGTATTGTCTAGATCAATTACGATATGTTAAACTGTAGCAATAACACACTTACCGCGAACTGATTTATCCTCCATAATTTAAGCACCACGATCACCCCTCCACCCCTCCTGTTCCTAAACCATCCAGAAGTTATAAGCGTGTTCACCGGTTGCCACACACTTTAACATATTGTCCCTATTATGATTAATAAAAGGTGGTTGTAAATTACAATACGGTGAGCTTCGGCATGGTATTATTATTGTTTGGTGTTGTACTTACATGGCATCTTTGATGTGAAACACACTCTTTGAAAATGTACGACCAAGTGGACTCTCTTGAAGGGGGCATGTGTTGCAGAGCATGCCCATAGTATCTACATCATAAGTGTTCTCTTTAGTTAAATAAAGTTACATGCATATAAATTATGGGTTAAGAAATTTGCATGCATACCTATAGCAACGTTCGTTTTGGTTTTGATGTCACGTATTTGGGTCAAACTTAAAAAATCCAAGTAGTGCTCGTCGTTCAAAGGATCGATTTTATTGATTCCAGTCTTAATGTATACTGGGTAGACTGGATTGTAAGTTTGAAATGAGAGTTTGTTGCACGGAATGCTGCAAATCCTGGCTTACTGCTACATTCTGTATTTCAATCCAGTGCCCTTCATACTTCTCCAATCCAGAGAACGCTGGCACATGTTCTGGAGTAATCATCAACTCCATCTAGTTCCCTGCATAAAAGAAGCATCACCAAAGTATTGTATTGTCAGATCCATGTGACTGCTTGTCTGCATGTAAGTGAATATCTCTTACCGCTTCATCTACTAATACGTAGGACCAGTAGGGACCTACATTGAGAACGGAGTAAGAGTAGGCGTGGAGAATCTTGACTTTAAAACACCAATCTGTTTTGCAGCCATTGTCTCTTTCATTTGCTTCGGCTAGAAGGTTGTAAGCATCCATCGGGTTTTTGTTTTCTTGTTGTGAGTTTTGTGTTTCTGAGATAAAAGCATTGAAGAAGAAATGAAAACGACTATGGAGGTGGAATGATTACTAGGGAAACTGAAAAGATTAAAGATGGGAAACTGAAGAGACGGACGTATCTTATCTCAAGGACGTGACTTTAAAAAAAAAAAATTTGCAGCGTTTCTGGTTCTTTAATGTTTTGTTTTAAGGGTTACAGACTTCTTCAGTAATGTCTGTATAGACTTCATAAGAAGACTTCACACGCAGACTTCAACGAGCAATCGACTTTCCTCTGTAAAGTCCCGATTTATCTAATTTTGGGGAAAAAAAAAAACAAAAATTTACTAAACATTTACCTGTGTAAATGTACGAAGTCTGTTAGCGAAGTCTCCAAATGAAGTCTGAAAATGACAGACTATAGACTTCATGGCCAGACTTCACATGCAGACTTCTATAAGAGACTTGTTTGGCGAAGGCTGCACCGACTCCTCTGTAAGTCACCGATTATCTAATTTTGGGGGGAAAAAAATTTGGGAAAAAATAAAATTTACAGCTGTAACTGTACATTTACCGATTTGGCATAACAATTTACAGCTGTAAATATACGAAGTCTATTAGTGAAGTCTCCAAATGAAGTCTGAAAATGAAGACTATAGATTTCCGAGCCAGACTTCAACACGCAGACTTCTACGGAGAACTTCTTTGTCGTAGTCTACAATAGACTTCGTCTGTACGTAATCGATATTACTCAATTTTTTAAAAATTTAAATAATTTACAGTCTGTCAAGATAGAAATTATCGGAGACTAAAAGACGTTTAGGTTTAAACAAAGTTACATCTGCTAAAAAAAAATAAGAAATCTCCATCGCTCTTTTCCTTCTCCGAAACAGCTAAAGTCACCGGAATTCTCAAAACGCCGCCGCATTCTTCTTACTCCTCTCTCTCCTATTTCACCGTAAGTTATCGATTTTCTTCCTCCCTGTGGAAACCCCAAACTCTCCTCAACGACGACACATCTTCTCGCCGGAAATCACCATGCGACGACACTCTCTCTACGACGACACACTCTCTCTACTCTTTCTCTGAGCTGTTTCTTCTTTTTTTTTTTTTCTGTATCTAAACACAATTCTTTATTTTATTCGCAGTTCTGGAAATCGCAGACTTCATTCACATCTTCGTACAGCTAATCAAATTAAATTTCAGTTAATCTCTTCCCTTTTTACTAGATTGTTGGAGACTTCATAAGGGAAGTCTATATTGAAGACTTCACCGGCGAAGTCCGTACACGTCACAGTTATCTAACTTCCCGTTTCTTCTATGACATAGGTTTGAATATGGCTCTTTCGCGTGACATAACTGATACGAAGTTAAGGATGCTATTCACGATTTGCCTCAGTTTCCACCTCGGCATTTCACTAAAAGACTCTGAGCCGCGCGCTGAGAAGAGTATACTACTACAGCGGGTCACCTAAGCTTCTTGATGCTGTTAGGGGTGCACTAACTCATGGTGAATGGAAGACGCTTTGGACTTCCCCTCTTGGTTCTTCCTAAATGTACCACGAGCAAGGGATCGCATGGGCATCAGGCTATAGTCCACTATATGCTCAGTTTTTAACTTATATGCCATCTAAAGCATGAGATTTGGGCTAGTTGGTGCAGTCCCAGTGAGATTCTCTTTAAACGAGTTTGCACACATCACCCGGCTCAACTGCGATTATGTTGAAAACCTTATGAATCCGGAGCCTGAGGCTGAGATCACGGATGAGCTGAGAGGATTTTGGACAAAGCTTGGAGTCGATGTGGCTGTTGGACCAAGCTATGAAGAGTTCGGATCAGCGTGTTCACGCTCTGGTCAATGGAGTTCGGAAGATCGAGTGAGGTTGGGGTTTCTAGCCATCCTTGCCAGTTGCATCGATGCTCACCCTCACCATCAGGGCATCAGTGTGAACCTGTAGGGTTGGTGATGGATCTGACAAGTTTGTTGCATACCCTTGGAAGAGTAGCTTTCAATATTCTGATTTCATCGGTGAAGACTGCTGATATCACCAGGACTTATCACATCCACGGATTTGTCCAAGCGTTGCAGTCCTGGATCTACTTTGCCCTACCAGAATTAGCAAAAGAAGATCGGAGACCTTTCCCATTAACCCCACTGAGCCATTGACTCAAGGCCACCTCTCCTAGCTTACAAAAGGATCGAGAGGAGGAAAAACTCAGAAATGGCATCCTCAAGCAGGTATGTCTGTTATTATATTATATGATCTCCTTCACACATGTGTGTCTGTTATTATATTATCTGATCTCCCTCTATTCATGTTTATGTTTGTAGACCACAGTCTACAGCTTTGTGGAAAAACCATTTGATGAGATGTTCCCACAGTGGGATGAGGATAATGAGGATGAAGAGATATACAATCTAATATCTTATGTAGACATTTCTCAACTAAGCCTGTAACCCTTGCAGTGGTGTAAAGGACACTGGAAGTCTGACGTGAGTTGCTCACAAACTTCAAGGTGAAGGTTCCTTTTAAGTTGAAGGCAGAGGTGAAGCAAGGTGAAGGATGAAGTGAAATATCTCTATATGCTATATAAGGAGCTAAAAGCTCCTGAAGAGAGTAGGTTTGAAGAAAGCTCGTCTTATCCCCTGAAATTATGAGCAGCGCATATGTGATGCGTTGGGATGTAGTTGACACTCGACTCAACACGTTTGAGGCAGAGTTGAAGGGCAGTTGGTTGAGCTTGGAACGAAGATTGTCTTACTCACTGACAAAGTAGACGGTCTGAGTTCTGCTTTTGATAAGTTCACCAGCGGAGCTATGAAGAATATACCCGAGGAAGTGAAAGAGAATCCTCAGGAGAAGCAGCTGAATCTGAAGCCAAATCAAATCAACCTGAGCAAGGGTTTAGTCTTCAAAACCTTAACCCAACGATTCCCAAGGGGAGAGGAAAAGTAAAAGAGTAGCTGCCATGAGTAGTGCAATGACACAGATGATGTGAATTTGTTGCATGTTTAAACTCTTATTTTGGATTGTTGTTGGGAAAATGTTAGAATGATTGTTTGTGCTTTTGCAATAAAAAGATTTTTTTATTAAATATTGCTTCAAACTATGTTTGCTTCAAACTATGCAGAGCAGTGAAGGCAGTGTTGTGCTGGTAGAAAACTCTAAAGATCTAGATACAGAGTTTGAAAAAGCAAAAAGCAAAACAGAACTTGAAGAGAAAGCAGCAATGCTAATTGCTAAGAAGATGGGTGATAAAAAAAAGTTGCAAGAGAGGCTGGTTGTTCGTCCTGGCAATGGCTATGACCCTTTTGGTCCTATTGCCATTGACAAAAAAACCAAGCTGACTGCTTCTTGTGCGACTTGCCCGTAAGTTGCACTATTTAATAACCTTTTAAACATAGTTTATTGTGACGTGATTTTTGAATGTTTGTACTTCATTTAAAGGGAGTTGAATAAGAAAAAACTAAGGAACACTCAACCACACACTGGTACCAAGTGCTTATGACTCCCAGAATATGGCTTTGGGACCTGGTGAGACTTCTTGTAATAAGTCTGAAGTGAAGTCTGCGAGTGGAAGCTGAGAGTGAAGTCTCAAACTTCACTCTCAGAGCTTTATATGGATACTTTTTTTTTTTTATCGTTACTTGTAAGGTTGCTTAACAATAACTAATTATTTGTTTACGTGCTAGCACATTGATGCTGGAATCAATCTACTAAGACAACGGTTCACGAAGCATCCAGAATGGTTTAGGAGCGACAGAATCTTGACTTTATTGATTCCATCTTCACCACGTTGTGGAGGTCTAAGTATGAAAATTTCTGAAAACTGGTGATAACACGGAGAGGGCAGACGCCTACCCCTGGTGCGTATGATCTTGCCACCGAGACAACCAGATTTCTGCAGATCTAATAAGATGGGGTGAAGATGTGGATGAAATCTACACATCCTTAACATCAAGGGCTATGCATTGGTTGCTCTACTGATTTAATATTCATAAGAGACACAACGTTATTTGGGATAGCGATCTAACGGTCAGCAAAGATATGGAGATTGAGCTGCAATTATTCCTGTTTCGATATAATGGCTTATATTATGAACATTGGAGCTCCTCCCGAGCTAAAAGATAAGTACCCTTATGAGCTTTACACATACGCGGTTCTACAGAAGAGTGTTCCTAAAACAATAACAGCAGTGACTGTGGAGTGTATTGGCCTGAAGTACATCGAGTGTCATGCGCTGGGCATACAATTTCATCAAACCCGCTTGTGTGATAAGAACATCAAGTTCATAAGGAGAAGATTGCTACAGAAATATTACGATGAGCTCGGCATAACGGATGAGAGACTGCGTTCATATTGGTTATTGTACGATGAGCGATAAATCTGTTTATTTTTTATTTTGGGTATAAATAGATATTAACTATGGTTTTGTATGTTGGTATAAATCTAGCATAACCAATATTTTGTACAGTTTCATCTATTGCTATCTAAGGAAAACCCAAAATATCAAAAAAGTATAACACTATATAAATATAAGTAAAAAAGTTGTAAGACTTCATCTTCGTACAAAACCCTACTTTTAGACATCATTTTATACTCATCATCAATCTCTCACAAAAATAACTGGTCATACAAGTATATAATGATAACTTATCCACACTTCCACGGATCTATATTCGCTCCTGAACATCTAGTTATAGACTTCTACGGCAGACTCAAATACAGACTCCTTATGGAGACTTCGTATACGTACAAAACCCTAGTAATAGACTTCTGTAGGAGACTTCTCATTTAACTTCTCAAACGCAAAACGAAACGGACCTTCGTTAAACGTGCTTGCTTATCATTTATTACTCTTCTCCCAAAACACGCAACCGACTATAATTACGACGAGTGAGATCTTAAAATTTACAGTTTCATCTATTGCTTTTAAGGAAATTCCAATTATCATCTTTTATAAAAAAAAATGTCTCACGTAAAAAGCATGAAAGAGGTTTGAAAAACCTCTGAAGAATTCCGAATGCTCACTTCACGGCTGTAACTCTATACAGCTTCTTCTAATTTCTTACCAATTTCATCAATCTTCTAATTTCTTACCAATTTTTTTTTAGGACCTGTGGCCGATGACATGTTCCATTGGAGGGTTTGCTATTTGGCCCTATGACACACCCCTTATGAGGAGGGATTTCAAAGTGATTGTTCATTATCCGCCGGGATACCCGATTAAAACCCCACGCGTAAGTTTTGATAAAACACTTCAATTCTTTTATCCAATACCCCCTCCTAAATACTCGTGACCGGTTTGGGTAATGTAGGTTCGTTTCAGCACCCCGATCTACCACCTCTATGATCCATCTGGCGGGGTATCTCTTTTGAAGATGCTCCTCCCTGAGCAATAGAGCCGACTACCAACATAACACCAGTATTTAGGCTTCTTGTGAATATGTTGTTATGAGCCAAGATATGGTGAAGGAGATAATTTTTGTGAATCCGTTTGCTAAGGTCTACAATCAAAGATCGGGACCGTTCAATGAGAAGGCACGAGAAATGTTCTGAATCTTTGGCCGAGGATCAAAGAGCACCTGATCCTTTATGTAATCTTCAAACCTTTTATGTTATTTATGGTTCGGAACCTTATTATATAAGTAATTATCGTGAACTACTGTTTTTTTAAATCACCTGAAATTTGAATTAAATCGTTGAAGGGTAATACAACAAGTTGATAGCCAACACGGTGGGCTTAGAATACACATTAGACATGACAAAAATAACTGTCATAAATTAAAACCACTTTTTATAAAAAGCATAAATTATATATGTAAGAAAGTTGTTAGACTTCACTTCGTAGAGAAACCCTAATTTTAGACATCAATGGAAGACTTCATCCACAGACTAACAACAGAAACTTCATCTGCATACTGAACATCTGATTATAGATCTCTTACGGGAGACTTCAAATACAGAACTTCTTCTGAAGACTTCGTATGCGTCCTGAACTGACTTCTGTGGAAGACTTCAAGAGCAGACTTCTACTTTCCTTCAACCTGTGAAACGGCTACGAACATAACAAAAGAAAACAGAGTCCTCTAAAAACAGAGTCCCCTCAAAAACAGAGCCCCCTAAAAAAAGATTTTTTACTTACACATGTTACGGGCGAGTATGTCCAGATTGCCTGCATTTGAACAACTATATTGCTGTGAGCCTTCCGCGGTTTTGCGTAGTCTTTCTGGCGATTTCAAGCCACGTTTCGCACCTTGACTTCTTCTGCCTTCCAGGAGGACGCCGATGATGGAGGGAAAACCTTGGCAAACTCGCTCTTTGATATCGACGGTTTTGGGGAAATGTTGCCTGCATACTCGAATACAAATATCCTTTGTGTATGACGGGCATACGAGGGCGGCAACATCCATTTTAAGCTCAGAGCAGCGACAATAGCATGCGAGCAAGGTATTTTCTCAACATCATACACTCCACATCACATGTTCATGTTGGAAATCAACAATACAATCTCTTGTCCTCCCTTCACGTGAAATCACCAACCGTCTATGCGTTCGACCAGTCATCTGGTCAGCATAAGTGCTGACGAATAGTTAACAAATATTCAATCCCCTTGCTATGTTTGGGTTGTGAGACTGTGATAGCGTCTTCTCTCCTTTTAGAAAACCATCTTCCAGTTCTCTCGTATGAAATTCCAAAAATAAGGGTATGGAAATCCCGAGCTGGCTTAAAGTACAGAGTTATCGATTCAGCCAGTGTTGCTTCGTTTGTATTTGTATCGTTTCTCCTGGAAAGTGTAACGCGCGCCCATAGTTTCACATCTGCACCTCCAAGTAGCTGCAAGATCGGACTTCGTCTCACGTAAGCGTCACATGTATCTGTTAAAAATCATAATGCCGTATATAGCATACGCAAGCCCCTCTGACCAATTACATAAGTTTGCTTCCCTTTACTTCGTGATTATGTTATTCGTGTTTTTCAGGTATGAATAACATATCCCTCTTGTTGCCCATGCATACACAGTTTCAATGCATTCTTAATCGAGGCGTGCCTTGTTGGACACTATGACCAAAGGAAATTGTATCCAGAGACACAGCCACAAACTAAGGCTGAAAAACCAATGCCTAAGCTCTCATCAGTTTTCAAAGGAAAAGGTCTACAATATGCCAAAAGCTAGCGGGAATATTGGGAATATTCCGTCCTGGCTGCCAAGCCGACTAGCCGTAAACTCCTAACCATATTCCCCGGTAATGCACCATCCCATTCACTACCATAAACTCTTCTCAGAAATTCGAAAACCGGTAATAAGAGCTCAAGAGCCATAAAACAGATATTTGAATCTGTCTTGATCATCAACCACAAGCATCTAGTGACAGTTCTGAGTTGGCTAGCCGATGCCGATAGAAGATAAGACAGCAGCTGCTTCATATCCATCTTCGCTGTTCCCCTCACCAAGATGTTGTGCACAATATTAAAGCTCCTACTAGAAGTGGTATAATTCATCTGCATACCATATTTATTCTTCATTGCATATCTATCATCTTCGCGTTACTTCCATCTCAATTGTCCCATTCGATCATAAAAACAGTTTTAGCAATATATCTCGGAGCATGACGTTTGCTGCAGAAAAATTGGCTGCAACATTGCAAGTTATGATCATTTTTGTGTACAAGGATAACCCAAAACCTTTGCCGTTCATATTTTCACAACCGCTCTAATCCTCCAAATGTGCACGCTTTACACCGCAGATGGCTACGAACAAACTTTTGTGATAGACTTATGCACTTTTGAAACGTGAATTTCACTATTATAGCCGTTTCAACGCAGCTCCGATTACAAGCGCATCCATTTTTAGGAAAACTCGCAGTCGTATAGATACCTCTGACCATGTCATTTGGATTTGGGCTTTCACCAACAAGCACCTTCCGCAACAGGACACGTATTATCCTCATCATCATTTTCACCTCTACCATCCTCATCCTCAACTTTCCCATAAACAGTATAATCCTCAAGGTATTCTTCTTAACCTCACCAGCATGAGATCTCCGCATCATCATCATCATCATCACCTATCGTACGTTGACGTTAACCTACCACCATCAGATATATCCATATCTTTCTTCAAACTCTTCTACATCCTGAAGGTTTCGTCACACTTTCACAGCAACCTCATTGCCACTAGCCATATCAAAAACGACTCGAGACCAAAGGCGTACAGCATGCGTTTTACATAACTCAACCAAGGACCGCCAACTTGTCTATCATTTGAGAGACATGCCATAGTGGTGTAGGACAATCCGTGTCTGTTAGTTGCAACATTGAATTCGGCAACGAGTAAGTTAACTCGACGAAGTCGTTTGTCCAGCTCATAGTCTGCTAGTCCATCTCAATGAGTTCACGGTGTGTACAATAATCACTCAAGAAAAACATTCTCCCTCCTTTGGATGATCCACCTCAAAATGCCACTTACAGTCTCTCATCACCATTCTCAAAGACACAGGTACATGAACCATTTTCTGAAAGACATTGAAAACAACACAAAGGCAAAACTTAGTTTTTTGTTTCACAGTAGACTTCAAAGGTGAAGTCTGTTGAAAAATAATTATCAGAAATTCGTAAATCGATTTAAGATAGAATATAAACATTGAGATGTGAAATTCAACATAAACAACAACAATAACTAATACACATGTTAAAAATTTAAAATCTCTGAAAATGCATTTATATATGATACAAGTCCATTTTTTAAAAGATAGTGCAAGAGGACTTCTCGAACGAAGTCTACGCTACAGACATCCTCTGTGAAGTCTAAATTTTATAACCAAACACCCAATAAGTTCAGAAAAAAATATAAAAAAATAATTATGCGATAAAATAGTTCAAATTTCTAAACCATCAAAAGCCATACGTAACAACATGTAGGACAAGAAAAAAAAAAAACTAATTACAAATAGGCTAAAATTGATTTTACTAAAATTATCATTAGAGACTCACAGGCAAGTCTCTTAGTAGACTTCTCCGATGAAGTCTGCTTTGCTATCTGAAGCAGACTTCGCCCGTGAAGTTGAAGCACGGGTCTAATTTTTGCAATTGACCAGATTGACTTTTTTAGCGCTTCACATGCGCAGTCTGCTACACAAGGAGACTCGTCAGAGAAGTCTATACCAGTTTGGGGTCTAGTTTTGCAATTGACCACAGTTTTGACTTTTTTAGTAGACTTCATCTAGGAAGTCTTTTCGGTAATAGACTCATTTAGGAAGTCTATTACGTAATTAGACTCCTCGATGAAGTGTTTTTGCCTTCAGAGACTTCTTCGGCGAAGTCTACCCATAAAGTAGGTATAGTTTTGCAATTGACCAGAGTTTGACTTTTACATGAGACTTCGTCTGAGAAGTCTATTTAGAAAAAGGGTTACTTTTGCATTTGACCAAAAAAATTTATTTTTAAATTCTAGAATACCGATGGTTGTAGAATTCATTACGAGAAGTCTACCAATAGTCTATTGTTCGCAATTTTGGTCAAATGCCAAAAACTAACCCCTTTTCATGCAGACTTCTCAGATGAAGTCTCGATAAATAGTCTCGTTCCGGTCAATTGCCAAAACTAACCGCCTTTTTTCGCAGACTTCACAGAAGAAGTCTTTGTACAAAGTCAACTTAACGGTCAATTGCAAAACTAGACCCCTTGTTAACCAGACTTCGACGGTGAAGTCTAAACACCATTTTTTTGTTTTCAAAGGAGAACTTCAGACTCATCGTGGTTCAATCGTAAGTCTGAGACCAAAAAGTCAATTGCAACTAACCCCCAGTTGACTATTGAGACTTCACCCATGAAGTCTTGCCTTCTTGGAAAAATCGGAGAAAATTGAAAGCAAAATATACCAAGATTCGGTTTGAGTTGTGTTTAGCTTCTTAACGGCCAAGAACTGATCACGCCAACAATACCCAAGCAACCCAAGTCTTATTATGCTCGAATCTTAGTAAATCGCAAGATATATGAATGGTAAATATTGAAAACGATATTATAGAGTATAAATAGTTGAAATGAGAGAGGAGATCACAAAAATGGAGCTTTTAAACTCAGTTTTAAAGCATTAACATCACTTAATTCGGTTTTTTGAAGCATTGAGAGCTCAATTTTGTTTGGTAAGTGTGGTTGGGAACTTTGAAGACGATGCATTTTCGTTATTACGTGAGAATCTTTGGGTTATTGTTTTTCAAACCCAGCTACCAGACTTCACAGGAGAAGTCTGCGCTAGGTATTTTTGTGAAAAAAAGAAAGCGATGAGGGTATTTAAGCATTTTGAAAGAGAAAAAGAAGAGGGTCTTAGTTTTGGAATTGACTTCAAATAAGGGTCTAGTTTAGCAAGAAGACCATGATTTTGAGTCATATTACAAATAAAACCAAAATGGATCGAAACTTGAATGAGCAGAATGTTTATCTTAACAAGCATCTAAATATAAAAAGTTTGTATGTAGTTTAATTCAATTCTTTAGTGAAACTGTTTACTTATACCGGATATAATAAATTTTAGACTTTTAAAATTTTTAAAGATTATTATCGATATATTTAATCTTAATAAAAATTTTAAAATATTATGAATATGTCAGATAAAAAAAGAATCTATATTTAGATTAAAAACTAAAAAAAATATTTAGATTCCAACTATCCATTATTACAATAAAAAATAAAAAAATATCAGTTATATTATACGAAAATAACAAAAATACTCAAAATAACCAATATATCAGCAGTTTTTAGTTTTATTTTTCAAATTAAATAAATTTTATTTAAATTTAAAAATATTTTATTTTTTCAAATATTTTGGGTTACACAGAACCGAACCGAATATATCTCGAACCGAACCGAACCAAAAATTTTTAAAATAACCAAATAGGTGCTAAATTTCTTTACCTGAAATATCCGGAACTGATTTACCCGAAATATCTGAAACCGAACAGTTCTACCCAGAATCAAATCGAATACCTGAACGTCCATGCCGCTTACTTGTGTCATCCTAATTAATATATGATTGTTGATAAAAAAAACACTTAATGGAGTTAACAGAGACCTGTTAAGTTTTATGGGGCCATGAACAAATATGCCACTTTGAAGGTTTGTTGTGGCAGTTTTGTCACTTAGGAGGTTTTAGTTAAGAGTGCTAAACATTGGAGGTTTAAAGAAGAACTCAGTGCTACTTTCAATGTTTTTTTATGAGATTTTTCCTTAATATTTTATTAATCTGGCGCTATAACACGGGTTAGATCCTCATTTTATAAATTTGTTAAAACCACCAATATTATAATATTATATATGTCGATTTATGTTTATTTAGCTAAAACTGTGTGAAAGAAATAGTCCCGCGGTGATTACAATTAAACCTACAATTTCAAATTACAAAAAACAAATATTTAAATAAAACATGAAAACAAAAGATCGACTCGCTGTGTATCCCGGTTCTAGATAAAATCTAGTATATACTTACGATTCTAGTCTCAGTTAAAAGCTATGAATTTTTTTAATTCACATAATGTTTTTCTATAACTAGTTGAAAAGATTGGATATTCCTAAAGCTTCCAGGTTGAAAAGATTGGATATTCCTAAAGCTACTCTCTCACACTCTTTATACTATGGGCAACTCCCTCTCCGCATTGGTTACTAACTTTGCTTCCACTCACTTTGGTATTCAAATCCACCACACATGTTCAATATACAACATGTTGCCTCCTCCTCAGCTCTAGCTCCTGACACACATCTCAAAACTTCTGCAGTACCCACTCCCTTAAACTTCTCCAACATTTCATTCACCACAAACTCTTTTTCACCTATATTAATATATACCATCCTTGAGATTCCTAATGCTCCTCCAGAACAATATCTCTGCCATTCCCATGAAATGCATTATTAAACTCTGTTTCTCTATAAATATTTTGTCGGCTCCTTGCTTATAAAATCAACACCACAATAAGAACATTGTTTTTTAGTATGATCATTGAACACCGAGATCCGGTAAGCTTACCACTCACGATTTTCTAAAATCACACAAACATTAATGAGCTTATGACATAAATAAATATTGGAATATATCAACTCAAAGGGATGTACTTCTCCAAGAGGATATGCATATCAATCTCACATAGAATATATATAAAAACATATTAATTTGGTGTCTGAATGATAAAAAAAAAAAAAGAATAGACAATACTCTTCTAGGCTTAGAACTAAATTCCAAACTAATGCTAGTTATTCATATTTGGAAGTGGAACATGGAAAGCCGAAAGGGGGCTTGAATAAAGAATTCTCCACCAATCAGCCAGAAAGACAAATCCATTTTCGTTGACATCATATATTATGACCTGGTTAGAGCGGAGGCCAGGAAACGAGCTTGCAGCGACACAGAAAGGTTCAGATTCCTAACAACATTAGGAAACAAATGTCTTGTATCACATGAAATATCTTATTAAGGTTAACCAAAAAGCATCACGTTTTCAATATGTGTCAGTTAAGGGCTTTGCTTACTTACCACATTATTGAACTTTCTTGGAAAACTGAACAGATGCACAGAAGAAGTTGTTGGTCACATCGCTACTTGTAGAGATTCTTAGCACTATTCTAAAGATGCTAATATTGTGTCCCTGAATCAAAGCAGTCACCAAAAGCATGCCACTTGGATCAAAGCACAAAGCTGAAATCGGACTTATGATCCCAAGTCCGTCTTTGATAATAACCATAACTGAAGTACTAATGAATGATTGCTCCTAAAAATAATTAGTTGGGACAGACTGATGAGAGATGATAGCAGAGACATGAAGAAGTGATGCAAGCCTCGGAAGTGAGGTATTTGGACACGGACAAACTTGTCTCCCTTCAAGGACGGTCATCGGCGCTAAGGAAGAGAGTTCAGACGTGGATGGAGATCAGACACGATGGCGATTCCTTCTCTTATGTGAGATCGGAGTATGGAACGTGATGGTGGAGGTGAAGTGCACCACAAAGGTGTGATTGATGTGTGATACAACACGGATCTTGGTCTTAAAGAATCGCTCGACATAATGTAATCTATACTCTTTAATTTTGGTAAAATTAACATTAGGAACGACTCCATCTTTTACCAATCTTTTAATTTTTCATTGGAAATAAGTCCCACTCTTTTATGCCACAAGTAATACAATTTTTTAATACATGTTTTACGCTTAAATCCATTTAACTATACAGGGTGAGATGTGTTCTAAAGGTTGATCAGTCAAATTTAACATATAAAAACCATCAACTAATAATCCAGAACCAATACGATTAGAGTTCAAAAATAAATTAAAACAACAATTTCCTTGAATTGATTTTAAACCAGCTTAATCAAGTTTACTTAATGAAACTAAATTACGGGAAAATAGATGGAAAATAAAGAGTTTGGAATAAATCCAAACAAAATCCAATATCAATAATGAAACGATAAGTGCCAACATTGTCAGATGATTGTCTCTGTTTCTCATACATAAGTAGTTTTCACTTGAATTTATAGTCTGGATCGTAAGGAATCCCTACATGGAATTGGATACATGTACATTTGCACCACTATTAATCCACCAAGTATTAGAAAAAACGTGACTAAGATTGGATTTGGAAAAACTTATTGAACCCATAGGGCTACCTTTCATTTCAAACCATCCTTTTCTTTTAGGACAATCTTTCTAAAAGTGATTAGATTTATTGCAGAAATTGCATCAGTCGTCTTTCTTTGTCTTTTTCTTCTCATAGCTTGAGTGAAATCATTATTTCTGGGTGGTACTCTTTTATGGCTCACTTTATGTTTTTCCCCAGCTTTAGATCCACCTCCTTGGACATAATTGGTTACTTTAATACCTTCACGACAAAGCCTAGGTTCCTCTTGGATAAATTTAATAGCCAATTCAATAGTCAACTATCTTTCATCGATGGCGTTATAATGAAATGGTTCATACTGAGAAGACAAGGAATTTAGGATAAATTGGATAAGAAATGAATCGTATACACTCATTTCCAAATCTTTTAGTTTAGCCGCAAGGTTGGTCATTCCAATGCAATGTTCATGCATAGACCTTGAACCATCATACTTCATGGTTGTAAGATATGCCATAAGTTTCCTAGGAGGTGATTTTTCTGCGGGTCTTAAACCATTTTTTAATTGTTGCGAGATAAACCTTAGCTTTTTCTGCAACCGGAAGGGTAGATTTGATATTGCCAGCAATTTTCATCCTTAAAAACATTATGCTTAGTATGTTTCGATTTTTCCCAAACTTTATGAAAAATATAAATTCTTCATGAGTATTGTCCTCAATTATTGGATTTAGTTCCTCTTCCCGGAGGGCCTAATCCAAGTCCAGTACACCTAGGCTTTGTTTGGTAACGCTGCGTGATGGCTGAATGACGGAAAATAAAATTAAGATGCGGAATGACTTAATCTGCTGAATGAAAAGTTGCGAAAAAATCAAAAACTGTGCGATTGGATAAATCTTGCGGAATGGTGGAATATAATTTTTTTTTTTAAGAAAAAATATAACTACTTAAAATATTATGTTATTTAATATGAAAGCTCACCATATATAAGATGTTATTTGATAATCAGAAAATTGTTAAACAATAAACATATATTTAAAATTAGAAAGAGATGAATCATTTTAAATATATTAGAGTAATATAACATTAAAAAATAATACTCAAAACACTTATTTTGTTTAATACATATATTATATATATATATAACTTTAAAATATTTCTCAAACACTTAAAATTTCAAAATTATAAACAAGAAAATCTAAATAATATATTCATATTCATGCAACCATATTAATATTCATGAAACAGTATTATCCATGCTAAAAATTGATTTTTTTGCCATGGAAAAATGAAAATAAACAATATATTTTGCTATTACACAAATAAGCAACTATATTGATCTCACTTAATTGCTTAATAGTCATTTTTACGTTTTCTGACTCATTACACATTTTTCTTTGATTGGTAAAATTTCTGCGGAATCGCGTTAGAAAACGCAATTCCGCAAGTTACCAATCAAAGCCCTAATGTGAACTTAACTTTCTCTTTCCATTCTTAAAATTTGGTTCAGCTGAGGATTGGAACACCAGAGGCCATGGATGACAAATTATCAGGAAAAATTGATGCAATTATTTAGAGATACAACAAGCTTTAATTGTGCTTCAAAACATAAGCAACACATATACAATAGTAGAATAATATAACAATTATGGCACTCCTATGGGCAGTCACCATAATTTCATAAAAAGTTATATTATTCAAAATACGTTATTGAGTGATGTACATAATTATTTAGCCTAGATTATATGTGGATATCCTTAGTCTTCACATATACAAGCACTCCATTAATTTTAATCTTATTTCGTGTTTATAGTTTACATGTGGGTAGCTAATTATAACATACATAGATTAAATGTGCAAATCATTATAGGGTAAAGTCATTGTGGTGATATCTAAATCCTTAATATACACTTTAACTTAAACAATAATTTGGAAAATAATCTTGTACAAAATAGATCTCTGGAAAAAAAACATAATTTGGAAAAACCTTTTCCATTTGTACATATTATTTTAATTAATAAAATAAAATGAACAAACAATAATTCAGATCTGAAATTTTTTCTTATTTCTAGATCTATTTCTTTACGTTATCAAAACCATTGATCTATTATACTTAATAGATTAAACAGATATCTTAATCGTAAGTTATGATACCACATGTAAGAATAATTTACAGGAATCCTAAGATATTTAAGCATCTAGTTTAATCACATAATAGAAACATAAAGAGTTTATTAGGAGTAACTAATGAACGGAGATATATTAATCTTGAACGGTTCTTGAATCGAAGACGGAAAGACATAAAGATGGATTCTTTAGTTAGGATTTTGGGTTTCTTTCTCCTTTCCCATAAACCTTTCTTTTAGTGGTGTATTTCTTAATATTTCGTTGTGATGGAACAAAGACATGTATTTATAGGAGAAGAAAGGACCAACTTCAACATTAGCTTCATGATCAAGTTTTAATCTTAACCTTCCATCAAAGTAGATATGAAACTTGGTGTCCAAGTTTTAATCTCAACCACTTATCATTTAATTACTTTATCTCCAAGTTTTAATCTCAACCATTTATCTTTACTTCATGGCCAAGTTTTGATCTTAACCTTACATCAAGATAGAGATCAAAATAATAACAAAGTAATATATTTACAGAATAACAATCTTAATAGAAAACTATTAACTATAATACCACATAATGGCTATGAATTTATTTCTTACATTAATCGCATGGCATGGAGAAATGAGATAACTTGAAATCTTATTTAGCATACAATGATTTCAAGTTTCGATTTTTCTCTATTGTGTTTTCTTGTAACTACAGTTTTGATACATATTCTTTGCCTATATAGAAGGAAAATTTTCCTATGGAACAAGGTGAGTCTTGTGTTGGAGGAACACGAAAGCAGTTTTAGAAAAAAACAAAATGCAAAAGTTTCCCAACGCTTAATTCCATGTATATAGTGTATGGTTGTGTAACTTTAGCAACTCGGAGGAAGAATTTTCACTAGCCTCGCGGTTGATAACGCAAGTGTAGAGAATTGTACCTTGTAAACAAGTAAAAATAGAAATTTGTTAGTGTTTTTCTTTATGGTTCACTCTTTCTCACTCTGATTTTTAATCAATCGTGTGTAAACTTGATAAACTTAAAAGATCAAAGCATAAAAGTAAAGAGAAATGAACTTGAGTTTAGATCCATCACTTCCTTTTGTCTTTGAGCCTGGCACAGATTATGAGGTGGGCGGCGATAATCGCATGCATGCTTCTCTTTGCCATCTTCAGATCAGACCAACTCAATAGTGTAGGAACCTGAGCCCTGTTTGTTGCAGAGAGACCAACCAAAGGTCGTAAAGCTTAGGGACTTATCTATTGAAACCTTCTATTTTAGCTTAAGTCTGATGTTTTCCCCTTGAAGTTTAAAACCCTCTTCTTGAGACCAAGTCTTTGATTTGCCTTTGACTTTATTTCAAAGCCTGAGAATAAAATAGAACCTGGGATTCAAACTAAACCCCACAAAACTCTATCTTGGTTTGAATACCACCCCAACTTGATTCCTTTCTTAGTATACTTGGATTTTCCCTTCTCCGGATTCTTCATTTCTTCTTTAGTGACTTTAAATTCTTAGCAACTCCAAAGCTTTTTGAAGTTTTCTCACTGGGATAGTGTTGGTAAAGATGTCAGTATGATTCCACAATGTAGACACCTTAAAAACCTTAACTTCTCCTTCTGCTATCTTGTCCCTGATAAAATGCAGTCGCACATCAATGTGCTTAGTTCTCTTGTGATGAACATAATTATTTGATAATGAGATAGCACTATTTGACTCATCACTTCAACATGGTCTTGCTTGAATCCCAATTCCTCTGCAAGACCTTTAGCCAAATCCCTTCTTTTATGGCTTTAATCAATGCCATGTATTATGCTTTAGTGGTAGACAAGGCCACAACTTTCTGTAAACCTGATTTCTAGCTTACCACATATCCACCAGCAGTAAACACATATCCAGTTACTGACCTTCCCTTGTCTAGATCAGCTGCATAATCTGAATCACAAAACCCTCTGATATTTGAATTCTTGTACACATATCCAGTTAAGGACTGAAGCCGCAATTCCCTCCCAATTTTGTGACGGACTTGCGAGGAAAAATATTGTGAGGGAATTGCGTCTATTATTATGTATTCCCTCGCAAGTCTCTCGCAATATTGCGACGGAATTGCGTTGAACAAGACGATTCTCTTTGAACTCCATCGCAAATTTGGTAAAATTTGATTAAAAAAAACTTTATCTTTAATTTAGAAAAATAATCGTTTTAATTTGTTTTGGGATATGTATAGATGCAAATTCATTACTAGTTGAGCTATTGGACTTTGTAACTTTTGTATCTAGTTATGGTTCTTTTTACCATATTCATTATATATGATTGTGTGCAGTTTGATACAAAATACTACTACGAAATTGGGAGTGGCAAGTGGTGCAGACGGTTCTGGTTCTTTACTCCTCCTAAATCAGGCCCTGGCGTACCTTACACCCTAACCATGGCAATAACAGATGGGATACTTGGGGAAGGTTTGTTGAGAGAAGTGTTGCTTATCAACCTTGGATATGGACTGCAGGCAAATGAGGCATCTCCAAATCTTTAACATCGCAATCAACCACAAAATATATTTTGGATTATACTTAAATCATCGATAACCATCTTGTGGGTCTAACATCTTGAATGAGTGTTGAATATTCATCGATTTCTGAATTTTCTAATTAATTCCAAGCAATTTCCTAGCAAATTGCGTGGAATTAGACGCTTCCCACGCAGTTCCCTCGCAAATTTGCGAGGGAATTGCGACAATTTCCGGTATTTCATCGCAAATCCCTCGCAAATTTGCGACCAAAGTGCGTTGAACTAAAGTGATCCCTTGCAACTCCGTCGCAAATTTGGTAAAATTTGATTAAAATAACTATTTAAAATCGAAATTGCTTAAAAACATGAAAAAATTAATCAGATTCTTTTTCAGATTCATTGGAGTGTTCACTATGATTAGTGCCTTCTTCATCATCAGTCTCCTCGAACTCGTCAGATTCTTCATCTTCCTTCGTCTCATCAACTATTATGTCTTCCTCTTCTCTGGTTTCTGGATCAATATGTAAGATATTCTCGGTTAATTCGATTGCTACAGAGACTTCTGGTGATCTTTCATGTTGCATAGCCACATCATCAACTTCCCCGACTATACGACCTCTCAGATTCACTTTTATCACTGATAACCACGTCTCCCGCATTTGCCTTTTCCGAGGGTAAGGAATATAACACACTTGTTCTGTTTGACATGCTAGGATAAAAGGTTCGAAGTTAGAAAAAGTTTTGTTTGCATTGACTTCGGTTACCCCTAATGTGTTTGTGCGGACGCCTCGACCGACCGTTGGATCGTACCAATGACATTTGAATAAAATGCATTTCAACCCAATAATTCCAGGATATGAGACTTCCATAATTTCTTGCAAGACGCCGTAGAAGTTTAGATCACCTGGCACGTGGATTCCATAATTTGCGGTTGACTTATTGGAGCCATAATCATACGTGTGAAAAGTGTATCCACGAGTGAAGTACATTGGGGCAGTTTTGATCTTCGCAATTGGTTCGTGAATAATCTCATGCAACCATAGTGGCAAGGGCTGGTTTGCACATCCATTCATCACCTATATATATATAAATATAAATTTTTAATTAACGAATTAGATTATTTAAATATTGTTGGAATATATCAAATATGTATAATATCTTACTCTACGTACATAATATCTTAACCATCCAGCAAAATTATCTTCTTTGGACTTCTCATACTCTTTTTCTGGTAAACCGGGACAAGCTTCTCGCATCTGCCTGTCGAATTCACTGTACAAACAAAATTAAATTAAATTCGTGAACTTCACAATGAATAATATTAAATAATTGTTAGTTAACAAATTTAAATAATTAATTAAGAGATATACCTCTCAAACGGTTGCACTCCTTCACAATTTCGCAATATATAATTGTGCGCCGCACGAGTAAATTTGTGGTCTTCCCACCAAACTTCCTTAACCTTTCCACCAAGTCTCCCTATTTGGGTGAAGATATCTGGGACCTCTACGTTATATGTTGGTGCAACACCTCCATCGTCATATCGGCTTAGACGAGCCTTTTTGGTTCGAACGGTTGGGCTAAAATAATATGACGTGAAATGAGAGGTTTCTTCAGTCAAACTTCCTGCAACGATCGATCCTTCCACTTTTGCAAGATTTTTGGCCTTTCCTTTTAGATGTCCCATGAATCGCTCGAACGGGTACATCCATCGAAATTGCACAGGCCCTCCAAGAGCTGCTTCATGCGGTAGGTGGATTGGAAGATGTTCCATCACATCAAAAAAAGATGGTGGAAATATTTTCTCCAAATTACAGAGCAACACTGGTATATTATTCTGTAATTGCACAATGCCCTCGTCTGTAAGTGTTCGTGTGCATAGATCCCTGAAAAATGCTCCAATGCCTACACGTTCATAGTTATTATAATCACACCACTGAAATAATTTAATAAAATGACAAAACTATTTCAATAATTAATGTAATTAATTAATATGTACCAGCAATTGCTTCGTGGACGGTTGTCGGTAAGAGCTCAGCCAATGCAAAGGGTAATAGTCGTTGCATGAAAACATGGCAATCGTGGCTCTTCATACCGGCAAGTTTTTTGCCTTGTTCAATACATCTTGAGAATTTGGACACATAACCATCCGGAAACTTCACTTCTGAAGCAATCCAGTTAAACAACGTCTGTTTCGCATCCCCAGACAACCGAAAGATCGGAATCGGTAATTTACCATCTCTTGTAATATGTAACTCGCTTCTTGAGCAGATTTCGGCCAAGTCCAACCTTGATTTGAAGTTGTCTTTACTCTTTCCCGTTCCTTGCACATTCAAAATCGTATTCATGATGTTATCGAAAAAAATTTTCTCGATGTGCATCACATCAAGGTTGTGCCGTAGTAGGTGATCTTTCCAATATGGGAGTTCCCAAAAGATACTCATTTTGTGCCAATTGTGAGAACTCCCATATCCGTCAGGCATGTTCGCTGTAGTGTGCCAATTTCCCCCACGCTTACATGTTTCCTGAGCACCATAATAATCAATCTGCTCAAACAAATCATTCCCTGACATATAAACTGGGGGAGGAATACGCACAACCTTGTTCTTTTTGAACAACTTCTTGTTCTTCCGATACGGATGATGCAAGGGAAGAAAGCGACGATGACAATCAAACCAGCACGACTTCCTTCCATGCTTCAGTTGAAAGGCATCTGATCGATCCATGCAATATGGACAAGATAACCTTCCGTGCGTGGTCCATCCCGATAACATCCCATACGCTGGGAAGTCACTAATGGTCCACAATAGCACTGCCCGCATTGTAAAATTCCGTTCCTGTGAATAATCAAATGTGCGTACACCTGTATACCATAATTGTTTCAACTCATGAATCAAGGGTTGCAGAAATACATCAAGGGATCGTTTTGGATGCTTAGGACCCGGTACCAGAATACTCATAAACAAGACTTCCCTTTGCATGCACATTTCTGGTGGCAGATTGTATGGCGTCAATATCACAGGCCATAAAGAATATTGTCTCCCAGACAAACCAAATGGACTAAATCCATCAGTGCATAAGCCAAGATAGACATTCCTACTCTCGTTAGCAAAGTCAGAATGTACCGTCTGAAAGTGTTTCCACGCCTTTGCATCTGACGGATGCGTAATCTCCCCATCATTCGTTGTATGTTCTGCATGCCATCTCATTGCCGCCGATGTCCTTTCCGATTGGTATAACCGTTTCAATCTATCAGTGATAGGCAAGTACCACATACGTTGGTATGGGACACGGCTCCTTCCGGTAGTTGGTTGATATCTTGGCTTCCCACAAAATCGACATTCCTGTAGCTTATCATCGTCTTTCCAGAAAATCATGCAATTGTCAATGCAAACATCAATAATTTCCGAAGGTAGCCCCAGACTAGCAACTAATTTCTGTATTTCATAGTAACTCCCTGCAGAAATATTATCTTCTGGCAAATACTCTTTAAAAAGCTCAGCCCATGCGTCCATGCAATTTTCAGTTAGGTTATTATCACTTTTAATTGTCATCATCCTAGATGCCAATGAAAGTTTAGATAACCCCTCTCTACATCCCTCATAGATAGGTTGATCTGCAGCGTCTAACATATCATAAAAATGTTGTGCTTCAACATTGGGTTCTTCCCTAGTATCATCAGCAAATGCAGGAATAGATTCATGAAATGCATCAGTAACCATATCATGAAACCTATTTCCCTGTTGATCCCTTTCATAATCTTCAAACATATTTTGGCCATAATTATAATTATCATTATAATTCGGTTGATCAACACCATCACCCGTACTACTACTTCCGGCACCAAGATTATAACCCTCCCCATGTGAAAACCAGATATAATAGTTCGGCATAAATCCTCTATTATATAGATGCTTCTTCACAATATCAATATCCAAATATTGAGTGTTCTTGCAAGTTTTACATGGACAGAATATGTTACCGTCACCCTTCGCATATGGGTTGTTAGTGGCCTGGTGGATGAATGCTCGCAACCCGACACGATACTCTTTCGTCACTTCTCCGATCTCCGGATCTTTTCGATTATACATCCAACTTTGTAATGCATATACTTCATTCTGCGACGCCATTCTTTCTTAGCTCTCACAAAACGATATCTCGTTTTTTTTTTAAGTATTTTCTCGATTTTTTTTTGTAAGCTAGTTTTTTTTTTTGTGAAATGAGAGATCTCACGTTACGGTATTTATAGTTTTTTTGGAAACGTTTGCGAGAGAATTGCTATGGAATTGCGTCTAATTTGCGACGTATTTGCGAGGAAACCGGCCCTCGCAATAATCAGGTACAACATTTAAAACGTGTTTCACCTAATTTTCTACCCACTGTTACTACCCATGCAATAAAGTCGCAAATCCATCGTAAATTTCGTCGCAATATACACGCAATGTACAGGCAATTTTCGAGGGAATGTTTGCTCGCAAATTTGCGAAAAAATTACGACGGAAACAATTTACCTGTGCAAAATCTTCGCAATTCCCTCGCAAATTTGCGATTTTAATTTTTCGTCGCAAATTCATCGCAAATAGAAGGCTATATCGTCGCAAGTTACTTGCAATTAGCGAGGGAAATGTTACTCGCAATTTTGCGACGAATTTGCGACGGAAACTTGTTTCCTCGCAATTTCGTCGCAATGTCGCCGCGTTTTTGCGACGGAATATTTCCGTCGCAAATCGCCTGTTTTCTTGTAGTGCTTGTTCCAATCATGGAATACATGATACTTCCCACAACATTTGAATAAGGGATAGATTTCATGTATTCCTCTTGAGAGGCTAGTTCTTGATCTGATGCAGCTCTGAGTTTAAAATGAACTCCCATTGGAGTTAAAACCGTTTTTGACTGATCCATTCTGAATGTTTGAAGAAACTTATTCAAATATTGTTCTTTTGACATTTCAGGTGTTCTTTTCACTCTATCTCTCTTAATATCCATACCCAATCTTGCTTCTCCTAAACTTTCCTTTCAAACTCTGTACCCAACAAACCCTTAAGCTCTTTAATATTTTCTTTGTTCTTTGCAACAATGAGCATGTAATCTACATATAATAGCAAATATATGTAGGTATTATCCTCAAGCTTATGATAGTAGATGCAATGATCAAAGGTGCTTCTAAGATATCCTGAGTTCTTCATGAAAGCATCGAATCTCTGAATCCATTGTCTTGGTGCTTGTTTCAGGCGATACAGAGATTTGCTTAGGAGACATACATCATCTTCTTCAGACTTGATTTTTTATCCTTCTGGTTGTTCCATCAATATGTGTTCATCTAGATTTCCATGCACAAGTGTTGTTTTGACGTCCGTTGAATCCAATTCAAGGTCAAGCTGAACCACATATGAAAAAATGAGTCGTATTGAGACATGTTCAACAACAGAGAGAAGATTTCCTGATAATCTACACCCTCCTTATGCAGATAGCCCTTAGCAACGAGCCTGGATTTGAAACTTGGCTGATCAGTTCCATGTGCACTTGATTTCCTTTTGAATACCCACTTACAGTCGATTACTTTTCCTTTCTCTGGTCTCTTGGTCAATGCCCATGTGTGATTCTTGTCCAATGAATGCATTTCTTCATCCATTGCTTCTTTCTACAACTTCCAGTATTTATCCCTTATTGCCTCATTAAAGCAGCATGTCTCGGGCTATCCACCATTTTCTGTCATCATCAGAGCAAAACCGACCAAATATGTTTCATCCTCATTTTCTTTTACCACGTTTGGGTCTTTAAACGTTACTAGTGGTCTGATGGGTCTTCTCACCCTATCTCTTGCTAAATAATAATCATCCAGTCTACTATTGATTTGTGGTTCATCCTCTTCTGACCCCCTTTCTTCATCTTTGTCCTTTGTGAGTTGTTCCCTGACTTGATATTCTTTTGAATGTTCTTCAGCTCCACCTAAATCATCAAAATCACCATGATTGATTTCCTAAATAAGTGGTACCTGAGTTTCTTGATGTTCAGATTCAGATTCTGATAGCTGATTTAGGTGCTTGTACATTCCGTCTTTTTGAAATGTTGCATTTCTGGTGACAAAAAAAAATTCTCTTCAGCTATCCAGAACTTCTACCCTTTAACACCAGTAGAATATCCAACAAACACTCGTTTCCTAGCTCTTGGATTCAACTTCCCTTGATGACTTTGAATGTAAGCCACTGAACAAAACACTCTTAACTCAACATATCTTATTCTTGCTCTTGTCCAAACCTCTTCTGGCACCTTTGATTCTGATGTAGAAGAAAGTGATATGTTGATTTGATAAACTGTTGTTGAAGTAGCTTCTGCCCAGAAGCTCTTTGGAAGGCCTGACTCACTGAGGATGCTTCAAAATTTTCTCTATAATGGTTATGTTCATTCTTTATGCTACCCCATTCTGTTGTGGAGTGTAAGCACATGCTTTGTGTCTTACAGTCCCTTCTTCTTTGTAGAAATCATCAAATTCCTTGTTGCGAAACTCCAGGCCATTGTCTATTATGAGAATCTTGACTTTTCTGCTTGATTGATTCTTCACCATCTTCATCCATTCTAGAAAACTCCCATAAGCTTCATCTTTCTTTTTCAGAATGTATATACAAGTCTTTCTTGCGTAATCGTCAACGAAAGAAATGAAATACTGACACTTTCCAAGTGACATGGGGACATTTGGTGATCCCAACAGGTCTGAATGTATGTATTCCAGCTTGTCTTTGGTAACATGCTTCCCGTTTCCAAAGCTTACTCGATGTGCCTTCCCATAAACACAATCCTCACAAAAGTTCATAACTATTACCTTAGAGTTGTCCAGATAACCCTTCTTCAGTAAGACCTTCATACTCTTTTGACTCATATGTCTCAATTTTCTATTCCACAGTCTTGTTTCATCTTTTGGATCCACTAAGGCATTCACTTCTCCAGTTAAAACATGCCTTTTTAACAAATAAAGTGTGTCAGTCTTCTGTCCTTTGATCAATGTTGTGCAACCTTTGTTGAATTTCATAACTCCATCTCTTGACTGCAACCAGCAGCCCTTATCTTCTAATGTGCCAAATGGATCAGATTCTTTGAAATTCATGGTACAGATGATATATCATGGTTTTTACTTGTTTTTAGCCATGATATAGGTCTTGTTTTTAGAGTCCTTCTAGTGTTTTTGTAGTCTTTTTGAGTCTTTTCAGGTTTTGGCACGTTTGGAGCATAATAGGAGATATTGGAGTATTCCGGAGCTTTTTGGCATCCGTTGAATATTTCCCACCGTTGGATTGAGCTCAAATTTGGATACAAGACAGATCAATGGATTAGCTTTCATTTGGAAGTGGTTTGAGGCCATTCTAACGGTGCGATCTAAAAAGTATACCCATTATTCGTGAGACAGTCCCCGTCGGCCGACACAGCAGTCACCTTGGTGTCGACTGAACCCCAAAACTAGTATCGCGATTCGACATCCGGTATTTCTGTGCTTTTTTGCGTTTAGATTCTTTGTTATATTTTGGAAAATTCATTAATACCTCACTTGTGTATTCTACTTGATTCAATTAATCTGAAGATTATCTAATCAATTCTTTTGGGCTTTTATTGATATGATTTCTTATTTATTTACAATAAGCACCAGCAACCTGTGTTATTTACATTATTTTTTAGGTGTTTGTTAGCTGCTTATCTTTTTAGGTTATGGAGAACTGGATTTTATTCAGTTTACTTCTACAGGTTATTGTGTTTGAGAGAGGGAGATGAACGTGCAGAAATCTCTTAATTTCCTGAGAGAGTAAGAGTCTGTAACCCTTGTATTACCTTTACTTTACGCGGAGCTTCTTTTACTTTATATTGCAAATCTATATTTTTATTCTATAGGCTTGATGTTTAGCTTCATACCTCATCTCATGTTCTGAGTAGATTTTCCTTGGTTAGGTTTTAGCGTTATTTTAAAGTGATGTTTTTGAGTGAAATTTTTTGAGGGGTTTTGTTCTGTATTTTGTTATGGGTTAGTGGTGTTGGTTTTGATCATAATGGCAATATTAGGTGCTCTTCACTAGATCTGTATTACGCCTGTATTCTATTCTTTTATTATGGCTATGTTAAATTAGGTTTGATTTGCTTAGGTTTATTGTTGAGGTTTTGGTTGTCACGCAGAGATTGTTGATTGTTGGCCTCGAGAGCTCGGGTGTTAGGGCTTCGCATGAAGGGCAATAACTCTATTTTGTCAGATATGACATTTGGTAGTTTGAGGGCAATTTTTTGTGAATAATTTGAACCTGATCATTAATGCTTTTGTTCTTTGAATTCATAGATTTGCAAAGTAAATTGTGGAATTATCTTTTTGGTGATGTTTAAGATGCATAGATAATTCTATCGCTTAGAGCTACGGTTGTTGTGATTTATCATTTTGTGTTGTATAATTGTCAAGAATACAGTGTGTTCTTAATATCCTCGCCTGACTATTGCTATTTTTATGGCTGCAAATTCGTGATTCTTAACTTGATGCGTTCCCCTAATGGCTTAGCGCTTTCCTCTCATTGATTTACAACCAGTTTCTAATCGTCTGCTTATTTCCTGCATTACTTTGTTCGCTTAGCTTAAATTCGAGTCTTAATATCTATTGAGTGAATTCTTGAGTCTTTGTGTTTCGAGCCCTAATATATACTGCAGCTACTGCTTAGTGATCTTTTAAGGTATTATATTTGAGCATATCAAATTTTTGGCGCCGTGTTGCCGGGGACTCTAAATTCGCCATTAGATTTTAGATTAGAGTTTCGACTAGAGTTCGTGGTTGTCGTGGGATCGAGTCGATACTTCAGCTAGTGTATTGGTCGATACTCGTCGTAATTTTTTATTTTTCTTACTTACGTGTTTTGACTCTTGTGTTTCAGGAAAAGCAAAGAAAGCCAGCAGAGATGAACAACGCCATTAGGTTGTCTATTGTTCGTGGATGAGGCGGTGCGTTTACAGAGACTCTGTAGGAGGTCGATTTATAAGATAGACGGTAACTGACTGATGGGACAGTTTCGAGGGTAGTTATTGTGACGGGATCAGTTTGTTCCCTCTCAGGGCTGTTTGTGAGATTGTTGGGGGATCTGTCTCGTTGCTTAATTCGTGTTAGGAAGGCTGTTACGATTGGTGAGTACAACAGCGCCTGATCAGTTATTCTTAATTTTGGTCCTCGATGCAGCGATTCGTGTTCTTATGGTTCGCGTTCTCAGAGGAAGTACTTTGAGCTGCGAATACCTGCATACTGACATCCCTTGTGGGTCTTATGCCATCTTTCATGGTCTTCCTACATGAACACGTTCCCTGAGTGGAATCAGCATTGAGAGGGTTTTAAGAGAACTTGGGTCCTTTAGCTATCCAAGTACTAATGGAGTGTTACCCTATATTGTATGTTTTCTTCTTACTGTAAGCTTTTCCCCATATTCTCTTTGTGGAGGTATCAGCTTAATCTGGCTGTTAAAGCATGTTTACCTCTTCTTTTTCTTGGTTCGCTTTGACTACTTGGAATAGAGGCTCTAAGAATTTGTCGTTCTTACTGAAGCTTAAATCTTTATTGTATGATCCGAGGTCAGAGATCGGGAAGAACTAGGATTACAAGATCTCTATCTGTTTTTCTCAAGGAGTCAAACAGGAGGTTCGTTTTAATTAGGTCTGCTTGGTGAGTATCAGATCTTTATCATAGTACGAATTTGTCCGATTCATCACGTGTATAACATACTAGTGTTCATGTTGCTAGGTATTTTTCATCCGTAGAATCGATTTGGAGATGTCGATGTTCTGCGTAGATGCTATCGAGTAATGGGGTAATTGTCCATACATGTGACTTGATGACTAGCTATTCCCGAGGATGTTTATGTGCTGATTGAGAACTTTGGCGTCTAGCAGTAGCACCAAGAATGCAGATTACGAGCGCGAAGAAGCAGAACGGGAACATTTGATGGGTTTTGCAGATTGATGAGGTGCATGCCGAAACTGGATTCCATTAATCTTTTGATGGCAATGCAGAAGAAGGCGTAAGCAGTTTAGGCTGTATTTTGGAAGGTCGAGATTGAGAGGATTGAGGTTAAGTAGAGGTATGTCAAATTACATTGGTGGTACTGGTTTTCAGAATCAAGCAGTTAGTTCAACAACAACCGAGGCTATACCAACACGCTCAGCAAGGAGGATTTCAAGTCTGATTTGGAGCAAATTTCTTTGCCCAGAAACCGATGCAGAGCAGCGCCTATGGGAGTTCATCTTACCAGATCGCCCGCCTAAGACTCAGGAGAGTAAAGTTGAATCCATGCTTGAACAGATCTTAAAGGCAACAGAAGATGACTATTGATTTTAATGGGAATATGGACGCCATGTACACCAATCTGAATGGAAAGATTGAAGCTCTTAGCATTCATCAGAAGATGCTGGAAACTCAATATGCTCAGACATCAACAGCTGTCAAGGGAAAGATGGTTCAATCACAGCATGACCTACGTCAATGCAATCACCACCAGAGGTGATTTTGAACCTGATACCCAGTGTCGACCGACACCAACCCAGTGTCGACCGACACCAACCCAGTGTCGACCGACACCACCCAGTGCCTGATCGACACAGTGCATTATACTTTCATCGAGTGACACCACTACCAGTGTCGATCGATACCATCTGGTATCGGTCGACACTCCTCTCAGACTGAGGCAGAAACGACACAGATGAGCAGTGTCGTCGAACCAAGTCTGGTGTTGATCGACACCCCCTGCAGACTGAGCTAAAAATTTCAAAAACATCAAAGGATTGTTGAGGAACGTGTCTACAAGCCTAAAGTGCCATATCCTTTGCCACCTAGACATCTCAGAAACCCCATCACTGCAGAGAAGTTGCTTGCTTTTGAGAAGATGGTGAGGAAAGTTCCTAATAACGTCTCATTTGAAGAAGCGGTGGAAAACCGCCTTCTGCTTGGTTACTTCCAAGATTGCAGAGAATCTGAGGAAGAGATTAAGGCACTCTTCATCAAGGCAAGAAGTACACCACCTCCAATGAAGCAGTTGACTAAAAAGGAAGACCCAGGAAAATTTTTAGTTCCATGCTCTATCTTTGGAGTTGAATTCAAAGAGTCTCTCGTTGACTCAGGGTCTAGCGTCAATGTCATGTCAAGGGCAATTGCAGAGAGATTGGGAGCTGAAATTCGATCTCCTAAGACGACTCTTACATTCGCGAACTTTTCCACCTCGCTCCCATACGGTATAATCCCTGATTTGCTCGTTAAAGTCGGAGATTGTCTGGTTCCTACTGATTTTCAGGTTGTGGAAATGAGTGCAAGATCTAGTACACCTTTGATTCTTGGAGGACCGTTTATGGCTACAGCTGGTGCGATTATGGATACACCCAGTAGGCGAATCTCATTCTCCTACATTGACAAAGAGGTCTACTACAAAGCCATTCATACTGGAGGAGCTCCCACACATGTCTCTTGCATCACTGTTGTCACAGGAGAGACGTTAGTGAATGATCTGTTGGACGAGCCTTATGATGAACCAACTGTCATAGATGTTTTAGATGGTCCTCCTCTAATCACCAAGGAAGACATCGAAAAGGCTAAGGCAAAAAAGAAGGTGAAGAACAAGAGAATCGAGAGTGCTACCCATGTGACTCTAACCCTTCAAAAGTGTGATGCAGATACGATTGAATATAAGGTGAAATGAAAGGAATCCTCGAAACCATTCTCTAAGGTTAGAGTTATCCTCCCTTCTGAGCTGAAAGAGAAAGGAAACGATGTTGGGGAGGGTATGTTGAGCAGAACTCTGAAGTTGGAGATGTCTGGTTGTGGAGCTTACTTAGGGGTTAGTTAACAACCCAATCCTGACAGATAGCTGAGCCCCGACACGGTCAAGCTAATGACATTAAACAAGCGCTTGGTGGGAGGCAACCCACTGGTAAGTCTGTATATAAGTTCTTTTATTTCTTTTGTTTTTGTGTCTTGTGTTTTGCATGAATCAGCAACTAAGGAGCGATGAAAAGGAGTCCCTGTGTAGACCAACGTCTGGTATCGATCGATACTAGAGCTGTGTCGATCGACACTCATCACCATCTCGGGTAACTTCTTCGATTTTCCCCAATTCACACAGTTCTTTTAATTTCTTTTGCCAACTCTAGACTAGATAACACTGAGGACCGTGTTTTAAGTCTGGGGGAGGTAGTTGCTGACAACGTGTTTGTTTTTCTTAGAGTCAGTCGTTTTTGAGTCAAAATTTGTTTAATTGAGTCAAAACATGTTGGAGATTATGATATTTTTCTTGAATCTAATATTCTGACCTTGCTTTTGAGTGACCAGTGTTACAGAATAAATTCTAGATCGACTAATAAAAAATCCAAAGACTGACCAGTTGACTAGAAGACACCCATGTCTCCAGCAGATTCCTTCCAAAGCCTGAGCCAAATTATTGCACTTCATCGTTGAGGTTAGTGTTAAAAGAACTTGATTCATCATTCATATCTGACAAAAGAACCCATGTGTTTGAAAATAATGGTATACCTCTCCCTTGACACACATTGGTAAATAAGATGCATAAAAGATGAGATGATTTCCGCCAAGTAGAGGGCTAGAAAAATTTCCAGTGATCCCACTATTCTACTTGGATAAGCAATGATCACACAAAGGTTGGAAGCGAGGGGTAGGAACATTTCCCGGGACCCCATTATTCGTCTAAAGCCTTTGATACATTGAGAGGGGAGAACCGGGGATTCGGTGGCAAACACCATCAATACTCGCGTCTCAAACTTTGATTTGTATATGCGAAGATAAAAAATATATATATAAAGAGAACATAAAAAGAGATAAGTCTGGGGGAGAGGAAAACAATACCAAAAGTGTGTAATTTGGGTGGTTCTTTTGTCATGATATTGTATGGGAAAGAATCTAGAAGGTTCTTGAACATTGATTACAACGATGAAACTGGCGATGAAGGTTTGGTTGGATGATGTTGTGAAATAATGTGTGTAGTCTGGGAAGCTGCGATTGTTTACGGAGAAGTACATGGTGGTTAGATCTGAAACTAATTTGGTGATATCTGGAAAACTTGGGAAAAGGGTCATTGTGATGTTTCAAAAACAGGTGAGTCTCTGTGTTTTCAAACCTCTTTCTCTAGTTTAGCTTTCTGTTTGCTTGAGGGCAAGCAAATGCTAAGTCTGGGGGAGTTGATATAACATGGTTTTAACATGTTTTTAGCCATGATATAGGTCTTGTTTTTAGAGTCCTTCTAGTGTCTTTGTAGTCTTTTTGAGTCTTTTCAGGTTTTGGCACGTTTGAAGCATAATTGGAGATATTGGAGTATTCCGGAGCTTTTTGGCATCCGTTGAATAATTTCCCACCGTTGGATTGAGCTCAAATTTGGATACAAGATAGATCAATGGATTAGCTTTCATTTGGAAGTGGTTTGAGGCCATTCTAACGGTGCGATCAAAAGTTATGTCAGTTTTCGTGAAGACAGTCCAGTCTGGCGAGCACAGAGTCTTGGTGTCGACCGACACCAACCTAGTATCGATCGACACCGACTGCAGAAAAAGAAAACACGTGATTTTACAAGTCTGAAGATTCTACAACTTGGCCCAGAAGATTCTATTATTTACAATTAAGCCCAGAACGTGTTTTAATATTATTTTTAGGGTTTTTAGCCACTTTTAGGAGGAGACTGGATTTTATTCATTATTCGGGTTTGGAGAGAGGGAGAGAAGTCAGAAACTCTATTCCTGAGAGAGAAGATTTCGAACCCTTGTTACTTTTTACTCTACTCTTTTATGCAATCTATTTTATTCATGATGTTTGCTTCATTCACCATGTCTGAGTAGATTATTTGTTAGGTCTACGGTTATTTAAAGGTGTTTGATGAATTGTTAGGTTGATCTGAATTGATAGGACAAATTCAATATAGTTCTTCATCTAGACTTGTGATTACTGCTTATTCTAGCTTCATGACCTAAAATATGATCTTAGGTTGTTTGATTGGCACGAAAGTGTGATTGATTGCCTGAACTAGTGTTAGATGAGCAAAAGACCTATTTGCAAAGAAATTTGGTTTAGGATTTTGTGAATAATTGAACCTGATCATTAATGCTTGTTTGAATTCATAGGATTTGCAAAGAAATTTGGAATTCTAGGTTTAGACATAGATAATCTTCGCAGCGACGGTTGGTTGATTTTACATTTGTGTTTCAATTTCAAGAACAGTGCTTAATATCCTCCTGACATTCTATTTTATCTGCAATTCTGATTTACCTGCGAATTCCCCTAGGCTTAGCGCTTTCCTCTCATTGATTTTACAACCAGTTTCTAATCGTCAGCTTATTTCCTGCATTACTTTGTTCGCTTAGCTTAATTCGAGTCTTAATATCTATTGAGTGAATTCTTGAGTCTTTGTGTTTCGACCCCTAATATACTGCAGCTACTGCTTAGGTACTTTTTTATTTGAGCATATCAACAGACCTCACATTCTTCAGAAGAACAGTTGAGTTGTCTTCATTATTTATCCTTATACTTCCAACTCATTTAACTTCTGAGTATGTATCATTTTCCATTCTAATTGTTCCATCACGTTTCATTCAACTCAATGAACGAGTCCTTTCTCGGGGTCATGTTAAAGGAGCTCCCAGTATCCATGATCCACTTTTCTTTGAAGACATCTCCTAGTGAAATGAGAGCTTTTGAGACCATGTGTGATGCAACATCAGTTATTTGACATGTCACAACTGATGATTCACCTCTTTCTATAGACCCACTGCTCTGCTGCTTGTTCTTTGCCCTCCAAACATAACACTGCTTCTTGTAGTATCCATCCTTACCACATATCCAGCATGTTTTCTTTCCCTTAGACTTTGATTTGTTCTTCTGTTTTCCTTTGTCACTATCTCTATCTCTTTTCTTAGATCTATCCCTTTCTTGAACATATAAAGCATCTGAGCTTTGTTTAGACAGCTTTCCACTTGCTCCTAGTTCAAGTTCCTTAGATCTGATGGCTCCAGTAATCTCATCCAGAGACAAAGAAGTTTTTCCATACTTCAAAGTATCTTTAAGCTGGTCAAACTGCTTTGGTAAAGTCATAAGCAGAACTAATAGCTTGATCTTCATCTGACACCAGCACCTTAACATGTTCCAGATCAACTATCAACCTAAGGAAGTCATTAATGTTCTCATCTACTGTCATACTATCACTTATCTTGTAGTTGTAGAGCCTCTGCTTAAGATATATCATAATCGGTAAAGACGTAGCCATGAATATATGGTCTAGAACCTTAATCATACTTGTAGCGGATTTCTCTTTGATAATCTTCCTGAGGACGTTGTCTCCTACACTAAGAATGATAGTAGACCTTGCTTTTCCTCTCTTTTCCTTTAGAGATTTGTCTGCAACACCTGTGGCTTGTGTTACAGTTTCAGCTGTGGTTTCTTCTCCTGTTTCAGGAGATTTCAGTCTTAGGAGCTTGTTTTTCCTCTAAACCTTCCAGCAAACCCAGCATCTCAAGATGTGCCAACAACTTCTCCTTCCAGAGCATGTAGTCACCTTTCCCGTAAAACTTCTCCATCTCAACCCTTGCTGAAGACATGGCTTCGGATATGAGATGAAAACCATTCTAATCAGAGCTCTGATACTAAACTGTAGAGAATTGTATCTTGTAAACAAGTAAAAATAGAAATTTTTTAGTGTTTTTCTTTAAGGTTCACTCTTTCTCACTCTGATTTTGAATCACTCGTGTGTAAACTTGATAAACTTGAAAGATAAAAGCTTAAAAGTAAGTGCACGCAAGATTTAACGAGTTCGGATCCTTGGGAAGGATCCTACGTCTTGCCGGAGAAGGTCTCCAAAAATCCACTAAGAAACTTAGCTCAAACCGGGCTTTTAATCATTGTAACACTTCTCTCTCTCTTCTTTCACAAGCTCACACACTACAACCAATGTACACATATCTATAACAACCTTTTTAGACATATCAAAACCGACACACACAAAAACTAGGTTAAAGAGAACTTAACTCAAGTTTAGATCCATCAGTTCCTTTTGTCTTCGAGCTTGGCACAGATTATATCGTCATGCCTGTTTCTCTTTGCCATCTTCAGATCAGACCAACTCAACAGTGTACGAACCTGAGCCTTGTTTGTTGCAGAGAGAACAAGCAAAGGTCGTGAAGCTTATGGTCTTATCTCTTGAAACCTTCTGTTTCAGCTTAAGTCTTATGTTTTCTCCTTTGAGTTTAAAACCCTCTTCTTGAGACCAAGTCTTTGATTCGCCTTTGACTCGATTTTAAAGTTTGAGAATAAAACAGAACTTGGGATTCAAACTAAACCCCACAGCAAGGGACTGTGATGAGAACTATGACAATCAAGTCGTTTTCTCCTAATAAGAAGTTGGAGATACAAGCGGCAGTGGCCAAGTTGAAAGAACTTTCGATAGGTCACAAGGAGCTTGGCATTGTAATGTTTTGATGAAATCTTTGTTTGAATCTAGTTGTTGGTGTTAGAAAAAAAAAATAGCCCTTCAATAGTCCGGTTTGTAATTAGAAGTTATGTGGTTTGAAGTATTGGATTTTATATTATTTGTGTGTTTTTCATATCTTTGACATCTAATTTGTATTAATTTGAATATTTGAAATGTTAATATTTCTTATGATTTGATAATCAATCTCATGTCAGTTTCTGAATAATATTAGAATAGCGGAAGCGTACCTTTTGGATCCATGGCTTATGATCTGAATTCGGTAATGGCTCTTCCACGACGAACCCAGAATAGCTGAAGGTCTCTGTTGATGGGATGCAGAGAGTTTTCTGAATTTCTGATTAGGGTTGTCATGGGGACCATAACCTTTCTATTTATAATAGAAATAATTTCTAATTCGGCCATTCATCAAATTAGAAATTACTGAATGTATCCACACATAAAATTTTCATAACACTTATGCCCCATAGTCTTTTATTTTAAACCAAATTGACCACATAAGTTTTGACTACTTTAAATAATGACCCTAACACATTAATTATACATGTGTGACCCCAAAATAATTCTTACATGAAAAACTTATTTTCATTTATGTCTCAAATGAATAATTTACTCACTCAATGAATAAGTTATTTACAATTTTTAGAAGGAACCTTACAAAGTTGTATATTTTGTGTCACTCGTGATCCTTCTTTAGTCTTTTCAAGTTTCATAAGTGTGGATTTGTTAAGTGAGTTTATGTCGAATGTTAAATTCCACCAAATACATACCTCTCGTATTGGCCTTTTTATTTGCAAGTAACGATGTAATATATGGCCAAAAAACCTGAATTTGAACAAATTTCAAGATTGGTCCAAGTTTTGAAACTCGATTTATCTGGTTATATAAAAACAAATGTTTTCTTGTGTTAAGAAATACATAGATGAGAAGTTTGGAGAATGTATAATTTTTTATCATTGAGTTACATATTTTTAAGAGTATAGGAAGAAACCATGTAATTATCACACCGAATTACAATGAATTATCTACTAAAACGACAAGTTCTTTTTAAATCTTAGTTGGTCACTTTCATTTGGATTGAGAATTAATTATCTTCGCTAGTTTGAATTAACGATTAAATTTGCACGAAAAGAAAATGAGAAGGGATATCAAAAATATAGTATGATTTTAGTATATATGTTTATGACTTTTGTAAATTGAATTTGTATTTTATGTATTTTATTTTCACTCTTTAATAATTCCTTAAATTTAAATTAAATAATTTTTATAAGTAATTAATAGATGACACGTGCTAAATTGTCATTCGCTCTTCCCTTCATCTTTTATATACTTGATGATATATAATTGATGCCTATTGTCCATGAGACATCCGGTGCAAATGGTTGTTGGCAAGAAGAATAAGTTAAATCAATAGTGGCAAGTAAAAAAATTAATAGAAAAACAGTAACTACAAGAGCAAAAAATAATGAAAAGACAATTTTCTTTTTCTTCGGGGAAAAATTTTTATATGAACTTTGAATTTTTCCACTAATTACCGAATATATTTAGAGAAAACGGTTAAATCCTGAAAGAATCTAGGTGAATCACTCAAAACAGAAAATTCCCGATTACCAACTAAGATATATCTGAAATAATTTTATCCATTGGAACTATTTGACGATTATTCTGACAGTAATTTTACTTTGAAATTTCATGAAAGAAGTATGAACTATGAACTTTGTTTCTTTTCTTTCCTTTTAAAATTAAAATTGAACGTCATATTCCTTGATATCTCTATAAAGAATTTGATATGTACAATTGCTCCAGATTTAAAAAGAAAACACTGTATTAAGTTTCGGTTTCAGAAGATGATAGTTACAGTTGATATGGATAAAACTCAATCAGTAGCCGCCATAGTTACAGTTGATTCGAACATCAATTCATACAATCTTCGACCTAACCAGTGACAGAGATTAAACAGGACCGGCAGCACAGAAAGAGAGGGCTCCAGATTGTATATTACACAATTGCAATTGGACAGAGCAGATCAGCAACCTCCGCTCCATGCCATCACCAACATCCCTAGTTACCACTTACCAAAATGATGTTATTAACGTAAGCAAAATGGCCCGTAATTCAACGTTTACATATAGAACCCAACAATATTGAAGATACAGCTTCTTAATGCACATATCAATCAAATATGCAGCAAAGGCTTTCTATCGAAAGTAAGACTATTTCCAGACATATCTAAAAGTAACTAGGATCCCAATCATAATGTTGGCTTTTAACATGCAGACACTGAAACATGCATACACAAAAACTGACAAAGGAAAAATAAAAGCTAGCCACATGAACATATCTCTGGATTACTAGCCAGAAATAATACATGGCACAGTTGAAGCTTATATTATATCAGAGAGATTACAATATATATTTGAGCCGAAGGTGGACTATTATGTCCAATGTAATATTTAACATACCCCCCTGCTGCCTTCATGTTCCTGCAACTGATGAATAAAATGAATACAAGAGACCACATAAACAACAGAGAAAAACCACAAGAGCAAGAGGATCATCTCTTGCATCACAAAGGATTAATAGATATCAAGATATGTTTCACACACCAAAAGTCTAGTGTCCCAAATTGAAAAAGTAAAGAAGAAAATTATGAATAAATCAGAGCTCAAGACAGATTTAACACACTCATCACTAGGTAATATATGAGTGTTATAAAATCAAACAAGAATAACCCCCGAGACATATGTCCTACAAAAGAGTAACAATAACTTATCAATAACATAAATTAAATATCTTATGAATTAGGAGCGAGCTTCCAGCCTGAATCTCTGCATAGCAAGGGTTAAGATGTGAGTCCCAAACTTCCAACAAAAAACATGTAAAGAAATTAGGTCAGGGTACAAGAGCTCCGTGAAAGAAAACATCACTCCTGAAAATAAATTAACAAAAACAAAACAAATATTTGTGTTAGTGAGCAGTATTCAATAATAACAGAGACAAACTTCTGGAGTCTACGCTAGTGGCAGTACTGCCACATCTTCTCAAATTGAAAAACTAAAAGCAAATGCATCACATATGGGCACATAAAACACATTAGTAGTTAGTTAATAACCAGAGAGTAAAACGAGTAGAGGAAACAAAAAAACTATAGGGTAGACTGACGAATATATTCGAACATTCAGCTCCCAAATTCTCCGTTTCAGAATCGAATACCTGGAAAGATGCTCCTTTTGCTGTGTGGTTGCTCACAAACACACACCAGTAAACATATTAATGAGCTACAGCAAGTTAGTTATCATGTGACAAAATCCGAACATTGAAATACGTAAAAGAAATGTATACGCAGAAAGACTTTCAAGAAAGACAAAAACAGGAAGGACAAAAAGTAGTATCACAACGTACTGAACCTGGTTTATCCTGCAACTGCAAGTCTAAAAATGATGCTGGGAAAAAAAAAAGTACTTATAAAACGTAGGAAAATATTGAGGAAAAACAGATTTATCATATGCTAAAACCTGTAGGATGAGCAAACAATGAAATAAAATCAAATGAGGACATCTTACCTCTCCTCTAAGGAGACTCTCCTCCGAACGTACATGAGACTTCATCTCAGCCATGAACTTCTCGAACTCAGAATCTACAGCAGTGGAAGGATTCTCTGCAGGTGGTTGTACTGGAGGGTTTGGAGCCAAAGGTACGTTCCCCATGATTTGTGAATTGCCAACAGTGGCCGGTATATGAGGATTAGGTGCCCACGGTGCATTACCCATACTTTGGGACTGATCAGTAGACGAAGCTGGTACTGGAGGTGGAACAGCATTGTAATAAGATGGATAACTTGTACATGTAGCTAGTACCGGAGGTGGAACAGCATTGTAATAAGATGGATAATTCGAATGTGGAGGCTGTCCAGAAAAACCTGTAACTGAGCTAGCATAGAAATTTGGTGGCACAGATGAAGCAGGATCACCATTGTCTGCTTGTACCCCTGGTGGGAAACTTTGCTGGCTTTCACTAGAAGATGGGTTTAGAGAAGCAGTGCCAGATGGAGGAACTTGTGTCACATCAGGAGGAGGCTGTGGTGTGTAGTGCATCCCATAAGGAGAAATATGTTGACCAGGGAGAGGATGGTGAGAACCAGGGGGAGGCAGAGGAGCATATGGAGAATAGCACTGAACAGGAAGACCCCAAGGAACTGGAGCTGTTGAATAGCCTACAGGAGGAGGATTTGGCAGTTGCCCACCAGTGGCGTAATGTTGAGAGGGACAGGCACGATATGAAGCTTGAATTGGTGGTTGAGGTCCTGGGGGTGCAGTAGGCGGTGGAATTTTACCTGCAATCCTGACAACAAGTGTTCTGCCTTCTAACCGATATCCACTCATTGCCTGTATAGCAGTATTGGCCATCTGGACATCAGCGTACTTCACAAAACCATAGCCTTTGCTCAGACCAGTCACATGGTCCTTGATTACCTTTGCCATCACAATTTCACCAAAGGATGAGAAAAGATTAATCAAACCATCGTCCTCAAGCATTGCAGGTAAGAACCCGATGTACAGATTTGTTTCATCATATTCTTTGGAGGAGAGTTTGGTCGGAGTTGACCCTAAGCCAGGATGTGCACTTGCCCCACTCCCTGCATTGTTAGCCCAGGGAGGATTACGTCCCAAACTTCCTGGACCAAGAGCCAAGGTAGCACTCTGTTTGAGAGAAGATTCAGGGACCGTTCCTCCTAACTCTGCCAAGAAGTTCTGATATTCATCATCCATTTTCTTCCCAGTAGTACCCTTCACCGGGCAATCAATAGTAGGGTGTCCACCATCACCACAAGTCTGGCAAAGAACATTACTCCTAAACGTATTTGTACGAGAAGGACACACATATTGTCTATGTCCTGGCTCACCACACACTTTACACAATTCTTCATCCCTTATAGTTCCATTCAAGGTGGCAAGTTCCCTGAGCTGTTGCTTCTTGTGTTCGTTCAGCAATTCATCAACAGGTTGCAGGAGCTTCTCAACCATACCAGCAGCAGCTTTAAGAGCTTCCTGAGTCTCAGCTTCAACTAAAACATGCAAGTCCTCATTTTCTGAAGGGTCGTATTTCGAATCCTTCTTTTGCTGATGCCTACCTTCTTTTACAGACCCTTTACCCCGAATTACAATTTTAGCACCTGTCTCCCTCTCCATTCTCTTCTGAGTATTACCCCTGGGGCCAATAATAAGACCAATAAAATTGTAACCAGGAAAATCCTTCTTCGGAATGAAAAGCTTCTTCTGGAGCTTAGGAGGCCTATAGTCTGCCGGAGGTTTAAAACTCGGATTCTTCTTGATAATCTGAGCAATAATTTCTTGTCTTTCTCTATTCAACCTATCCCTTGCTCTATACTCTCTAGTGTTAATCCTAATTCCCATGTTATCATACACAGGCTCTGGTGATGGAGACCTCTGTCCTTCCGGTCTATCATCCAAAGGCATACCAGACTGCAACATCCTACTAATCTCAAGTAACCTACTATTCAAAGCTTGAATCTCAGGATCAAACTCAATACCTCCGGTGAAATCCTTCATGAAATCAGGTAACTGAATCTTCGGCTCATCATCTGCCCATCTCGACTTACGTTTCCTAGTCCCGGTACCGCAATCAGTACCCCCTTCGGGGCTAGGGTTATTAATCAACTCAGAAGGCGGAGGATCCCACCGACTCCGCCGCTTCCTCCGGCTTGTAGTCTCCTCCTCTCCACCAGACTGATCCTTATCGTTACCACTCAGCGTNTCCTACAAAAGAGCAACATAATTTATCAGTAACATAAATTAAATATCTTATATATTAGGAGGAGCTTCAAGCCTGAATCTCTGCATAGCAAGGGTTAAGATGTGAGTCCCAAACTTCCAACAAAAAACATGTAAAGAAATTAGGTCAGGGTACAAGAGCTCCGTGAAAGAAAACATCACTCCTGAAAATAAATTAACAAAAACAAAACAAATATTTGTGTTAGTGAGCAGTATTCAATAATAACAGAGACAAACTTCTGGAGTCTACGCTAGTGGCAGTACTGCCACATCTTCTCAAATTGAAAAACTAAAAGCAAATGCATCACATATGGGCACATAAAACACATTAGTAGTTAGTTAATAACCAGAGAGTAAAACGAGTAGAGGAAACAAAAAAACTATAGGGTAGACTGACGAATATATTCGAACATTCAGCTCCCAAATTCTCCGTTTCAGAATCGAATACCTGGAAAGATGCTCCTTTTGCTGTGTGGTTGCTCACAAACACACACCAGTAAACATATTAATGAGCTACAGCAAGTTAGTTATCATGTGACAAAATCCGAACATTGAAATACGTAAAAGAAATGTATACGCAGAAAGACTTTCAAGAAAGACAAAAACAGGAAGGACAAAAAGTAGTATCACAACGTACTGAACCTGGTTTATCCTGCAACTGCAAGTCTAAAAATGATGCTGGGAAAAAAAAAAGTACTTATAAAACGTAGGAAAATATTGAGGAAAAACAGATTTATCATATGCTAAAACCTGTAGGATGAGCAAACAATGAAATAAAATCAAATGAGGACATCTTACCTCTCCTCTAAGGAGACTCTCCTCCGAACGTACATGAGACTTCATCTCAGCCATGAACTTCTCGAACTCAGAATCTACAGCAGTGGAAGGATTCTCTGCAGGTGGTTGTACTGGAGGGTTTGGAGCCAAAGGTACGTTCCCCATGATTTGTGAATTGCCAACAGTGGCCGGTATATGAGGATTAGGTGCCCACGGTGCATTACCCATACTTTGGGACTGATCAGTAGACGAAGCTGGTACTGGAGGTGGAACAGCATTGTAATAAGATGGATAACTTGTACATGTAGCTAGTACCGGAGGTGGAACAGCATTGTAATAAGATGGATAATTCGAATGTGGAGGCTGTCCAGAAAAACCTGTAACTGAGCTAGCATAGAAATTTGGTGGCACAGATGAAGCAGGATCACCATTGTCTGCTTGTACCCCTGGTGGGAAACTTTGCTGGCTTTCACTAGAAGATGGGTTTAGAGAAGCAGTGCCAGATGGAGGAACTTGTGTCACATCAGGAGGAGGCTGTGGTGTGTAGTGCATCCCATAAGGAGAAATATGTTGACCAGGGAGAGGATGGTGAGAACCAGGGGGAGGCAGAGGAGCATATGGAGAATAGCACTGAACAGGAAGACCCCAAGGAACTGGAGCTGTTGAATAGCCTACAGGAGGAGGATTTGGCAGTTGCCCACCAGTGGCGTAATGTTGAGAGGGACAGGCACGATATGAAGCTTGAATTGGTGGTTGAGGTCCTGGGGGTGCAGTAGGCGGTGGAATTTTACCTGCAATCCTGACAACAAGTGTTCTGCCTTCTAACCGATATCCACTCATTGCCTGTATAGCAGTATTGGCCATCTGGACATCAGCGTACTTCACAAAACCATAGCCTTTGCTCAGACCAGTCACATGGTCCTTGATTACCTTTGCCATCACAATTTCACCAAAGGATGAGAAAAGATTAATCAAACCATCGTCCTCAAGCATTGCAGGTAAGAACCCGATGTACAGATTTGTTTCATCATATTCTTTGGAGGAGAGTTTGGTCGGAGTTGACCCTAAGCCAGGATGTGCACTTGCCCCACTCCCTGCATTGTTAGCCCAGGGAGGATTACGTCCCAAACTTCCTGGACCAAGAGCCAAGGTAGCACTCTGTTTGAGAGAAGATTCAGGGACCGTTCCTCCTAACTCTGCCAAGAAGTTCTGATATTCATCATCCATTTTCTTCCCAGTAGTACCCTTCACCGGGCAATCAATAGTAGGGTGTCCACCATCACCACAAGTCTGGCAAAGAACATTACTCCTAAACGTATTTGTACGAGAAGGACACACATATTGTCTATGTCCTGGCTCACCACACACTTTACACAATTCTTCATCCCTTATAGTTCCATTCAAGGTGGCAAGTTCCCTGAGCTGTTGCTTCTTGTGTTCGTTCAGCAATTCATCAACAGGTTGCAGGAGCTTCTCAACCATACCAGCAGCAGCTTTAAGAGCTTCCTGAGTCTCAGCTTCAACTAAAACATGCAAGTCCTCATTTTCTGAAGGGTCGTATTTCGAATCCTTCTTTTGCTGATGCCTACCTTCTTTTACAGACCCTTTACCCCGAATTACAATTTTAGCACCTGTCTCCCTCTCCATTCTCTTCTGAGTATTACCCCTGGGGCCAATAATAAGACCAATAAAATTGTAACCAGGAAAATCCTTCATCGGAATGAAAAGCTTCTTCTGGAGCTTAGGAGGCCTATAATCTGCCGGAGGTTTAAAAATCGGATTCTTCTTGATAATCTGAGCAATAATTTCTTGTCTTTCTCTATTCAACCTATCCCTTGCTCTATACTCTCTAGTGTTAATCCTAATTCCCATGTTATCATACACAGGCTCTGGTGATGGAGACCTCTGTCCTTCCGGTCTATCATCCAAAGGCATACCAGACTGCAACATCCTACTAATCTCAAGTAACCTACTATTCAAAGCTTGAATCTCAGGATCAAACTCAATACCTCCGGTGAAATCCTTCATGAAATCAGGTAACTGAATCTTCGGCTCATCATCTGCCCATCTCGACTTACGATTCCTAGTCCCAGTACCGAAATCAGTACCCCCTTCGGAGCTAGGGTTATTAATCAACTCAGAAGGCGGAGGATCCCACCGACTCCGACGCTTCCTCCGGCTTGTAGTCTCCTCCTCTCCACCAGACTGATCCTTATCGTTACCACTCAGCGTCTTGTTAACACCGTTCTCCGATATCAAAGGGCGTAAAAACTCAGGCTTTGCTACTGAACCATTAGTATCGGAAACAGGAGCAGAAGAACCGTTTAAAGCCATAGAATCCGAATTCTGAGGATTCAAATGATCCGATGCGAAGGGAGCAATGTTTCAATTGGAGGAATCTAAAGCATCGGAGGACGGATGAGGTTGATCTAGAGTATGCGAATTATGCCTTTGATTTTTTAACCCTCTTATCTCTTCGTCTGTCAGATTCCGAGCTGCAAGCAAAACCGAGAGCAAATTCGTTTCCATTATAAACTAATTAAACAAAAATTCACCAAGTTCTTCACATGAAAACAAAAATTAATGCTTGCAGAGCTCAATTTTTGAGATTAAACTGAAACTAGATTTTGCTCTTCGATTATTCACCTGCTACCATAAGTTCGTCCAACAGAGCTCGATGAGCATCCATGGCGGGTTATGAAGAAATCGAACTGAATCCAGAGAGACCAAAAGGCAATTGCAGAATCAAATTGTAGAAAATTTGGAGAGGATGACGAACAAAAGTGGAGGAGTGATGATTAGGGTTTCGTTCGCCACGAACAAAACGGCGTCTATCGTAAATATATATATATATACTAGTTAGGTCTCGTTTATATTCTAGCTTCCGCGTAAACGTCTAATTATAATCTAATATTTTTAAATTTATGTAAAAAAATTAAAATAAAAAATTTGAAAAAATAATTTAAACAATCAGCCTCTTTTACGAATATGACTCTTAGCTCCAGGAACATTTGGAACATACCGTTTCTGAGCGGAAGAGTGGACCACTACTGCTCATCTCTTCCCGAGAATCCATACATCTCTTATTAGTGTAAGGACATGTATCTCTTGAATTTACTTAATTTTGAACTCATTATATTAAATATTTTTTCTTGCTTGTCGATGTATAACGGTGTCTCACTTCCTCAAATGATTGAACAATCGAGAACAATTTACTGACGAGATTTGCCTTGATATCGTGTTCATACTGTTGTATTGAATGATCCCGGTCGTTTACTTCTGAATTTTTGAGATCTTTGATAAACTTCTTGTTTAGCAATCTAATTCATGCCAAATTAAGGGAAACTAATATTCGAAAAAAACTATTGCTTAATTACGATTTTGATTTTGGAATTTGTAAAAGTAAATTTATAATAAAATTTGAGAACACCTAAAAAAGTATAACAAAGTTACAATTATTTATTTATTTTAATTATAGATTTAGCCGCCGTTGCATTACACAAGGTATATATGGGACTTCAGTTCTTTGAATCGGTTTGGTTCGGTTATTTCGGTTATCGGTTAACCGAAGTAAATTTTGAAGGTTGTCGAAATTAACTGAAATATAATTTGGTTATGTTAGTTTGGTTTTTGGTTGATTTTGGTTTTTGAAATCTATAAGCGAAATTAACCAAAATTTTGGTTTATCAAAAAAAATCTGGTTTTCTCGGTTATTTTGGTTTTTTCGGTTGGGTTCGGTTTTTGACGAAAACTAGTTTAAATTTGGTAAAATTGGTTTAATTGTGGTATAATTCGGTTATTCGAAAAAAAACAAGAAAACAAATATTTCGGTTATCCGAGAACCGAACCAAAGTTCTCTGTTAACCAAAATAAATTTAAAACTTACCGATGGGAACCTATAACCGAAACTGAACCGAACAAACCGAACAACCAAAATCTCGGTTCGATTATAAATCCAAGGGCTAACGCAAGGAACACGTCCATAGAAGGTTGGGTAGTTAAAACATAGTTTGGTTTATTTCTATTTGAATAAAATTTAGTTATTTTTAATCATATTTGAGTTTTTCTTATCTTTTTCAAATCGATATAAAAATAAATTAATGTTGTTATTTTGAATTTTTTGCTCATTTGTATTTGGATGATAGTTATTTTCTGAATAATAGAAGAAACAATAAGCAAAATTAGAGAAAAATTTAATAATCATAAAATATATAATTAAATAAAATTTTCTACAACTTCATAATAAAATCAAAATAACTTTTTTAAAAAAATAAAAGGAATAGATGTTTTACCATGAAGTTGAGATATGATGATTTTTTTGAAGAAAAGTTTTTGTTAGTTGAAAAAATATGGGCTTCTTGCTAAACTAGACCCTTATTTGAAGTCAATTCCAAAACTAGACCCCTCTTCCTTTTCTTTTCAAAATGCCTTAAAATACCCCTCATCGCTTCTTTTTTCACAAAAATACCTAGCGCATACTTCTCCTGTGAAGTCTGGTAGCTGGGTTTGAAAAACAATAACCCAAAGATTCTCACGTAATAACGAAAATGCCATCGTCTTCAATAGTTCCCAACCACACTTACCAAACAAAATTGAGCTCTCAATGCTTCAAACCACCGAATTAAGTGATGTTAATGCTTTAAAACTGAGTTAAAAGCTCCATTTTTGTCGATCTCCTCTCTCATTTCAACAATTTAACTCTATAATATCGTTTTCAATATTTACCATCCATATATCTTGCGATTTACTAAGATTCGAGCATAATAACACTTGGGTTGCTTGGGTATTGTTGGCGTGATCAGTTCTTGGCCGTTTAAGAAGCTAAACACAAGCTCAAACCGAATCTTGGTAATTTTTGCTTCATTTTCTCCGATTTTCCCGAAGGCAGACTTCATGGGTGAAGTCTCAATAGTCAACTGAGGGTTAGTTTTGCAATTGACTTTTTGGGTCTCAGACTTCACGATTGAACCACGATGAAGTCTGAAGTTCTCCTTTGAAAACAAAAAACGGTGTTTAGACTTCACTGTCGAAGTCTGGTTACAAGGGGTCTAGTTTTGCAATTGACCAAAATTCCGAAACATTGACTATTGGTAGACTTCTCGTATGAAGTCTACAACCATCGGTAATTCTGGAATTTAAAAATAAAATTTTTTTGGTCAATTGCAAAAGTAACCCTTTTTCTAAATAGACTTCTCAGACGAAGTCTCATGTAAAAGTCAAACTCTGGTCAATTGCAAAACTATACCCTACTTTATGGGTAGACTTCGCTGAAGAAGTCTCTGAAGGCAAAAAGACTTCATCGAGGAAGTCTAATTACGTAATAGACTTCCTAAATGAAGTCTATTACCGAAAAGACTTCCTAGATGAAGTCTACTAGAAAAGTCAAAATTGTGGTCAATTGCAAAACTAGACCCCAAACTGGTATAGACTTCTCTGACGAAGTCTCCTTGTGTAGTGTGTAGCAGACTGCGCATGTGAAGTCTGCTAAAAAAGTCAAAATCTGGTCAATTGCAAAATTAGACCCGTGCTTCAGACTTCACGGGCGAAGTCTGCTTCAGATAGCAAACTTCACACCAGTCTGGTTTACTTGTCTCATCATCTCCAAAGCCAAGTGTAAGAAAATGTTTGTCATGTTTATACCTGGCCATGCATGGTAAGGTAACACAACTGAAACATATGATGAAACCGCATTCGATACAATTTAATGCTTTTCCACAATACGTCATTTTTTTGCAAGCCTGACAATGTCGAATTTCTCCTGGACTTAAGGTTAGGAATAAGGGATGTTCATGGCTTTGATAATCCAACGGTGCGGAGATAGAAGCACACCTTATGTCTAACTGGAAAGAGCATGAATCACAAATGTAGACGAAACCGCAACTGTATGACATGCAAGCGTCACATTTGAAACCATGTTCATTATATATATTAAGGACATTAAGTGTTAGTGGATGAGGATGTAAAGCATGTTGTTTTTGCGCGGAGCATTTGCGCATGTGTCATGAATGATGAAATCTCATTGCATACATGAATAGAAATCACCTTCATAGATAGGAATGATACATTCCTGACAGATCTTGCGTTCATCGTACACTTTGCTAGTCTCGACTCTCAAAGGGTGATCATGAGAAAAATGGAATATTATTCCTTCTGATGTAATCTCAAATGGTTCAATATTTTCTTCTATATCATCTTCTTCTTGCACTCCTTCAAGTTCTTTTCCATCCGATACATCCTTTCGTAACGCAATGGACGCAATCCACAAATTTGAACCTGTAAGAAAGTTTGAGAGAATGTTTGGGGTGGTAAGAATATTTGATCTCAAGTGGAGACTCAACGCATTCTTTGTGGTAATTTCGACAACATTTTCCGCTGAAATAATATTCTTCACCTGTTTTTTTCTTACTCCAACACACACAATCGTCGATGAGAGAGCCTTCTTTGTTTTTGCGTAAAAACAGAGGATGTACATCATGGTCATGTTGGAGAATTCCATTGAAGTAATGTGAAGAATCTATCTCATAAACTGATGTATGTTTATTACCCCTTTTTTCTTCTCGTTATATTGCTGATCTGATTCGGGCTAAAGGGTATAAGAAAAAAGTTTGAAAAGGGAGGTTATCGCCGGTAATGGTTGGTTCACCAGAGAAGGTAACTTGGTTGTCTGATTTTCCTCCGATAATGGAATCCATGGTTGATTATTAAACGGTGTGTTTGTGTTATGTATATATTGTTCTATGATGTCCGGATGAGCTCTTATATATGTGTATAATGGTTGTGATTACTTCAAGATAAAGCATCTTGCTTTTATTCTTTTTCTTTTTTTGCCGACAAATCTTTAGCATCTTAGAACACCTTCATCTCTATGGCAAGTTTTAGTATCTTATTATATAAAAGATGGTTTTCAAAAGTTAGTAACTCATAGGATGGTGACACGTGTCATGTTATTCGATTCAAGATTTCGACACGTGTCAACGTTAAAAAAATGTCAAAAATTATTATAAGTAAACTATACAAAAAGGAAAATAAAATCTAAGAGGGTTTTCAAAAGTTAGTAACTCATAGGATGGTGACACGTGTCATGTTATTCGATTCAAAATTTCGACACGTGTCAACGTTAAAAAAATGTCAAAAATTATTATAAGTAAACTATACAAAAAGGAATATAAAATCTTATTAAATAAATTAGAGTTTTCAAAGTTTCTTATTATATAAAAGAGGGTTTTCAAAAGTTAGTAACTCATAGGATAGTGACACGTGTCATGTTATTCGATTCAAGATTTCGACACGTGTCAACGTTAAAAAAATGTCAAAAATTATTATCAGTAAACTATACAAAAAGGAAAATAAAATCTTATTAAATAAATTAGAGTTTTCAAAGTTACTAACTCACGAGATCGTGATACGTTTCATATCCAAGGATTCAAGATAAATAAATTAGAATTTTGAAAGTTACTAACTTACGAGATCGTGACACGTGTCATATCCAACGATTCAAGATTTCAACACGTGTTTAGATTAAAAAAATGTCAAAATAAACTATAAGGAAATATACAAAAAAGAAAATAAAAATTATAATTTATATAAAACAATTAGGAAAATGAAAAATCTATAAAGAAAATATAAAAATTATTTTTAAAAAAATTCCATAATTAAGAAAATTTGTAATTCTAAAGAAAAATGAATTGTAAGTATTGAATTTTATATAAACAAATAAGTACTCTCATATTTTCTCAACAAACAAAACACTTTTTTTTCATAAACACCATCATACCTTCAACTTCATGATATTGATAAAACATTATATTTCTTTTTTTATACTTATTAATACTAAAAAATATTTTATATATTTTTATGATTATTAAATTTCTCTAATATCGGTTATTTTTTTTCTTATACTTTTAGAAAATGTCTCTCATTTTCGTGTTAATAGATTCAAGATTTCGACACGTGTCAAAGTTATCAAAGTTGAAAAATGTAAATAATGTAAATAATGTTAAAAATGTAAAATATTTAATTATAAGGAAAGAATATGCTAATTAATTATAATTTATTACTTTTCTAAAATTTATGATATCTATTGATTATTTTATAAATAAAAAATTAATTTATTCCTTTTTTTGTAAATTTTGGAAAATGAAAATATAGTAATATTTTATTTTTAGACTAAATGTAAATTAAGTAATCTAAAGCCATTATAAAAGGAAAAAAATAGCTAATTTATTTCTTTTCTAAATTTTATGATAATATATCTATTTTTTATATATTATGAAAAATATGAAAAAACTATTTTATTTCTTTTAAAAATTTTCGAAAAAATAAAAAAAATAGGAATATTTTACTTTTCTATCACAAAAGTATATTAAGTAACCTAAAACCATTGAAAAAGAAAAAATTGAAAAAAAGAATAGCTAATTTATTCTTTTCTAAATTTTACAAAAAAATATAATAATATTGCCAAAAAAATTAAAAACAAATGTCTTCTTTTTCTACCATAGTAAAAAAAGTAAATCAAATAAATTAATTCCTTTTTCAATATCTTAAATTCATTGAAATAGGAATAGCTAATTTATTTCATATCTAAATATTATGAAAATAATAAAACTAACATTTAATATCTTGAAAAGATAAAACTTCCAATATTGATTTAGAAATTTCTAATACTAAAAGAAAAAAATTGTCATTATTGAACTCTATATAAACTAAACACTTCAACAAACAAAACACTTTAGTTCAAAAATACCATCTTAGCTTTTAGTTTATTGTATTAGTAAAACATTTCTTCCTCTTTTTCATTTAATAATTTTATTATTTAACAATGAGGTTGTCATTTTTAATGATAATTGTTAGATTGTATATATATATTTAATGATATTTTTTTGTTCTAATTTTAAGTTGTATTTTTTTTCATTTTTCATAAAATGACCATCATAAAAAAAAACAATAAATAAAGATTATATAACCCTAGATCAGCTAAACAAAAAAACGTCTTTATCCTCGAACAGTAAAACGTTTTACTAGAAAGTGAAAAACGAGAATTTTTTCAAAACAATGAGCTTATAGGATTGAATTTTTTCCTACTTGATGAAAAGATAAATATTTATTAAGTTCAACCCAAACATTTTCTAATTTATTATTTAGTTATTTAAATTACTTATCAAAATTTTATTATTGTTTCCAATAAACTAATAATTTCTGTTTTAACTTTATGTATTACACTAAATTAAGACAAAACGGTTGAACCCAAAGTTATTTTATTACAAAAAAATCTAAAATTAAAACTATTAATACGTCAACACTAAATATTATATATAATATATTTTTCAATAGTTGAAACTAATTAGATAACATAAAATATTTACTAGATTCAATAATATAATATTTAAAAATTTGAAATATATAATAAAAAGTAAATAATTTTATAAATTGGCCTAACATTTATATCAAATGATTTAATAACACTTATAACATATCTATAAATATGGTTTTATATTGTATGTTGTGTGCAATATTTTTATATTTAGAAAATAATTAACATTGATGTTTTTTAAAATATTTAAACAATTTTTTTATTTAATTAATTTTATAAATAAAAATTATAAATTAAGTATAATAATTACAACTTAACCCGTGCAACGCACGGGTCCATATCTAGTCTACGATAATTATAAGTTTAAGTTAGGTATCTCAAATATGGGAACAACCCACTCAATAAAGATATCTTGTAAACAACGATTATATATTCATTTTAATGATCATTTTACATTAAAATGGTTCAACTGGTTAAGATGTTTAGATATAAATTAGAGTTTAACAAAACGTAACCATTAGTGTTTTTGTTGATAAAGAGAGACTACTACAAAAAAAACATGTACCATACAAAGGCTAACTCTATTATCATTACAAGAAATTAAAGGACATGATAAAGGGGTTTCGAATGAATCGGGCCTTTTGTAAGAATGATCAAATGAATGAACAATGATCTCGTCTTTTGGGATTTTTGAAGTAGCATAGTTTTCTTGATCAGAAGGAAAGGACGAAGTCATCAGATCGAACCCATTTCATTTTTGTAGTCGGTGATTACATGAAGATTACAATAAGGGTGAAACCGTAGAGACATAGGAGCCAGGAGGAGACTTTTGAAAAAAAAAATGATTCATATCGTATTTTATGAAACTAATGAAAGGGTTGAAAGAAGCCTCTTCCATGACTTCCAACCTCGTCTTAGATAATTTCACGATTGTTGTAACTTATATCTCTCTCTGACCATATTCCATATCAAGAATGTTTCTACATGGATTGATTTCATACGCGAAAGGTGTCAATTCTGTAGCCATGAGCTTGGAAAGGAACGACGAAATAAGCCTTAAGCATCAAAATCATTTACATGAGAAACAACTTTAGTGTAATTATAAGAAACATGAGGTTTCTCCAAGAAGGTTTGAATCACAATGAAAAAAATATTCATTTTTTTTTTAGTAGAAATGTTTCTATATAATCTATATAACCCTCCATAGCTTTGATCCCATGTACATTTTAAAAGAAAAAAACAAGATGAAAATGTGAAAAGGAAGAAGAAGATGAATGAAATGAATCATAAAGCATATGCATGGGCAAAATACACGGAACTAAAGAACCGAACCGAACCGACCCAAAAAATGAGTACCGAAAAAAAATTAACAAAATACTTGAACGGATACTAAACTTTTATGCCTGAAGAACCGAAACCAAATTTGAACCGAACCGAGAACCAAAATACCCAAAATATAATTATATACCCAAAATATTAGTTATATTTAGATTTGTTATAAACCCAATTACCCAAAATTACAATTATAAACTTAAAAATATTCAAAATAATCAATATATCCAAAAGTTTTAGTTTTATTTATCAAAATTTAAGCAAATTTTATTTAAATTTAACAATTTTTCTTTTTTGTAATATTTGAGATATCTAAAACCGAACCAAAAATATCCTCAACCGAACCAAACTAAAATTTTAAAATACTTGAATAAATAACAAATTTTTCAATCCAAAATACCGGAAAGCGAACGGTTCATACTCGAAATCAAACCAAATACCCGTGTCCCAAACACTCATTGCCTAATTAAGCACGTAAAGCCAAATCCGACATAAAGGACACGTCACACAAGACTACTAGTTAGCACATGACGTCAGAGTTTACGTAAGACCCTAATTCATACAGAAGCTCTCCTTTATCAGAAAAAAATAGTTAAATCGTTAAAAGCTCAAATCCGCCATGGAAACAAACAAACAATAGTCACCACTTCCTTTAGGGTTTATGCTCTATAATGTCTCCAGTTGAGAATTCCTCATCTTGGACACTCGAAGCCGACCTCGAAGATCTTGACCTCGACCTCCAAGATTTCAAACCATCCGTACCTTTAAAGAAAGTACCAAACGGAGACATTTTCGAAGCTTCACGTGCCGGTGACGTCGATAGACTCCGGTACCTTCTTGAAACTGGAGTCAACGTCAACGCTCGTGACCGTTGGGACTCTGTAGCTCTTTACTACGCTTGTCTCGTTGGTCATATCGATGCTGCTCGATTGCTTCTAGAGAATGGTGCGATTTGCTCTGAACATACTTTTGATGGTGATCGTTGTCATTATGCTTCTCTTAATTTAAGGATTCGGAAGCTTCTTAAGGCTTTTGAAGCTCGTCCTCCTCCGCTTGGTCCTTTGCAAGCTTCACTTAGAGAAACTTTTTTGGGATGTTTTCATAATCGAGCTTATCTGAAACAAGCTTCTGATGCTAATCTTGATGTTTCTGGTATGCTTCCAAATGCCCAATCAATTCTAGTTTGGGGCTTGCTCTCGTTCCTTACCTTGACACTCACTGTCCAATTTTTATGAAAGTTGAGTTCTTTGAATCCAGTTTTTATATTAAAAAAATTGAGTTCTTTGAATCGAATTTTCATGAAAGTTGAGATCTTTGAATTCAGTTTTTATGAAAAAGTTGAGTTCTTGAACTGTTTCAATATGCAGAGATGTTTACTGAGATTATTTGGGTTTACCATTTTATTCAAAATCCAATTTTTAAAAAGTTGAAGTCTTTGAATATAAATTTTAGGGACGTTGCGCTCTTGAAACGTTTCAATATGTAGGAGATGTGTACTGAGATAGTTTGGCTTTTTACCGTTTCACTCATAATCTAGTTTTTAAGGAAAGTTGAGTTCTTGAATCATTCTTGTGTCTGTTGGTATGTGGTTTAGAGACTGAATGTTTGCAATCTCAGTTTCAGTAGATTCTCCGAGTGAGTTTGGTATTTCCAATTACTTCCCACCGGATGTGATGTTCTTTGTGCAAGGTAGACCCATTGAAGCTCACAGGGTTATTTTAAGTGCTCGATCTCCGTTTTTCAAGCAAAAGTTTGAGAATGTCTGGAAAGACCGGAGAGAAGTTCGATTCTCAAAAGAGAAGCTTTCTTATCCTGCTCTTTGTAGCCTCATCCACTTCTTTTACTCAGATAGGCTGGAAATATCGGTTGATGATATGGAAGACCTTGTTAGGATCTGCAAAGTTTGTAAATGTGAATCATTGCAGAAAATCATTGAGAAGGAACTGATACACCAAAGATTTGCTGAGTACAAGACGCATAGAGATCTTGATAACTCAATGAAACGGTTCATCTTACAGGGCATATCTCTTCCAGAGGAAGACAGGCTTCCTGCTTCTTTGCATAGGATTCTTCGAGTTTCTCTTGCGAAATCGTTTGCTGATGATGCAATTGATTCATCTGTTGGGGATATGAGAGTCGGTGATTCTGTGGATAGTCTTGCTGATGTTTGTGTTAAAGTTGATAAAAGAACTTTCTATTGCCATCAAGTTATTCTTGCTTCGAGATCAGAGTACTTCAGAGCACGATTATCCCGAGTGAATGATTTCCATGAGGGGAAAAAAGACTTGCCGGGTGATAATACTCTTCCATTTCTCGAAGAACATGATTTGAGCGCAGAGGCTTTTGAGAAGATGATTGAGTATATGTAAGCGTTTGTGATAGTAAAAGACCTGAAAAAACTTGTTGAAAAAAATATTGTCGGTAATGGTAAGCTAACTCGAGAAGCATTATCAGGTACACTGATGGCTTGAAGGAGATCAGTCCGAATCAGGTAAAAACTTGTTTGCCATTTAGAAATAATTATGTCTTCCACCTTCTGATAATTCGATCATTTTGCAGGTTGAGGAGATCTTTGATGTTGCATCTCGCTACTTGCTGTTTCCTCTTAAACGTGCTGTGGCTGACGCCTTGTTACCTCACTTGGAAACTGCCACACCTGCAGAACTCTGCCAGTGGCTCGTTTTGTCAGATATGTATGATTCTTCTTAGCTAAATCCGTTTTCTAATTGATGGCTAACTTTGGTGCATGTAATCGTCGAGCAGAGTATAGGACTATGGTACAGAAGTTACTACATTAAACTTTTGGTGTCTATAGGTCTAGAATTTCTTAACTATGGTACAAAAGCTCGTTTTGATGACTTTGATTCTAGTGGATTTGAGAATGCAGTGCTAAAAACGTTTTTGTTGTTTCTGTTAGTAACACATTGATGGATGATATATGAGCTGACAAGTTAAGTTTTGAATTTGAATGGCGCATAGGTACGGCGTATTGAAGATAAGAGAGTACTGCCTAGACTTGGTTGCTTGTAATTTCGAGGCATTTGTGGAAACCCGCGAGTTCAGGGAAATGCTATTAACATTGCCTCCACCATCAGGGGACTCTTCACTTCGAACCACAGTTCCAAGTGCACCAGGTGCCACGATGACCACAGACCAAGGGAATCTCCTTGATGATCTGAGAGAGAAGTGGCTTGAAGCAGAGGCTTTAGAGCTTGACATGAGAGATGAGAGTGCTTTGATTTTTGATAAGCGCCTTGCAATGCTCGTAGAAATGGCAGAGCGAGAGAAATCCGAATCAGAAGCTGATGACTACAAAGACACCAGCGCATGATTATTGGTTTCCCTTAAGCCAAGGTTTGAGTCTCTTTTTTGCTCTTACCTCTTTCTCGTAATTTTAATATGGAAGCTTTCAAATCTTTCTTTCAATACATAAACGATCAAACATGTTGTAGATAGTGATAATAAAATTTCATTCTTGTACATGCACCATTTGCTTCACTACCAGGCTTTAGTCTCTGATTCGATTTTTCATTTATAAGAAATTTCAAACTTGCTTGACAACATCATCATATTAGACATCTGAAGATCCATCGTCTGTTGACATATTGGAGATCTCTTCTGTCACAGAGCTCACATCAGTATCATCAGAGACACTAGACTCTGTGTCTGATTGTTGCTGGAGGCTCCAATTCATGATGCTAGCAGCTAATATAAGCATCATTTTCTGGTTTACCTGTTTATCATTGTTCACATACAAAAATATTAGCCCGAAAAGCATGAAAAAATAATAATATGTGCATGGTGCCTATGAAGCTATATCAACCTCTATAATATCCTCAGGCAACAAGAAAATTAAGCATCCAAGCTTCCTTGCAACACTTATGATGTATGTTGCATTCAAATTCTTTTCCTCTTCTGCTTAAAAATGACAGTAACAAGACAAACCTGTAATACTGATAACAACATATAGATGACAGCACAAAGTAACATGGTATAGTTATTACCTGTTTTTCCTTTGGATACAAGACTCCAGTTTACAACTCTTGGCTCTACAGCACTCAAAAGCTCCAAAAAAAAGATTCCATTTGACAGATTCTTGTCCTAACAGAGTAACCATCAAAACTGTTAGGTTTAATGAAGATGGGTTAGGGTTAGTCTCCATGGTTTTGACTCTTTTCTTTACCTTGAAGCTCACGGCTTGAGAGGTTCGACCCGATTTCTTGACTTTCCGATTTGCCCAGTTTAGAATATCTGCCTCTGTAATATCTTTACCTTGCCAGTGAGATCTCAAGCTGTTCAGGATTTGTAGCATTGTGTGTCTCATCAATTGCCACAAAAAAGCTGACAGAACAATACGATTGTCATTAAAGTTCAATTGAAACTACGACATTAAACACACATTTTTTCTGCAAGAGGGCTCACCGAGAAGGAGCTTTTTATTTCCCTGCACAATGTCATGACCATGTACATTGACAAGCGAGAAGTGCAACTCTTTCCCAATCTTGATAACTTGGTTGCAATTCTCAATCTTTTTGAATGGGATTTTGATGGGAGGTTTATTCGCGTGCTTCCAGTTGACACAGCCTGGTGATACTTTGTCAAGAACTTCAAGCAGAACCCATCTGGCATATGTCAGGATAAGGAGAGTTAAAGATTCACTAGCCAGATTGAAACCAATGAAACAAAGATTTCAATGCTAACCCATTTCTAAGATCCTCGAAAACATTATCCACATATGTCACAGCACCAAGACTGTTAATCCAGAGGCGAAAGCATCTTTCTTCTCGAGAGGTTTCTTCATAGTCTGTGACCATCTCAGTAACAGAGACAGGCATCTTTGAACTCTCACTCTCATCAGACAACCCATTCCTGCAACAGAGATTTTTCATATTAGTTAAGGAAAAAAAACTAGTAATCTCACTCTTTTTACTAGCATTGCTCTTAGTAACCTCTGGTGAAACAGTTGTGCCACAAATGCAAGATTAAGATTTGCAGAGCCTTCAACTATATCTTTAGGAGAAAGGAATCTTTTACAGTCCAGCTTCTCTGCTTGCTCAAGAACCTTCTTCGCTCTTTCTGAAGGGTCTTTGATCTCTAATGTCAAATGTGTGCTGTGTTCTGGGGCAAGAGCATTTAGAAGGTATGCATATGCCTCTCCATCCTGCCAAACACAAAAGGAAAACTGACGAATCGAACACACGAAAAGAAGCAAAAAACAAAATGCATAGCAAGGACAAGTTAGTACCTTAACATCAGAAGAGAAATTGGTGACTTGTTTCTCATAACCAGCTTTCTTTAGATGAAAATTCATCCATTTTAGCAAAAGTTTTTCAGGTGCTAGTCCCATAAGCTCTTCCACATCCTGCAAAACCATTCACGAAGAAGATTTGAGTTTAGCTTCAGCCACAAAGTTTTTAGAAAATGTTCAAAAATGTATACTTTACCTGGTTTTCTTCCACCAACTCAACAAGTTGTGGAGTTTTCTTAAGATTGAGATCAGCCAACAATTGGATCTGAACCAAAAACACAAAAATTAGTAACCATGTCTCATCATCTTGCGTAAAGTAATGTAAAGTGATTACCTTTATAATCTGAAAGATCAACCCAAGTACAAGATGGGGCTACAAAGACAGAGCAGCAAGAAAGAATTAGAAAACAGAAGATGAAACTGAAAACAAAAGAATTTAAAATACTTACTGTCCCTTCAGCAATGTCCTGAGTTCCAATGTTGACGACGGTGCAGCCTATCGCCTTTGCAGAGTTGAGACAGAGTGATAGGTTTTCAGTTCTCTCCCATGGATTCAGCTCTTTCTTCGTGTTCATCGCTCTTTCATCTATCGTCCCAGGCACAGCTACGTTTATAAGCTTACTGTGCAACCAAAAGGAGCAAGAAAATGAATCACAACTACTTAACAAATCCCATGTTACAAAAATAGTTTGTAGATTTCAAATTAATGTATACCACAAAAGAACACCATCTTTAACAAGATCAAACAAAGCATTTGTAGTAGGATTTATTGGAAGATGGCTCTTCAAGAGAGGATCTTCTCTTAGATAGTTATTGATATGTGACACATAGGAAGCTTTCTCGGACTCATTGATCGCATGGTGGAACGTTGTAGTTCCTGTCTTGAGAAACGATGAAGCGCCTTTTGATCCTCGGGATTGTACACGTAAAAAGGCCTGTCAAAAATCGTATTATAGACACAGTTTACCATATTTTTAGAGGATCACGACCTGGTCCAATCCACTTATTGTCAATTTGTTATGACTTGGAAACGGATATGAAACTCAAAAAGATTAAAGTATCTAGATATCACCATTATCACACTCACCCGGAGAAAGGTCTCAAACTCGACTTCCTCAGCGCGATTGGGATAAAACTCATCCAATATAGTTTTGATCTCATTTTCATCAAACGTGCCATTGAAATCTTTCAACTTTGCTAATACTGGTGGTAAATGTTTCACAGTGACACGACCAAATCGAATTTTTGTCGAATAAAACTAAGAAAAAGAATTCAAAGATCAATTTGTTGAATACTACAAAGTGTGAAGTGATAAAATGATATAGAAGAGACAGACCTTGGATTTAAGAGTGCGTAACTCCACTTGTGTAAATTGGCTCTGTAGCCATGGATCAGAGACAAGAACACCAACGTAACTAGACATCTGTTGAATCTTATGATTCTTGTTCAAATCTAATTTGGAGAAGATGGTGTTTATTTTATACTTCTTCCTACTTGGATTGAAATCAAACAGAGGCGGGAGAGAGCGAGAGGATGCTTTTTGATAAGTATTTTTACTTTCTTTTTATCTGAAATGGTAACTTAATTGTGGAGACTTACACCTAACCTTTTTAAATATAAAGAACTTATTACATAAGTGATTCCAGTGACTATTTATAGAAGATCAATTCTGTAAGATTGTAAATATCTAAAGATTTAATGGTTTAATATTTTTTTTATCTAAATAATGCATATTATATTAATTTCTGTAGATTTTAGTAGAACTTGATAAATTTAAAAGGGATGTTCAAAAGTATCTTTTGTTATGTTTTTTTTTCCTTAAAAGTTCAGCAAAAATCCAACATTGCCACAAGCTTCCTGATTAGGAACCCTTCTTAAACCACTCAAAAATCCTTAAACTAGTCTATAATGTTAAATCTTAAATTTTTGGTGACAATTTTTGAAAACCAAACATAATCAAGAAATTTGTAATTTAGAGAATTTCTCAATCTTTTATCATAAACATTATCAAGAAAATTTTGGTAATTATGCAATGGATAATTTAGTTTAAAATTTTCAATACATAGTATATAATATTACAAAGTGTTGTATGATATGAAGTATATTATTAGGTATCCTTCAATCACATAAACCTATCACTCTGTCTCATCCTTTGAACGGATGGGTTTTGGCTTGAGCTAAGAGCCGCTTCTCCACCTTGGATTTCAATAATCCCCTTACTGCTCAGGTGCAGATTCTCTACGTTTTTTCTCCACTCAACTACTGATTTTCCTCACCCTTAAGGCTCTGCTTCTGGACTTCTCTGAGCTGTGTTTCTACTTTGTTCACTCACGCTTCACTCAGTGTCTGCAACTCCTCATTTTCCGTCCTCACTATGGTTGATCGCTACTCCAGATCTGAAAAAGAAAAAGGTTGATGGGGTCCAACAAGTACAGTAGACGTTCCCCTGTTCGCATCCCAGAAAGCGACAACTCTGCTCTTATTAAATCTGACATGATCTCGCTCATAGGTCGAGTTACCAACCCCTCTGTCCAACAACCACACGTGGTGGTGGACTTTCTTCCTAAACTCTGGAACTTGGAAGGCCGTGTAAACGGTCGAGTTATCGGCTCGGATCGTTTCCAGTTTTGTTTTGACTCGGAAGCAGATTTACAAAGTGTTCTTCAGAAAGCTCCTTTCCCCTATAAGAAATGGATGCTCACACTCCAACAATGGGACCCAATAGTCTCTGCCAACTTTGCATCATCGATTTCTTTCTGGTTAAAGATACATGACATCACTAATCATTGGACAGACCAAACTATCCGAACTATTGGTAGAGAGTTGGGACACATCTCAGCTAGAGATGTCGATGGAGCCAGAGTCCGAGTTTATATCAATGGACTCCGACCACTAGAGATGAAAATGGAAGTTCGTTTCCTGATGAATGAATTAGTTTGGGTGGAGTTCGAGTATGAGAAACTAAAAAAGCATTGCTTCACTTGTTTCTCCCTCTCTCATGAGGGCAAAGACTGTCCCAAATCCTTTTTCTGGCCTGCTCCTAGAGATCTTCCAATGGGAATAAATCAACTTTTGACTCTTAACAATTTAGAGGCTGAGAAGCGTCTGAATGATGAGCGTAGATTCATAGCCTCATACCCCTCTTCTCGTGGTCCTCCATGCTTAGTACTCGGGATGCTCAAGATCCCCTCAGCGTAGAGATCTCTCTCTGCTCTTCTCGGAAGAAATGATCAGCCTTTGTCCCCAAGACAAAACTCAAATGGCAGAGACCTTCTCTTGGAAGCTTCAAGATCCCATCGTCCTTCTCCACCATCACACGCTACTCCACCACGACCACCTCCTCGTTCTCTGGAGTCTGTACTGCTACTGAGCGGTTGAGTATCCCTTACACAATTATCCCTTTACAGAATCAGAGGGACATTAGCTATGATTATGGCTCAGAGCGCAGCGAAGCTTAAATTCAATCAAGGCAAAGGGGGGCTTACTTTTCCTAACGCTGACGCCTCCAGGATATTGAAGTGGAATACATGGAAGAAGAACAGTTCCAACCGCCCAGCCGCAATCTAAACAAAAAAACTCCTACCCATTTTGGTTCATCCCGTGTTCCTGCTACCGTCCGCTTGGGAAACCCTCCTTGTAACGACCCTAAACCACTCTAGACCTAGGTCTAAGTGATGGTGGGCGCCCAAAGAGACGTGTACCTAGAGAAATTTAATCAAGGTTCTAGCACTAAGCCAGCGTACCAGTCAACTTCTCTAAGTATCGCCTTCCCTGTTATAGTATTAGGCTTTGCAACTCTTTACTATGGGAGAGAATTGTACAGGTCAGGACCAGACCACATATCATTAGAGCATACCCAATTTTTAATAAAAAATTTTCTCCATACACTATATACATATTTCATAAAACTACATCAAACACTAATATACGTACGTGACGCCCTTTTGAAAGTACTGCATAATACTCATTAATCCCTGTTTACACTTCTACCCGCCCAATCTTAACCAATTTTCCTAATGTCCCAACGTCCCTCTAAATCTCCTAGGGTTACTTGAAAAACAAAATAGTGGAATCATAAGTATCATAAACCTAATGATACTTAGTGAAACCGGCCCTGCATAAAACAACGTTAGTTTACCCCAGTTCCCCAAACTCATCTAACTACACAAGCAAGCAATCAATGCAATCCTAATCTAGCATACAATTATCCTAATAAGAGTATGCCTCTGTCGCATCTCTTCTACACTACTATGCATTACTCTACACTAATAGCGCGATAAAACGCTATCATGCTAAGTAGGATGTCTACTACTTCATCTACTAGCTTTAGGAAATCTGAAATGCCTTGGCTACCTGCCTTGGTCAATTTATTTCATGATCTACTAGGAAATGCCTCCTCGCACTCCTTTCTACCTCGGCTACCTGCCTTGAAACATATCCTTTGGCCTTCTTGCCTTAGCACTATAATCTTGGAACATGCCTCCTCGTATTCCTCGGCTTTGCCTCTGGCCTCCTTGCCTCGGCACGCATATGTTATGGATCCCCTAGCTGTTATATCACTACTCTCTCTGATCCTAAGGGGTCCAGTTCTTCAAAGATACAAAGTGTTCATGAAGTAACTACATTGTTTTGCATACAGTCTATCCTTGTTCAGTTCCAGTTAAATGGCCTACTTAACTCCACACAAAAGGTACATTCCTGAGAGACATCCCATGAACACATTACCTTGCTACACTCGCATTTGGTTTCACATCTCTACTTCACTCACGGATGGCACTCAACACCACACAGCTTCACTCAGCGCTAGTACACACATATCTGAACCGTCTCACTCACGGTCGGTACATACACTCAACATCTAGATCTACTTCTAAGATCTAACACTCTAACTACATAGTCTAGTTCTATTGGAATAGAACTATACGCAAACAATCCAAGTCCTATCACCATAGGGCTGGATACAAACAACCATAACTAGATCTAATCCTAAGATCTAACACACAAACAATCTAGTTCTACATACTAGATACAACAACTATAAAACAACTACAACATGCATAACAAGAAACATGCAACACTACTAACACAATCAATTAACATAGTTCTAAACACTATAGAACTAATACAATCAATATGAAATGCTACTCTAACATGCAAACAATCACTACTAATACCATGCAATGCTACTCTAACATGCAAACGATTACTACTCATACCATGCAATACTACTACTTCTAGCAACCTAGGCCATTTAACATAATCATGCACACTAATCCATATTCAATTAATCACCCTAGCATGCATTCTATTCAACTTCAATTAATCCTAATTATTATTAATCAACCTAATTATGGAATTAATTACCCTAACCATGTGATTAATCTTAATTATGATTAATTAACCTAATTACGCTATTAATTGTTGATATGCTCAAATATAATACCCTAAAGTATCTAAGCAGTAGCTGTAGTATTCTAGGGGTCGAACCACAAAGACTCAAGATTTGCACTCAATAGATTCCAGGATGCGAATTAAGCTAAGTAAAATAAATGTAATTAAAATAGCAAAACAAATTAAATCAAGTAGTGAGATCAGTGAGGAAAAAGCTAGGCGTAGGGGAATTCGCAGGTAAATCAGAATTATCAATCAAATAAAATGTCAGGAATAAAAATAAGAACCGTTCTTGAACTTGAAACACATATGTAAAGTAAACCAACTGTCGTTGCGAAGACTATCTATGTCTAAACCTAGAATTCCAAATTTCGTTGCAAATTCTATAAATTCAAACAAGCATTAACGATCAAGTTCAATTGTTCACAAAATCCTAAACCAAATTTCTTTGCGAATAGGTCTTTTGCTCACCAAACACTAGGTCAGGAAATTAATCACACTTTCGTGCCAATCAAACAACCTAATATCAGATTCTAGTTCGCGACGCTAGAATAAACATTAATCTCAAGTCTAAGTGAAAAACTCTGTTGAATTTCTCCTATCAATTCAGATCAACCTAACAATTAATCAAACACCTTTGAATAACCCTAAACCTAACAAGGAATCAACTCAGACATGGTGAATGAAGCAAACATCATGAATAAAATAGATATCATAAAGTAAAATAGAGTAAGAAAACAAAGAGGGTTCAATATCCTTCTCCCAAAACTCAATTGCAAGAATACTCTATCTCCCAGAATCAATGTCTGCTTTAGGAGGCTGAAAAACCTAATTTTATATCTATTACACGCTTTGGAGTTCATTGGAAAAATAAGGAAATCTTCTGTTTCTTCTTCGGGTCTTCTGAAAAATGTGCGTTCTGACTATCGGCATCAACCGACACCAATAGTGGTATGATCGATACTAAGATTCTTAGTCGTGTTTCTTCCAGATGATGGTGTCGATCGACACTGAATGGGTGTCGGTCGATACTGGGTTGGTGTCGGTCGACACCAGGACTCTGTGCTCGCCAGACTGGACTGTCTTCACGAAAACTAGCATAACTTTTGATCGCACCGTTAGAATGGCCTCAAACCACTTCCAAATGAAAGCTAATCCATTGATCTGTCTTGTATCCAAATTTGAGCTCAATCCAACGGTGTAAAATTATTCAACAGACGCCAAAAAGCTCCAGAATGCTCTAATATCTCCAATTATGCTCCAAACGTGCCAAAACCTGAAAAGACTCAAAAAGACTAGAAAAACACTAGAAGGGCTCTGAAAACAAGACCTATATCATGGCTAAAAACAGGTAAAAACCATGATATATCAACTCCCCTAGACTTAGCCTTTGCTTGCCTTTAAGCAAACATAAAGCTAAACTAGAGAAAGAGGTTTGAAAACACAAAGACTCACCTGTTCTTGAAACATCGCAATGACCCTTTTCCCAAGCTTTCCAGATATCACCTAAACAGTTCCAAATCTAACCACCATGTGCTTCTCCGTAGACATTCGCAGCTTCCCAGACTACACACATTATTTCACAACATCATCCAACCAAACCTTCATCGCCAGTTTCATCGCTGTAATCAATGTTCAAGAACCTTCTAGATTCTTTCCCATACAATATCTTGATAAAAGAACCACCCAAATTACATACTTTTGGTATTGTTTTCCTCTCCCCAGACTTATCTCTTTTTATGTTCTCTTTTTTTTTTTTTTTTTAACTTCGCATATACAAATCAAGGTTAGAGACGTGAGTATTGATGGTGTTTGCCACCGAATCCCCGGTTCTCCCCTCTCAATGTATCAAAGGTTTTAGACGAATAATGGGGTCCCGGGAAATGTTCCTACCCCTCGCTTCCAACCTTTGTGTGATCATTCCTTATCCAAGTAGAATAATGGGATCACTGGAAATTTTCCTAGCCCTCTACTCGGCGGAAATCATCTCATCTTTCATGCATCTTCTGTATCAACGTGTGTCAAGGGAAAGGTATACCATAATTTTCAAACACATGGGTTCCTTTGTCAGATATGAATGATAAATAAAGTTCAGTGAACACCAAACTCAGAAATGAAGTGCAACATTGGGCTTTAGGAATTAGAAAGACTCTGCTGGAGACATGGGTGTCTTCTAGTCAACTGGTCAGTCTTTGGATTTTTCATTAGTCGATCTAGAACTGATTCTATAACACTAGTCACTCGAAAGCAAGGTCAGAACAATAGATTCAAGAAAATGATCATAATCTCCAACAAGTTTTGACTCAATAAAACAAATTTTGACTCAAAAACGACTGACTCTAAGAAAAAGAAACACGTTGTCAACAACTACCTCCCCTAGACTTAAATAACACTGTCCCCAGTGTTATCTAGTCTAGATTTGGCAAAAGAAACAAAAGAACTGTGTGAATTGGGTAAAATCAAAGAAGTTACCCGAGATGGCGATGAGTGTCGATCGATAAAGCACTAGTATCGATCGATACCAGACGTTGGTCGACACAGGGACTCCTTTTTATCGCTCCTTAGTTGCTGATTCATGCAAAACACAAGACACAAAACCAAAAACACAAAAAGAAAAGTATATACAGACTTACCAGTGGGTTGCCTCTCACTAAGCGCTTGTTTAATGTCATTAGCTTGACCGTGTCGGGGCTCAGCTATCAGTCAGGATCGGGTTGAGAACTAACCCCAAAGTAAGCTCCACAACTAGACATCTCCAGCTTCTGAGTTCTGCTCAACATACCTTCCACAACATCCTTTCCTTTCTCTTTCAGCTCTGAAGGGAGGATAACTCTAACCTTAGAGAATGGTTTCGAGGTTCCCTTGCACTTCACCTTATATTCAATCGTATCTCCATCACACTTCTGAGGGGTTAGAGTCACATGGGTAGCACTCTCGATTCTCTTGTTCTTCACCTTCTTTTTTGCCTTAGCCTTTTCGATGTCTTTCTTGGTGATGAGAGGAGGACCATCTAAAACATCTATGACAGTTGGTTCGTCATAAGGCTCATCCAACAGATCAATCACCAATGTCTCTCCCGTGACAACAATGATGCAAGAGACATGTGTGGGAGCTCCTCCAGTAGAAATGGCTTTGTAGTAGACCTCTTTGTCAATGTAGGAGAACGAGATTCGCCTACTGGGTGTTATAATCACACCAGCTGTAGCCATAAACGGTCTTCCAAGAATCAAAGGTGTACTAGATCTTGCACTCATTTCCACAACCTGAAAATCAGTAGGAACCAGACAATCTCCTACTTTGACGAGCAAATCAGGGATTGTACCGTATGGGAGTGAGGTGGAAGAGTTTGCGAACGTAAGAGGTGTCTTTGGAGATTGAATATCAGCTCCCAATCTTTCTGCAATTGCCCTTGACATGACACTGACGCTAGACCCTGAGTCAACGAGAGCCTCTTTGAATTCAACTCCAAAGATAGTGCATGGAACTGAAAATTTTCCTGGGTCTTCCTTTTTAGTCAACTGCTTCATTGGAGGTGGTGTACTTCTTGCCTTGATGAAGAGTGCCTTAATCTCTTCCTCAGTTTCTCTGCAATCTCCGAAGTAACCAAGCAGAGGGCGGTTTTCCACCGCTTCTTCAAATGAAATGTTATTAGGAACTTTCCTCACCATCTTCTCAAAAGCAAGCAATTTCTCTGCAGTGATGGGGTTTCTGAGATGTCTAGGTGGCAAAGGATATGGCACTTTAGGCTTGTAGACACGTTCCTCAACAATCCTCGGTGTTTTTGAAATTTTTAGCTCAGACTGCGGGGGGTGTCGATCGACACTGCTCATCTGTGTCGTTTCTGGCTTAGTCTGAGAGGAATGTCGATCGATACCAGATTGGTGTCGATCGACATAGGTAGTGGTGTCGCTCGATGAAAGTTTATGCACTGGTGTCGATCGATGCTGCTCGTCTGGACCTGTTTCTCGTACAGACTCAAGACACAAAATCAGAAATAAAATCAAAATTAAGACTTAGATACTAAAAATCTTAGTATCGATCGATACCACTATTGGTGTCGGTCGATACCGATAGTCAGAACGCACATTCTTCAGAAGACCCGAAGAAGAAACAGAAGATTTCCTTGTTTTTCCAATGAACTCCAAAGCGTGTAATAGATATAAAATTAGGTTTTTCAGCCTCCTGAATTATTCATCGATTCTAGGGAGATAGAGTATTCTTGCAATTGAGTTTTGGGAGAAGGATCTTGAACCCTCTTTATTCTTACTCTATTTTACTTTATAATATCTATTCTATTCATGATGTTTGTTTCGTTCAGCATGTCTGAGTAGATTCTCTGTTAGGTTTAGGGTTGTTTAAAAGGTGTTTGATGAATTGTTAAATTGATTAACTTGTTAGGAAAATCTATAGAGCTTTTCACCTAGACTTGAGATTAATGCTTATTCTAGCCTCGCGAACTAGAATCTGATGTTAGGTTGATTAATTGGCACGAAAATGTAGTTTCCTGAACTAGTGTTTGGTGAGCAAAAGACCTATTCACAAAGAAATTTGGTTTAGGATTTTGTGAACAATTGAAATTGATTGTTAATGCTTGTTTGAATTTATAGAATTTGCAAAGAAATTTGGAATTCTAGGTTTAGCCATAGATAGTCTTCGCAACGATAGTTGGTTTACTTTACATTTGTGTTTAAAGTTCAAGAACGGTTCTTATTTTTATTCCTGACATTTTATTTGATTGATAATTCTGATTTACCTGCGAATTCCCCTAGGCCTAGCTTTTTCCTCACTGATCTTACTACTTGATTTTAATCGTTTTGCTATTTTAATTACATTTATTTTACTTAGCTTAATTCGCATCCTGAAATCTATTGAGTGCAAATCTTGAGTCTTTGTGGTTCGACTCCTAGAATACTACAGTTACTACTTAGATACTTTAGGGTATTATATTTGAGCATATAAAATTTTGGCGCCGTTGCCAGGGACTCTAATTTCACCATTAGATTACGGTTTAGAATTCCGACTAAGTTGTCGAGCATCGATCGACACCCTTCAGGCATCGATCGATGCTCAGTTTTAATTCCTGTTACTTACGCGATTTGATTTATGTGTTTCAGGTGTATGCAGCATCGAGAAACTAGAAGGAGGAAGAACAAACACTTGACCAATCTATCTAACAAAGAGCTAGCTGAATTAGAGCGCACGATCAGAAAGCAAAAGAAACAAGCAGAGATGAACAATCCGATTGTGCTCGCTCGTGATGAAGTTGGAGTTTTGAGAGATCAGGAAGGTCACCTGTGTGACGAGCAAGAATAGAGGCTTGATGCAGAAAGAAACGTTGTTGCCCCTGCACCGGTAGCTAATGAGATTATCCCACCAGGTGTGCGTGGGAATGTTGGGAATGCTCTGGTTAATCATGCCAGAACACTTGGGGAATACAACAGACCAGACCAGTTCTATGCAAATCGGTCTGCGATTCGTATTCCAACTTTTCAGAGAAACGACTTTGAGCTGAAGCCTGCATACTACACTCTTGTAGGCCAGCACCCTTTTCATGGTCTTTCTCATGAGCATCCCATGGATCATATTGAGAGGTTCGAGGATTTGGTCACCAGTATCAAGTACAATGGAGTGCCCAATGAGTTCCTCTTCTGTAAGCTCTTCCCATACTCTCTTAGTGGAGATGCAGCTTACTGGATGAAGCAGTTGCCTCCAGGATCTCTGACCACATGGGAGGAGACTAAGAATACGTTTCTGAACAATTTCTATGATGATGCGAGATCTGAAGAGCTCAGGAACAAGATCTCCCAGTTTTCTCAGGGAGCAACTGAGGCATTCAAAGATGCTTGGGTTTGATTTCGGTCTTAAATAGAGGGATTGCCCTCACCACGGTTTCTTACAGGTTCAGTTATTAGGTATCTTTTTCAGAGGGATCGATTGGAGGTATCATATGGCTTTGGACGCTGCAAGCAATGGAAATTTCAACACCAGGTATCCTGAGGACGCTTATGTGTTGATTGAGAATTTAGCATCCAACAACAACACCGAGAACGCCGACTACGAGCGAAAGAAGCAGAATGGGAACATAGACGGATTGCAAATTGCTAAGGTACATGCTAAGCTGGATTCGGTTCACAATCTGTTGATGGGTAAGCAACAAAAGGCAGTGCATTTTGCTGAAGTAGTCGAGAACATCGATGAAAGTGAAGCAGAGGATGTTAACTACATTGGTGGTAATGATTTTTAGAATTCGTCATACAACCGCGGTTTCAATAACAACTCTCAGAGAGGAGGTTTCAAATCTGATTTCAAGTCTGCAAATTTCGGAGCAAACTCCTTTGCTCAAAAGCCATTTCAGAACAGTGGGTACACTCGCACCTATGGGAATTCGTCCTACCAGACACCACCTCCCAAGACTCAGGAAAGCAAAGTTGAGACTATGCTTGAACAGATTCTTGAGGGGCAACAAAAGATGACTGTTGATTTCAATGGAAAGATGGATGCCTTGTACACTGATCTTAATGGGAAAATCAAGGCTTTAAACATTCATCAAAAGAAGCTGAATACTCAGGTTGCCCAGACTGCAGAAACAGTTAAGAGACAGGATGGTTTCCTTCCGGGAAAAACAGTGAACTTAAGGGAGCATGTTTATGCCATTACTTTGAGAAGTGGAAGAGAGGTCACTCCAAGCTTGAAGAAAACTTATTCTCCTAAGCAGGTCATCGATCTTGCTGCAGATGTTGACGATGAGATTCCTGGAACTCCCCCAATATCGATCGATACTCACCCAGTATCGGTCGATACCCCTGTTCATCGATCGTTGCTTGTTCAGAGTTCTACGAAACCAGTTGCAAAACCACAAGCATCGATCGACACTCCCCCTGTATCGATCGATACCAGCCCAAAGGTCGACCAGAAGCAGACTACAGGACATGTTGGCAGAGTCTATGTACCAAATATTATTTTCCCTCGGCCTCCTGCCAAGTCTGAAAAAGAAATAGAAGAGGCCAAATGCAGAACAATGTTAGAGAAGTTAGTTGTTGAACTCCCGTTCGTCGATGGTATCAAAACTGCACCAGCTTTCAGGAGATACATAAAGAGGATGGTATCAAGCAATGTGAATCTTGAGGAAGGGGTACTGAGAATCACCCACGAATGCAGTGCGATTCTTCTCAACAAAATTCCAGAGAAACTACCAGACCCTGGAAGTTTTATCTTAGATTGCACAATCTTCACTGAGAGGTTCGAACGTTCCCTTTGCGATCTTGGTTCCAGTGTGAACCTCATGCCGTAATCAGTAGCCAAGAGGATGGGGATGACAGACTTCACGCCTACTAGGATCTCCTTAATCCTTGCTGATCGATCGGTCCGATTCCCCAAATGATTACTTGAGGACGTTCCGATTACGATTGGGAACTGTTTAGTCCCAACTGATTTCATTGTCCTCGAGTATGATGCTGAACAAAGGGATCCACTGATTTTGGGCAGACCATTCCTAGCTACAGCTGGCGCCCTAATCGACTGCAAGAATGGGAGAATATCCCTCAGCATTGGTGATCTGATTATGACCTTTAACATGGAAAAGATGATGAAAAAACCAACCATAGATGACCAGACATTCTTCGTCGACACCTTCAGTGAGTTATCAGATGAGTACTTCATGAGATTATACCCTGAGAACCCTTTGGAGTGTGCTTTGGTTTGCTTAGCTGAAACATACATAGTTCCTACTGAGGCTGCTGCTGGTTATGCCACGATTCTTAAAAAAACGCTGAAGCATCGAGCGATACCACAGGAGGTATCGATCGATACCCACCTTTTCCTCCCGAGGAGCTGGTTATTCCTCGTGCCAGATCTGATTCGTTGAGTGATTGGAGTGAAGACAGAGCTCCTAAGCTTGATCTTAAGCCACTCCCAGCTAGCTTGAGGTATGTTTTCCTTGGCCCTAACTCTACATACCCAGTAATTGTAAACTCTTCTTTGAACAACGCGGAGGTCGCCTTACTGCTGAGCAAGCTGCGCAAGTATCGCAAAGCTCTCGGCTATTCTCTTGATGACATTTTAGGTATCTCACCAGATATGTGCATGCATCGGATTCATTTTGAGGACAAATCGAAAGCTTTGATCGAGCATCAGAGGAGGCTTAACCCGAACCTGAAAGAAGTGGTCAAGAAAGAGATCTTGAAGCTTTTAAACTTGAAACACAGATGTAAAGTAAACCAACTTTCGTTGCGAAGACTATCTATGCCTAAACCTAGAATTCCAAATTTCTTTGCAAATTCTATGAATTTAAACAGACATTAAAGTTCAAGTTCAATTGTTCACAAAACCCCTAAGCCAAATTTCTTTGCGAATAGGGCTTTTGCTCACCAAACACTAGATCAGGCAATCAATCACACTTTCGTGCCAATCAAACAACCTAAAATCAGATTCTAGTTCGCGAGGCTAGAATCAACATTAATTTCAAGTCTAGGTGAAAAACTCTATAGATTATTCCCTAACAATTAATTCAGATCTAATAATTCACCAAATACCTTTAAGCAACCCTAATCCTAACAGGGAATCTACTCAGACATGGTGAATGCAATAAACATCATGAATATAATAGATATCATAAAATAATGAAATAGAGTAAGAATACAAAGAGGTTCTAGAATTCTTCTCCAAAAACTCAATTGCCGAAAACTCTATCTCCAGAAATCACAAGGTATCTTTCTGGAGGCTGCAAAACCTAATTAAATAGCTAATCAAAACGTTTTGGAGTTATCTCGAAAAATAAGGAAAACTTCTGGATAATCTTGGGGTTTGTTTCGCGTTCTGGTCACTAGCATCGACTGATGCTGTAAGTGGTATCGATCGATGCCAGGTTCTTTGGTCGTGGTTCTCCCAAACGAATGGTGTCGATCGATGCTCCTCAGTGTCGATCGATGCTCCTCAGTGTCGATCGATGCTGAGCTTGTTCCCGAACGGCTTCAACTCCAGATTGTTTCAAAAGCTTCCAAATCCTCCAATTAGCTCCATATGCGCCTATAGCTTGAAAAGAACCTGAAAGACTCTAAAACTAAAGAAAAGACTCAACAAAAAGGACTTATATCATGGTTAAAAGTGGGTAAAAACCATGATATATCAACTCCCCCAGACTTAGTCTTTGCTTGCCCTCAAGCAAACAGAAAACCAAACAGAGAAAGAGGTATGAAAACATGGAGACTCACCTTTTTCTTGAGACGTAGTAATAACCCTCTTTCCAAGCTCCCAGTTGTCACCTAAACAGTTTCAGATCGGACCACCATGTACTTCTCCTTAGACCATTGCAGTTTCCCATTATCCACTCATTATCTCACAGCATCAATCGTACTAAATCCTTCATTGCCGTTTCATCACTGATGTTGATATTCAAGAACCTTCTAGATTCTTCCTCATGCGATATCATGACTAAGGAACCACCCAGATTTTATACTTTGGTATTGATTTCCTCTCCCCCAGACTTATCTCTTTTTATGCTTGCATACACAAATCAATGTTTGAGACGCGAGTATTGATGGTGATGGCCACCTAATCCCCGGTTCTCCCCTCTCAAAGTTTCAAAAGTCTTAGGCGAATAATGGGGTCTCAGGAAATGTTCCTACCCCTCGCTTCAGACTTTTGTGTGATCATTCCTTATCCAAGTAGAACAATGGGATCACAGGAAGTATTCCTAGCCCTCTACTCGGCGGAAATCATCTCATCTTTTATGCATTTTATGTATCATTATGTGTTAGGGGAGAGGTCTACCATATTTATCAAACGCATGGGTTCCTTTGCCAGATATGAATGATGAATCAAGTTCAGTGAATACCAACCTCAGGAGTGAAGTGCAAAATTGGCTCAGGATTTAGAAGAAATTTGCTGGAGACATGGGTGTTTCCTGGTCAACTGGTTAGCCTTTGGATTTTTCATTAGTCGATCTTAGAGCTGGTTCTGTGACAATGGTTACTCAAAAACAAAGTCAGGACACTGAAATCAAGCAAAGGTTCATAATCTCCAACAAGTTTGACTCAATAAAACAAAAAATTGACTCAAAAAGACTCAAAAATGGACTGACTCTAAGAAAAACAAACACAATGTCAGTAATCACCTCCCCCAGACTTAAACAACACTATCCCCAGTGTTATCTAGCCTAGAGGAAGCAAAAGAAAGCACAGGAACAAAATGGCTTAAAAAAGGTTCAAAGGTACCGTGTGAAATGGTGGGTATCGATCGATACTAAAAACCGGTATCGATCGATACTGATGGAGTATCGACCGATGCTAGTCAAGTATCGATCGATACTGAGGTCCTTGGTTACGATTCTGAAACTCGAAACCGTGTCCTACTGAAGTCAAACGTTAGGTGAAGTAACTGTCAGATCAGAGAGCACAGTTAGAAGCAACAAAAATCAATAGATAGCCATAAGTTCAAATAAGTACTGACAATGAGATTAGACAAGTTCAGAAAAGAAAGCAAAACAAAAAAAAAAAAGAGAAAGGGAAATGTGAAACCCAGGAACAGAAACTAGTCTGAATCCTCATCATCATCGGACTCTAAAACAGCGTAGCGTGAAGGACCGGGAGTGGAGTGATCGGCGTCAGTGGACGACATGCAGCGGCAGCAAGAAACAGCGGACCAGATGCTCTGAAGACTCTCCACGACGTGCCTCTGAAAGGTAGCTGTCTCCATGGGTAGCTCTGGTGGTGGAGGAAATGAAGGAGCAAAAGCAGACGTCTCGCGGCGCTGTGAACGGCGAGGCTGACTCCCAGCAGAGTCAGCGGCTGGTGTCTCGTCTGCAGCGACAAGAGCGGATGGAAGCTGGCATGGTGCGCGGACACGAGCGGATGGCGCAACCGAAAGCAGACTCGGGTCTAGATCGAAGTGCAGCCGAGAAGGGTGAGTGCCAATAGAGGTGAGAGCGCGGTTGGGGAGCTGCACAAAGAGCTCTCCATCTGTCGTGGGCAGGCACCAGCGGCGAGTGGCTTTCAACCAACGCATATGCTGCATGTACTACTCATCCATGAGCAAGCGAGTAGTGACGATCGAGCAGGCTGATGTGGAAATGCCAAAGTGCTCGAAGATAGGAGTGAGGAGGCTGCCGACGGACTCAGTCTTCCGTGCTGTGGCGTAGTTGCGACCAGAGAAGGGCTTGGTCTTCAGAGAGACCAGATGGTGCGCAAAGATAGCGCCAATGTTGACCGCGAGGTTCAACTCGGGCCACTCAAACCTATCCTCAGGGATTATGTCACCAACTGCCTTGTACAACAACATCAGCTCTAGAGTGGTGCTCAGAATGCGGGCAATGAAACGAAGAGTCGGGTGGCGGATATCGATCTGGGTAGAGGTCTTGGAACTGTAGGCGCCAAGACCAATGTGTCGCCAAAAGAACTACAGATCCTGAAACTGAGAAGGGAGAGCTATCTGCTGAGGATAAGGATCAAACCCGTAGATGGCAAAGAGATCAGGAATGGGTAATCTGTAGCGAATCCCTCTGATCAGGAAAGTCAGGGTCCCCTCAGAATCAGTGCGGTGGACCTCATCTCTATAGTACACTCGAGCTGTGGCGAGGAACTGACGAATGAGGTCTGGGTACAGATCATACTGCCGTGAGTAGAGAGTGCCCAGTCCAATCTTCTCGAGCATGGTAGAAAGATCCACGTCGATGCCTAGACGACGCATGGTGTGAGGATCGACGAAGCGCGTAGGTAGGATGACAACTCGCAGCCACTCGTTGTAGAATAGAGTGTCGTAGTCGTCCCACTCCTCAGCTATTGGCCTATAGACGCAGGCTTCACTCTCTGTCTCCTCTTTAGGCAGGCCTGCCAAATCGCGTCGCGGAATGATCCTCTTCCCTTCCAACTTAGGCCAGGGAGGCCTAGCAACAGGAACATGGGCAGAGGGAGAAGGAGAACGTCGTGGCGCAGGTTGTAGGTTGCTGCTGTGAGCGTCAATGAAGCTCTTACGACCGGTGTCTTTGGTGAAACCGCCCTTCAGGACTCTGTAGCGATCGTTGGTAAGAATGGCAGTGACGACTCCGGCGTGCCACTGTGAGTCACAGAATGCCTCCACCTCGTCTTGGAGACTGTACTCTCGTCGTGGAGAGTTGGAACCGGAAGCGTTATCCTGTCATGCCTTCTTGCGGGGAGCCATCTGAGAAGAAATAAAAAAGAAAACAGAAAGCAGATTAGTTCCTTCGTTAGATAAGTGCGGGTATCAATCGATACCAAGAGGGTATCGATCGATACTTGAGATGTAGGCATACAGGTTCTCTACGGATTTCATCGCAAAATTCTCTGTAACACAGGTTGGGTATCGATCGATACCAAGGGTGTATCGATCGATACTCGAGAAAAAATAGCAAAGTTCGTCACACAAGCATCGCGATTTCCAATCTATCACCCTAGAATCGATTTCCTAAATCTATTCCAACCTTAACATTTCCATTCTCATCCTAACATAGCAATTTCGTTCTCCTAGGACCAAAATTGACAAAAAAAACAGAGTAAGAGTTGTACAAAAGAAGCAAACTCCCAAACCGAATTTGTCACATAGTCTAAAAGGGTGAAAATCGAGTACATTACCTTGCAGATCGAAGGAATGAGTAATGGAATGACAATGTGGGCGAAAATCCGAGTGGATTAGAGATTGAAATGGAAGAAAAGGATGAAAAATTGAAAAAGTTGTGAGAGAATGAGAGATATGCGGCGGCGTTGAGCGATATGGTTATGATGGAGTGAGCGATAGACTCGAGGGTTTTATAGAGGATCCTACCTGGGTGCTGAGTATCGATCGATACAGTAAGTGGTATCGATCGATGCTCAGCATATCAACATATCAGCATAATGCTCGTTTGGCCATGGTATCGATCGATACTTGCATGGTATCGATCGATGCTCGTCGTGTGGACCTGGTTCCACGTGAAAACACAACACAAAAACAAAACTAACAAATCAAAATAAAGACTATGTACAGACTCACCAGTGGGTTGCCTCCCACTAAGCGCTTGTTTAATGTCATTAGCTTGACATGGAGGTCAGTCAGGCAGCGGGTGGCCCAGCCAGAGGCACAATGTGCCCATCTGGAATGCTGGCTTTCGCCCAATAGTGTTTCACCCTCTGTCCATTGACTGTGAACGCCTTGCCTTCAGCACTTAGCAACACTACAGCACCATGAGGGCAGACTTCCTTGATCGTGAAGGGACCTGACCAACGAGAACGCAATTTCCCAGGAAACAATTGCAAACGAGAGTTGTACAGAAGTACCTGGTCATTTGGTTCAAAGTGTCGGGAAAGGATCTTCTTGTCATGATAGGCTTTGGTCCTTTCCTTGTACAAGATTGAAATGGAAGAAAGGGGATGAAAAAATTGAAAAGTTGTTTGAAAAGAGAAAATGAGAGAATCACGTGAGTGACGTCAAAGTCATAAACACGTACTACCCTCAAATCTGGTCTCGATACTGCATACGTGACAGAACAGATATGCTGACTGCACACACACGCCCTCAACTACCAGGCGAGACGCCCATAATACCTGGCAACATCTCATACCTGTCACCGACGATATCTTCGATAGTCATGATGATTCCTGGCATCTGTATCTCACTATATTACGCCGAGGCTCATCTGTCCTCTCGAGACGTATGAGGATCCTACCTGGGTGCTGAGTAATCGATCGATACAGTAAGTGGTATCGATCGATGCTCAGCATATCAACATATCAGCATAATGCTCGTTTGGCCATGGTATCGATCATACTTGCATGGTTACGATCGATGCTCGTCGTGTGACCTGGTTCCACGTGAAAACACACACAAAAAACAAAACTAACAAATCAAAAATAAGACTATGTACAGACCACCAGTGGTTGCCTCCCACTAAGCGCTTGTTTAATGTCATTAGCTTGACATGGAGGTCAGTCAGGCAGCGGGTGGCCCAGCCAGAGGCCACAATGTGCCCATCTGGAATGCTGGCTTTCGCCCAATAGTGTTTCACCCTCTGTCCATTGACTGTAACGCCTTGCCTTCAGCACTTAGCAACACTACAGCACCATGAGGGCAGACTTCCTTGATCGTGAAGGACCTGACCAACGAGAACGCAATTTCCCAGGAAACAATTGCAAACGAGAGTTGTACAGAAGTACCTGGTCATTTGGTTCAAAGTGTCGGGAAAGGATCTCTTGTTATGATAAGCTTTGGTCCTTCCTTTGTACAACTTGAATTCTCATAGGCGGAGTGTCTGATCTCATCTAACTCATTCAACTGAAACAATCGCTTTTGAGCAGCAGACTTGATGTCGAAATTCAACAGTTTTGTAGCCCAAGCTGCTTTGTGCTCTATCTCAACAGAAGATGGCATGCTTTTTATACAGCAAATGGAATGGTGTTGTACCAAGTGGCGTCTTGAACGCTGTTCTGTAGGCCCAAAGAGCGTCGTCTAGTTTCAGCGCCCAATCCTTCCGTGTAGCACCAACTGTCTTTCTAGATCTCTTTGATCTGTCTGTTGGAGACCTCTACTTGTCCACTGGTCTGAGGTGATATGGCGTGCAACCCGGTGGTGTACACCATACTTCCTCAGCAGCTTCTCGAAGATCTTGTTGATGAAGTTCCCCATCACTGATGACAACTATGGTACTCCAAATCTTGGGAAGATGATAGTCTTAAACAGCTTGAGGACCACGGCAAAATCGTTGGTAGGGCTAGCTATTGCCTCTACCACTTAGAGACATAGTCGACGACGACTAAGATGTAGCGGTTCTGTCGCGATGGAGGGAATGGTCCATGAAGTCGATACCCAGCCATCAAAGACCTCGACCTCCAGGATGAAATTCTGTGGCATCTCGTGGTGCTTGCTGATCTTACCTCATTCTCTGACACACATCACAATGAGAAATGAAAGTGTGAGCATCCTTTAACATCTAGTAGGCCACCAGAAAACCGGCTTGCAGAACCTTAGAGACTGTCTTGAATGTAGCGAAGTGCCCAGCATACTCAGAACCATGCAAAGAAACAGGATTTGGCACCTCAGACTCAGCTATACACCTTCTGTAAATTCCATCAGAATAGTGCTTGGACAAATATGGCTCATCCAAGAAGTAGCGTCTGACATCTCTCATGAACTTGTTCTTCACATACTTCTTAGGTGCTTGGTTCTAGATCAGCAGCAAGGTAGTTGGCGATGTCGGCGTACCAAGGTTCAGCAGGAGAAGTGACTGCCAAAGATTCCTCAAATGCAAAACTGATCTTCAGTGGAGGGTCTCTGGTATCGATCGATACAATGGGGTATCGATCGATGCTGGAATCGTGAGCTGAACAGCAACACATGAGGGTATCGATCGATACTCCAAGGGTGTCGATCGATGCTCGCCTTCTTCAACGACTGAATCGAAGCAGAACCAGTCTCAATGAAGTATATCTTCTCCTCGGGCAAAGAATCATCAATGGAACCTCTTCACTGACCTTCATACGTGAGAGATGATCTGCAACTCCATTTTCTACTCCTTTCTTGTCCTTGATCTCTATGTCAAAACCTTGGAGCAGTAAAACCCATCGACACAATCGAGGCTTCATATCCTTATTTTGCAGCAGATACTTAAGAGCAACATGGTCAGTGTGCACAATCACCTTACTTCCTATCAGATAGGACAAAATTTCTCAAAGGAGAACACAACAGCAAGCAATTCCTTCTCAGTGGTGCTGTAGTTTCCTTTGGGCGTCATCTAGTGTTCTGCTAGCATAATAGATCACATGCAGCTTCTTGTCTTTCCTCTGTCCCAAAACAGATCCAACTGCATAGTCACTCGCATCACACATGACCTCAAAAAGAAGGCTCCAATCGGGTGGTTGCACAATAGGAGCAGAAACCAATGCTTTCTTGATCATCTCAAACAAAGCAAGACACTCTGGTGTAAAATCAAGTTGACATCTTTGCACAGCAGAGCAGTAAGCGGGCGGGCTAGCTTGGAGAAATCCTAAATGAACCTGCGATAGAACCCGGCATGACCAAGGAAACTCCGAATATCCTTCACTGATGTAGGCGGCAGGAGGCTTGTCATGACCTCAATCTTCGCCTTATCAACCTCAATCCCAGCTTTAGAGACCTTATGTCCCAGAACGATGCCGTCTTGGACATAAAGTGGCACTTCTCCCCAGTTCAGAACTAGATGCTTTCCTCACAACGCTGAAGTACCTTGCACAAATTATCCAGACATCCCTTAAACGAAGACCCATAGACCGAAAAATCATCCATAAATACCTCCATGAACTTTTCGATCATATCTGAGAAGATGGACACATGCATCTCTGAAATGTAGCTGGAGATTGCACAACCCAAATGGCATTCTCCTGTAGGCAAATGTGCCGTAGGGACAAGTGAAAGTCGTCTTCTCCTGATCATCTGGATGTATCGGGATCTGGAAGAAGCCTGAGTAGCCATCCAGGAAGCAATAGTAAGGATGATAGCCAGTCTTTCCAGCATCTGACCAATGAAGGGCAATGGGAAGTGATCTTTCCTTGTCGTAGCATTCAGCTTTCTGTAATCGATGCACATGCGATGCCCAGTGATTGTTCTCGTCGGAACCAACTCATCTTTCTCATTCTTAACCACTGTGAATCCTCCCTTCTTAGGAACAACATGAACAGGACTGACCCAACTGCTGTCAGAAATGGCATAGATGACTCCTGCTTCCAGCAGTTTCAAGATCTCTTTCTAACCACTTCCTTTAGATTCGGTTAAGTCTCCTCTGGTGCTCTATTGAAGCCTTCGACTCGTCCTCCAGATGAATTCAATGCATGCACAGATCTGGTGAGATACCTGAAATATCATCAGAGAATAGCCGAGAGCTTTGCGATACTTGTGCAGCTTGCTCAGCAGTAAGGCGACCCTCTGCGTTGTTCAAAGAAGAATTGACAATAACAAGATAAGTATAGTTAGGGCCAAGGAAAACGTACCTCAGGCTAGCTGGGAGGGGCTATAGATCAAGCTTAGGAGCTTTCGCTTCACTCCAATCAGCAAAGAAACGGGCCTGGTGCGAGAGATTTGCAGCTCTTCCGGACGAAGGGGTTGGTATCGATCGATACCTCCTGTGGTATCGATCGAATGCCTTTGCTTGGTTGTCAAAGAATCGTCGCATAGGCAGCACCAACCTCTGTGGGAACTGTCTCTGTCTCAGCCGAGCAAACCAAAGCTCTCTCAAGGATTTCTCAGGGTACAATCCTAAGAAATACTCATCTGATAGCTCACTGAATGTGTCAATGAAGAAAGTCTGACCATCGATGGTTGGTTTCTTCATTATCTTTCTCCATATTGAATGTCATGACCAGATCACCAACGTTGAGAGATATCCGCCCATTCTTGCAATCGATTAGGGCTCCAGCTGTAGCTAAGAACGGTCTGCCCAATATCAGTGGATCACGTGGCTCAGCATCATACTCAAGGACGATGAATCAATCTAGCAATTCCCAATGGTGATCGGGACATCCTCAAGTAAACATTCAGGAATCAAATTGATCGATCAGCAAGGATCAAGAGGATCCTTGTTGTGGTGAAATCTGTCCATCCCCATTCTCTTAGCTACCGAATACGGCATAAGGTTCACACTTTAACCAAGATCGCAAAGAGAACGTTCAAACCTCTCCGTGAAGATCGTGCAGTCTAAGACAAAACTACCAGGGTCTGGTAATTTCTGTGGAATCTTGTTGAGAAGAATTGCACTGCACTCATGGGTAATTCTCAGTACTCCCTCCTCGAGGTTCACATTGCTCGAAAACCATCCTCTTGATGTACCTTCTGAAAGCTGGTGCAGTCTTGAGAGCATCGACGAAGGGGGAGTTCGACCACTATCTTCCTAGCATCGCTCTGCATCTAGCCTCTTCGTTTCTTCTTTTTGACTTAACAGGGGGTCGAGGAAAAGGAACCTTCGGTACATAACTCTGCCGACATGACCTGTTGTCTGCTTCTGGTCGAATTTAGGAGGAGTATCGATCGATACAGGGGTAGTATCGATCGATACCTTCGGTTTTTCAACTGATTCTGTAGAAGTCTGAGGTCGGTGACGATCGTGGAAGGGGGGTATCGAATAGATACTAGATGAGTATCGATCGATACTGGGGAGTTTCCAGGAAACTGATCGTCCTCAGCGGTCGA
>SMJT01000021.1:16522-106735 GCA_004349715.1 Crucihimalaya himalaica | reverse complement strand
TCATCGTCGTCTCCAGCAAGATCGACGAGTTGCTGAGGTGAGTAAGCCTTCTTCTGCCTTGGAGCAACCTCTCTTCCACTTCTCAACGTGATAGCATGAACATGTTCCCTCGGATTCACTGTCTTTCCCGGTAGGAAACCATCCTGTCTCTTCACAGTTTCTGCCGTCTGAGCAATCTGGGTTTCCAACTTCTTATGATGGATGTTCAAAGCCTCAATTTTCCCATTCAGATCAGTGTAAAGGCGTCCATCTTCCCGTTGAAGTCAACTGTCATCTTCTGCTGCCCCTCAAGAATCTGTTCAAGCATAGTCTCGACTTTGCTTTCCTGAGTCTTGGGAGGTGGCGTCTGATAGGACGAATTCCCATAAGTGCGAGTGTATCCACTGTTCTGAAATGGCTTCTGAGTTCCGAAATTCGCAGTCTTGAAATCAGATTTGAATCCTCCTCCCTGAGAGTTGTTAGTGAAGCTGCGGTTGTATGAATTCTGAAACCCATTACCACCTATGTAGTTGACATCCTCTGCTTCACCTTCTTTGATGTTCTCGACTTCCTCAGCAAAATGCACTGCCTTCTGCTGCTTACCCAATAACAGACTGTGAACTAAATCCAGCTTCGCATGTACCTCAGCTATCTGTAAACCATCAGCACTACTATTCTGCTTCTTCCTCTCAAAATCAGCATTCTTAGTGCTGTTGCTAGAAGCCAGATTCTCAATCAACACATAAGCGTCCTCGGGATACCTGGTGTTAAAGTTACTGTTGCTTGCAGCGTCCAAAGCCATCTGATACCTCCAATCGATCCCTCTGAAGAAGATACCCAACAACTGAACCTGCGAGAAACCATGGTGAGGGCAGTCCCTCAAATAAGATCGAAATCGAACCCAGGCGGCCTTGAATGTCTCTCCAAAGCTCTCTCCAAAGGGTTCTCAGGGTGTAATCTCATGAAGTACTCATCTGATAACTCACTGAAGGTGTCGACGAAGAATGTCTGGCCATCTATGGTTGGTTTTTTCATCATCTTTTCCATGTTAAAGGTCATAATCAGATCACCAATGCTGAGGGATATTCTCCCATTCTTGCAGTCGATTAGGGCGCCAGCTGTAGCTAGGAATGGTCTGCCCAAAATCAGTGGATCCCTTCGCTCAGCATCATACTCGAGGACAATGAAATCAGTTGGGACTAAACAGTTCCCAATCGTAATCGGAACGTCCTCAAGTAATCCTTTGGGGAATCGGACCGATCGATCAGCAAGGATTAAGGAGATCCTAGTAGGCGTGAAGTCTGTCATCCCCATCCTCTTGGCTACTGATTACGGCATGAGGTTCACACTGGAACCAAGATCGCAAAGGGAACGTTCGAACCTCTCAGTGAAGATTGTGCAATCTAAGAAAAAACTTCCAGGGTCTGGTAGTTTCTCTGGAATTTTGTTGAGAAGAATCGCACTGCATTCGTGGGTGATTCTCAGTACCCCTTCCTCAAGATTCACATTGCTTGATACCATCCTCTTAATGTATCTCCTGAAAGATGGTGCAGTATTAATAACATCGAAGAACGGGAGTTCAACAACAAAATTCTCTAACATTGTTCTGCATCTGGCCTCTTCTATTTCTTTTTAAGACTTGGAAGGAGGTCGAGGGAAAGGAATATTTGGTACATAGACTCTCCCAACATGTCCTGTAGTCTGCTTCTGGGCGACCTTTGGGCTGGTATCGATCGATACAGGGGGAGTGTCGATCGATGCTTGTGGTTTTGCAACTGGTTTTGTAGAACTCTGAACAAGCAACGATCGATGAACAGGGGTATCGACCGATACTGGGTGAGTATCGTTCGATATTGGGGGAGTTCCAGGAATCTCATCGTCGCCATCTACAGCAAGATCGATGAGCTGCTTAGGAGAATAAGTTTTCTTCAAGCTTGGAGTGACCTCTCTTCCACTTCTCATAGTAATGGCATGAACATGCTCCCTTGGGTTCACTGTTTTTCCCGGAAGGAAACCATCCTGTCTCTTAACTGTTTCTGCAGTCTGGGCAACCTGAGTTTCCAACTTCTTATGATCGATTTTCCCGTTCAGATCAGTGTATAAGGCATCCATCTTCCCGTTAAAGTCGACAGTCATCTTCTGCTGCCCCTCAAGAATCTGTTCAAGCATAGTCTCAACTTTGCTTTCCTGAGTCTTGGGAGGTGGTGTCTGGTAGGACGAATTCCCATAGGTGTGAGTGTACCCACTGTTCTGAAATGACTTTTGAGCAAAGGAGTTTGCTCCGAAATTCGCAGACTTGAAATCAGATTTGAATCCTCCTCTCTGAGAGTTGTTATTGAAACCGCGGTTGTATGACGAATTCTAAAAACCATTACCACCAATGTAGTTAACATCCTCTGCTTCACTTTCATCGATGTTCTCGACTTCTTTAGCAAAATGCACTGCCTTATGTTGCTTACCCATCAACAGATTGTGAACCGAATCCAGCTTAGCATGTACCTCAGCAATTTGAAATCCATCAATGTTCCCATTCTGCTTCTAACACTCAAAATCAGCATTCTAAGTAATGTTGTTGGATGCTAAATTCTCAATCAACACATAAGCGTCCTCAGGATACCTGGTGTTGAAATTTCCATTGCTTGCAGCGTCCAAAGCCATCTGATACCTCCAATCGATCCCTCTGAAAAAGATACCTAATAACTGAACCTGTGAGAAATCGTGGTGAGGGCAATCCCTCTATTTAAGACCGAAATCAAACCCAAGCAGCTTTGAATGCCTCAGTTGCTCCCTGAGAAAACTGGGAGATCTTGTTCCTGAGCTCCTCTGATCTTGCATCATCATAGAAATTGTTTAGAAAAGTAGTCTTGGTTTCCTCCCAAGTGGTCAACGAACTTGGAGGCAACTGCTTCAGCCAGTTAGCTGCATCTCCACTAAGAGAGTAGGGGAAGAGCTTACATAAGAGGAAATCATTGGATACTCCGTTGTATTTGATACTAGTGACCAAATCCTCAAACCTCTCGATATGATCCATGGGATGCTCATGAGAAAGACCATGAAACGGATGCTGGCCTACAAGAGTGTAGTAGGCAGGCTTCAGCTCGAAATCATTCCTCTGGAAAGTAGGAATACGGATCGCAGACCGGTTGGCATAGAACTGATCCGGTCTGTTGTACTCCCCTAGCGTTCTGGCGCGATTACCCTGAGCATTCCCAAAATTCTTAAAACGTAATCTAATGGTGAAATTAGAGTCTGCGGCAACGGCGCCAAAATTTGATATGCTCAAATCTAATACCCTAAAGTATCTAAGCAGTCGCTATAGTATTTTAGGGTATTAGATTTGAGCATATCAGCCATCTCTGACAGCAGTTGGGTCAGTCCAGTGCATGTTGTTCCTATTGTTCCTAAGAAAGGAGGGTTCACAGTGGTGAAGAATGAGAAAGATGAGCTAATTCCGACTAAAACGATCACCGGGCATCGAATGTGTATCGATTACAGGAAATTGAATGCAGCAACAAGGAAAGATCACTTCCCATTGCCATTCATTGATCAAATGCTGGAGAGGTTGGCAAGTCACCCATACTACTGATTCCTGGATGGATACTCAAGCTTTTTCAAGATAACAATACAACCAGATGATCAGGAGAAGACGACATTCACTTGTCCCTACGGTACGTTCGCCTACAGGAGGATGCCGTTTGGGTTGTGTAATGCTCCGGCTACATTTCAGAGATCTTTCTGTTTATGGACGATTTTTTTGTTTATGGATCTTCGTTTAAGGGATGTCTGGATAACTTATGCAAGGTATTTCAGCGCTGCGAAGAAAAACATCTGGTTTTAAACTGGGAAAAGTGCCACTTTATAGTCCAAGACGACATCGTTCTGGGACACAAGGTTTCTAAGGCTGGTATTGAGGTAGATAAAGCTAAGATTCAGGTCATGACAAGCCTCTTACCACCTACATCTGTGAAAGACATTCGGAGTTTCCTTGGTCACGCCAGGTTCTATCGCAGATACATTCAGGATTTCTCCAAGATAGCTCGTCCACTTACTGCTCTTCTGTGTAAGGATGTCACCTTCAATTTTACACCAGAGTGTCTCGTCGCATTCGAACTGATCAAGAAGGCGTTGGTTACTGCTCCTATTGTTCGGCCACCAGATTGGAACCTCTCTTTTGAGGTCATGTGTGATGCGAGCGATTTCGCGATCGAATCAGTTCTGGGACAGAGGAAAGACAAGAAGCTTCATGTCATATACTACACCAGCAGAACACTAGATGACGCCCAAAGGAACTACAGTACCACTGAGAACGAGTTACTTGCTGTTGTATTCTCTTTTGAGAAGTTTTGTTCCTATCTAATAGGAAGCAAGGTGATTGTGCATACTGACCATGCTGCTCTTAAGTACCTGTTGCAGAACAAGGATATGAAACCTCGATTGTGTCGATGGGTTCTACTGCTCCAAGGTTTTGACATAGAGATCAGAGATAAGAAAGGAGTGGAGAACGGGGTTGCAGACCATCTCTCACGAATGAAGATCAGTGATGAAGTTCCTATTGACGATACCTAGCCTAAGGAAAACATCTACTTCGTTGAGACTGGATGTCGATACAGCTCTGATTCGAATCAGCCGCTACAGAATGCGAGCATCGATCGACACCCCCTAGGTATCGATCGACACCCTCACAATTTGCTGCAGTCGGTTCAACATTTAAGCATCGAACGAAACCCCTTGAGTATCGATCGATACCAGCTATCACCCATAGCTGAAACGTCTGCAGATCAGTCTGAATTTGAGGAATCCTTGGCTGTCACCTCTCCTGCTGAACCTTGGTACGCCGACATCGCCAATTACCTTATTGCTGACTACGAACCAAAACATCTCAAGAAGTATGTCAAGAAGAAATTCATGAGAGATGTCAGACGTTACTTCTGGGCTGAACCGTATCTGTACAAGCATTGTTCTGATGGGATTTATAGAAGGTGTATAGCTGAATCTGAGGTGCCAGAAATTCTATTTCATTGCCATGGATCTGAGTATGCTGAGCATTTTGCCACATTCAAAACAGTTTCTAAGGTTCTGCAAGCGGGTCTCTGGTGGCCTACAATGTTCAAGGATGCTCACGCCTTCATCTCTCATTGTGATGTGTGTCAGAGAAGAGGAAAGATCAGCAAGCGACATGAGATGCCACAAAACTTCATCTTTGAGGTCAAAGTCTTTGACTGCTGGGGTATTGATTTTATGGGACCATTCCCTCCATCGCGACAGAACAAATACATATTGGTCACCGTGGATTACGTCTCCAAGTGGGTAGAAGCAATTGCTAGTCCTACCAACGATTCTGTTGTGGTTCTGAAACTGTTCAAGACCATTATCTTCCCTCGATTTGGAGTACCCAGAGTTGTCATAAGTGACGGTGGCACTCACTTCATCAACAAGATCTTTGAGAAGCTGCTGAGAAAATATGGCGTACACCATCGCATCGCCACGCCATATCACCCTCAGACCAGTGGACAAGTCGAGGTCTCCAACAGACAGATCAAGGAGATTTTGGAGAAGATAGTTGGCACTACACAGAAGGATTGGGCGCTGAAACTCGACGACGCTCTTTGGGCCGACAAAACCGCGTTCAAAACACCACTTGGCACCACACCATTCTATTTGCTGTATGGGAAAGCATGTCATCTTCCGGTTGAGATCGAACACAAGGCAGCTTGGGCTACCAAACTTATGAATTTCGACATCAAGTCTGCTGCTCATAGTCGATTGGTTCAGCTGAATGAATTGGATGAGATCAGACACTTCGCCTATGAGAACTCCAAACTGTACAAGGAAAGGACCAAAGCCTATCACGACAAGAAAATCCTTTCTCGCCACTTTGAACCGAATGACCAGGTACTTCTGTACAACTCTCGTTTACAATTGTTTCCTGGGAAATTGCGTTCTCGTTGGTCAGGTCCTTTCACAATCAAGGAAGTCCGACCTCACGGCGCGGTCGTGTTGCTGAGTACTGAAGGAAAGGAGTTCACTGTCAATGGACAGAGGGTGAAACACTACTGGGCGAAAGCCACCATTCCAGATGGCCACATAGTGCCTCTGGCTGAGCCACCAGCTGCCTGACTGATCTCCATGTCGAGCTAACGACATTAAACAAGCGCTTGGTGGGAGGCAACCCACTGGTGAGTCTGTACATACGTTTTTATTTTGATTTTTAGTTTTGTTTTTGTCTTGTGTCTTCACGTGAACCAGGTCCAGACAAAGAGCATCGATCGACAACCTTAGAGTATCGATCGATACCGAAGCCAAAGGAGACTTATGCTGTTACGATGCGAGCATCGATCGATACCACTTACTGTATCAATCGATACCCAAAACCCAGATAAGTTTTCTATAAAAACATCAGGTTTTATCCATCACTCCATCATTACTCATATCGCTCGACGCCGCCACCCCTCTCTCACTCTCTCACAAATTCTTCAATTCTTCATCATTTTACTCGATTTTGCACTCTATTCCACTCGGATTTTTGCCCTCATCGTCATTTCATTGCTCATTCCTTTGATCTCCAAGGTAATGTACTCGAAATCACTCCTTTTAGACTCGTTGACAGATTCGGTTTGGGTTTCCTCTGTTGTGAAACTTTTGCTGTCATCTTAAACTCTAGGGAAAAGGAATTGCTAGATAAAGATTAGAATGGAAATGATAGGGATGGAGTAATATGAGGAATTTGATTTTGGGTTGATAGAGTAGGATTGCGATGCAACTGTGGGAAACCTCTGTGATTATATCTCGAGTATCGATCGATACCCTCTTGGTATCGATCGATACCTGCACCTATTCGATACACGTATGCTGAATTGTATTCTGTTTTGATTTTTCCCAGATGGCTCCTCGCAAGAAGGCATGATAGGACGACGCATCCGGTTCTAATCCTCCACGCCGCGAGTTCAGTCTTCAAGACGAGGTGGAGGCATTCTGTTGTTCGTTCTAGCATGTCGGGGTTGTCTCGGCTGTTCTAACAGGGGATCGCTACAGGGTCCTGAAGGGTGGTTTCACTGACAACAGAGGCCCTCAAAGCTTCATTGATGTCCACATTAGTGACCTGAGAGCCGCGCCAAGACGATCGCCATCTCCTTTTGCCCCTGTTCCTGTTGCTAGGCCTCCCTGGCCTTAATTGGAGGGAAAGAGGATCATTTCGCGATGCGACTGGGCATGTTTGCCTAAGGAGGAAACAGAGAGCGAGGCCTGCGTCTATAGGCCCATAGCCGAAGAGTGGGATGACTACGACACTCTGTTCTACAACGAGTGGTTGCGCGTTGTCATCCTCCTTACACGATTCATTGATCCTCACGCTATGCGCCGCCTCGGTATAGACGTGGAGCTCTCTACCATGCTTGATAAGATTAGTTTGGGGACATTGTACTCACGGCAGTATGACCTTTATCTTGACCTCGTTCGCCAGTTCCTCGCCACAGCTCGAGTGTATTACAGAGACGAGGTCCACCGCACTGCTTCAGAGGGCACCTTGACTTTCCTGATCCGAGGGGTTTCTTACAGGCTGCCCATCCCTGACATCTGCGCCATCTATGGGTTCGATCCCTATCCTCAGTAGATAGCTCTTCCTACCTAGTTTCACGACGCACAGGTCTTTTGGCGTCACATCGGTCTTGGAGCCTACCACTCCAAGACCACGACCCATATAGATGTCCGCCATCTGACTCTGCGTTGCATCATCCGCATTTTGAGCACCACTCTTCTCTGCAAGATGGAGCCGAACAAGCAATGGATCTCAGAGCTTATCTTACTATACAAGGCCGTTGGCGACTTCATTCCTGAGGATAGGTATGAGTGGCCCGAGATGAACCTCGCGGTCAACATTGGCGCTCCCTTTGCGCACCATTTTGTCTCTCTGAAGACCAAGCCCTTCTCTGGCCGCAACTACGCCATAGCACGGAAGACTGAGTCAGTTGGTAGCCTCCTCACTCCTATCTTCATGCATTTTGGCATATTGACTTCAACCTGCTCGATTGTCACAGCTCGTTCTCTGATGGATGAGCAGCATATGCAGCACATGCGTTGGCTAAAGCCAACTCGTCGCTTGTGCCTACCGTCGACAGACGGAGAGCTCTTTGTGCAGCTCCCCAACCACACTCTGACCCGCATCGGTGATCACCCTTCTCAGCTGCATTTCGATCTAGATCCGAGTCTGCTCTCAGTTGCTCCATCCACGTGTGTCCGCGCACCACGCCAACTCCCACCCACTCCCATCCAAGTCGTTGCAGATGAGGAACCCGCAGCTGACTTTGCTGGAAGTCCGCCTCGCCGTTCACAGCGCCGCCAGAATTCTGCTCTTGCACCTTCATTTCCTCCACCACCGGATTTGCCGATGGAGACAGCTACTTTTCAGAGATACGTTGTGGAGAGTTTACAGAGCATCTGGTAAGTTGTCTCTCGCTGCCGCTGCATGTCATCCACAGATGCCCACCACTCCACTCCCGGTCCTTCATCTCACTATGCTGTATCCGATGATGATGATGATTCAGACTACTAGTCTCTGCTCCTAGGTTTCACATTTTTTGTTCCTTTCTTTTCTTTTCTTTTGTTTTTCTCTTCTAAACTTGTCTATCTCTTTGTCAGTACTTGTTGAACTTATGGCTATCTATTGATTATGTTGCTTCTAACTGTGCTCTCATGATCTAACAGTTCTTCATCTAACAATTGGCTGCATTGGACAAGGTTTCGAGTTTAAGAATTACAGACAAAGGACCTTAGTATCGATCGATACATAACTAGCATCAGTCGATACTCCCTTAGCATCGCTCGATACCAGTTCTTAGTATCGATTGATACCCACCCATTCCCACGGTACCTTCGAGCCCACTCTCAGCCATTCTGTTCTTATGTTTTCTTTTGCTTCCTCTGAGTTAGATAACACTGGGGACAGTTGTTTAAGTCTGGGGGAGGTGATTACTGACATTGTGTTTGTTTTTCTTAGAGTCAGTCATCTTTGAGTCAAATTTTTCTTTTATTGAGTCAAAACCTATTGGAGATTATGAACATTTGCTTGATTTCATTGTTTTGACTTTGTTTTTAAGTAACCATTGTCACAAAATCAGCTCTAAGATCGACTAATGAAAAATCCAAAGACTAACCAGTTGACAAGGAAACAACCATGACTCCAAAAAATTTCTTATAAATCCTGAGCCAAATATTGCACTTCACCTCTGAGGTTGGTATTCACTGAACTTGATTCATCATTCATATCTGACAAAGGAACCCATGCGTTTGAAAATTCTGGTATACCTCTCCCTTGACACACATTTATGCATAAAAGATGAAATGATTTCCGCCGAGTAGAGGGGTAGGAACACTTCCTGTGACCCCATTTTTCTACTTGGATAAGGAATGATCACACAAAAGAAAGAAGCAAGGAGTAAGAACATTTCACGAAACACCATTATTCGACTAAAACATTTGATACATTGAGAGGGGAGAACCGGGGATTCGGTAGCAAACACCATCAATACTCGCGTCTCAAACCTTGATTTGTATATGCGAAGCTAACAAAAAAAGAATAATAAAAAAAAATAAAGAGAACATAAAAAGAGATAAGTCTGGGGGAGAAGAAAATAATACCAAAAGTGTGCAATTTGGGTGGTTCTTTAGTCACGATATCGCATGAAGAAGAATCTAGAAGGTTTCTGAATATCAACAGCAGTGATGAAACGACAATGAGGGATTTAGTATGATTGATGCTGTGAGATAATGAGTGGATACTGGGAAGCTGCAAATGTCTACGGAGAAGTACATGGTGGTCAGATCCGAAACTGTTTAGGTGATAACTGGGAGCTTGGAAAAGGGGTCAAAACTATGTCTCAAGAAAAAGGTGAGTCTCAATATTTTTCAAACCTCTTTCTCTGTTTGGTTTTCTGTTTGCTTGAGGGCAAGCAAAGACTAAGTCTGGGGGAGTTGATATATCATGGTTTTTACCTACTTTCAACCATGATATAAGTCCTTTTTCTGAGTCTTTTTAGTAGTTTTAGAGTCTTTCAGGTTCTTTTCAAGATGTAGGCACATCTGGAGCTAGATTGGATTTATGAAAGCTTTTGAAGCATATTGGATCTGAAGCAGTTCGGAGAACTGAAGCTAGCATCGATCGACACCTGAGGAGCATCGATCGACACCATCGTTTGGAAGAAACGCGATTAAAGATCCTAGTAGTGCGATCGATAACAGTGATCAGAACGCGCAACAAGACCCGAAGATAAACCAGAAGCTTTCCTTATTTTTCGAGATGACTCCTAAACGTGTTTTAGCTATATAACTAGGTTTTTCAGCCTCCAAAAGATACACTTGATTTTCTGGAGATAGAGTTTTCTGCAACTGAGTTTTTGGGAGAAGAACCTTGAACCCTATTTGTATTTCTTACTCTATTTATTTATAATATCTATTTTATTCATGATGTTGTCCATTCACCATGTCTGAGTAGATTCTCTGTTTGGTTTAGGGTTGTTTAAAAGGTGTTTGATGAATTATTAGATCTGATTTATTTGTTAAGGAATATCTAAGAGCTTTTCACCTAGACTTGGAGATTAATGCTTATTCTAGCCTCGCGAACTAGAATATGATGTTAGGTGATTAATTGGCATGAAAGTGTGATTAGTTTCCTGAACTAGTGTTTGGTGAGCAAAAGACCTATTCGTAAAGAAATTTGGTTTAGGATTTTGTGAACAATTGAACTTGATCGTTAATGCTTGTTTGAATTTATAGAATTTGCAAAGAAATTTGGAATTCTAGGTTTAGACATAGATAGTCTTCGCAACGACAGTTGGTTTACTTTATATCTGTGTTTCAAGTTCAAGAGCGGAGCTTATTTCATTCCTGACATTTGATCTGATTGATAATTCTGATTGCCTGCAAACTTCCAACAGCCTAGCGTTTTCCCCATTGATTTATTACCTCGTTTTAATCGTTTTGTTACTTTTGATTATATTCATTTCGCTTAGCTTAATTCACATTCTGAAATCTATGAGTGAACATTTGAGTCTTTGTGGTTCGACCCCTAGAATACTACAGCTACTGCTTAGATACTTTAGGGTATTATATTTGAGCATATCAACTAACCACAACGATGAAGTGCAAAAATTTGGCTCAGGCTTACATGGATTTTGCTGGAACATGAGTGTCTTATAGTCAACTGTGTCAGTCTTTGGATTTTTCATTAGTCGATCTAGAACTGATTCTATAACACTGGTCACTCAAAAGAAAGTCAGAACAATAGATTCAAGAAAAAGATCATAATCTCCAACAGGTTTTGACTCATAAAAAAAAATTTTGACTCAAAAACGACTTGATCTAAGAAAAACAAGCACAATGTCAGCAACTACCTCCCCCAGATTTAAACAACACTATCCTCAATGTTATCTAGTCTAGAGTTGGTCAAAAGAAAACAAAGAACTGTGTGAATTGGGGAAAATCGAAGAAGTTACCCGAGATGGTGATGAGTGTCGATCGACACAGCACTAGTATCGATCAATACCAGACGTTGATCGACACAGGGACTCCTTTTCATCGCTCCTTAGTTGCTGATTCATGCAAAACACAAGACACAAGACCAAAAAACACAAAAACAAAAGAAATAAAAGAACATAATTACAGACTTACCAGTGGGTTGCCTCCCACAAGGCGCTTGTTTAATGTCATTAGCTTGACCGTGTCGGGGCTCAGCTATCAGTCAGGATCGGGTTGAGAACTAACCCTGAAGGTAAACTCCACAACCAGACATCTCCAACTTCAGAGTTCTGCTCAACATACCCTCCACAACATCCTTTCCTTTCTCTTTCAGCTCTGAAGGGAGGATAACTCTAACCTTAGAGAATGGTTTTGAGGTTCCCTTGCACTCACCTTATATTCAGTCATATCTTTATCACACTTCTGAGGGGTAAGAGTCACAGGGTAGCACTCTCGATTCTCTTGTCTCCACCTTCTTTTTTGCCTTACCCTTTTCGATGTCTTCTTGGTGATGAGAGGAGGACCATCTAAAACATCTATGACAGTTGGTTCATCATAAGGCTCGTCCAATAGATCAGTCACCAACGTCTCTCCCGTGACAACAGTGATGCAAGAGACATGTGTGGGAGCTCCTCCAGTAGGAATGGCTTTGTAGTATACCTCTTTGTCAATGTAGGAGAACGAGATTCACCTACTGGGTGTGTCCGTAATCGCACCAGCTATAGCCATAAACGGTCTTCCAAGAATCAAAGGTGTACTAGATCTTGCACTCATTTCCACAACCTGAAAATTAGTAATAACCAGACAATCTCCTACTTTAACGAGCAAATCACGGATTGTACCGTATGGGAGCGAGGTGGAAGAGTTCGCGAATGTAAGACGCATCTTAGGAAATAAAATATCAGCTCCCAATCTCTCTGCAATTGCCCTTGACATGACATTGACGCTAGACCCTAAGTCAACGAGAGACTCTTTGAATTCAACTCCAAAGATAGAGCATGGAACTGAAAATTTTTCTGGGTCTTCCTTTTTAGTCAACTGCTTCATTGGAGGTGGTGTACTTCTTGCCTTGATGAAGAGTGCCTTAATCTCTTCCTCAGTTTCTCTGCAATCGCGGAAGTAACTAAGCAGAGGGCGGTTTTCCACCGCTTCTTCAAACGAGATGTTATTAGGAACTTTCCTCACCATTTTCTCAAAAGCAAGCAATTTCTTTGCAGTGATGGGGTTTCTGAGATGTCTAGGTGGCAAACGATATGGCACTTTAGGTTGTAGACTTGTTCCCCAACAATCCTCGGTGTTTTTGAAATTTCAGCTCAGACTGCGGCGGTGGGGGGGGGTGTCGATCGACACCAGGAATTAACAGGAATCCCCGGCAACGGCGCCAAAATTTGATATGCTCAAATATAATACCCTAAAGTATCTAAGCAGTAGTTGTAGTATTCTAGGGGTCGAACCACAAAGACTCAAGATTTGCACTCAATAGATTCCAGGATGCGAATTAAGCTAAGTAAAATAAATGTAATTAAAATAGCAAAACAGATAAAATCAAGTAGTAAGATCAGTGAGGAAAAAGCTAGGCCTAGGGGAATTCGCAGGTAAATCTGAATTATCATTCAAATAAAATGTAAGGAATAAAAATAAGAACCGTTCTTGAACTTGAAACACAGATGTAAAGTAAACCAACTGTCGTTGCTAAGACTATCTATGTCTAAACCTAGTATTCCAAATTTCTTTGCAAATTCTATAAATTCAAACAAGCATTAACGACCAAGCTCAATTGTTCACAAAATCCTAAACCAAATTTCTTTGCGAATAGGTCTTTTGCTCACCAAACACTAGATCAGGAAATTAATCACACTTTCGTGCCAATTAAACAACCTAATATCAGATTCTAATTCGCGACGCTAGAATAAGCATTAATCTCAAGTCTAGGTGAAGAACTCTATAGATTTTCCTAACAAGTTAATCAATTTAACAATCCATCAAATACCTTTGAACAAACCCTAGACCTAACAAGGAATCTACTCAGACATGCTGAACGAAACAAACATCATGAATAGAATAGATATCATAAAGTAAAATAGAGTAAGAATACAAAGAGGGTTCAAGATCCTTCTCCCAAAACTCAATTGCAAGAATACTCTATCTCCCTAGAATCGATGAATAATTCAGGAGGCTGAAAAACCTAATTTTATATCTATTACACGCTTTGGAGTTCATTGGAAAAATAAGGAAATCTTCTGTTTCTTCTTCGGGTCTTCTGAAGAATGTGCGTTCTGACTATCGGTATCGACCGACACCAATAGTGGTATCGATCGATACTAAGATTCTTAGTCGTGTTTCTTCCAGATGATGGTGTCGATCAACATTGAATGGGTGTCGATCGATACTGGGTTGGTGTCGGTTGACACCAGGACTCTGTGCTCGCCAGACTAGACTGTCTTCACGAAAACTGACATAACTTTTGATCGCACCGTTAGAATAGCCCCAAACCACTTCCAAATGAAAGCTTATCCATTGATCTGTCTTGTATCCAAATTTGAGCTCAATCCAACGGTGGAAAATTATTCAACGGATGCCAAAAAGCTCCAGAATGCTCCAATATCTCCAATTATGCTCCAAACGTGCCAAAACCTAAAAAGACTCAAAAAGACTACAAAAACTCTAGAAGGACTCTGAAAACAAGATCTATATCATGGCTAAAAAGGGGTAAAAACCATGATATATCAATTGTCCTAAACATGTAATTAACCCTAATCATGCAATTAACTCTAACTACCCCATCTTAACACGTGCCACCTTAATACACGCGCATCGAGAATTCACTGTGTTCATTGCCGGAAGGTTGTGCGATAGTGTGTACGTGGCAGACCTCCTCTTCAGGTCCTCCTGATCGTACCGCAACATGCTCCAACGATGCTCTTCTCGAACGGCGGATGTTGTAACAGATCTTTTTCATAGATCGTAATCACTCTCGAACAGCTCCTCAAACCTCAGAGATCATCATCTCTCTCGAATCAGATCTTTAACGGCTACTTGGATCACTCCTCCACATATTACTTATTAGAATGGCTACAATTTTCCAATCAACCCTCAAATAAGCTCTCGGATCTCCCTGCATTCTCTCGGAATACCTCTCAGATACAATCTCGGACCGGTTATCCCTCGTCAGACTCACGGTGGATCACTCTCCCCGATCACACCTCACGGTAGGATTTCTTTCCTTTCACCCGAAATGCTTACTTTCTCTTCTTTCTCTTTGTAGGTGAAGTTTTGAATGAGGAAGTGATGAAGAATGAAGGTAAGGGTGGTTGGTATTTATAGGTGATCCCCTCCTTCATGTATGGTAACACTTGTTTGAAATCCGCCAACATATGGGGGATGAGCGACTACACATGGCGACGGGCGTGGACAAATGGCGACGGGTGTGGACACTTATCCTTTTTCTTCCACACTTTTCCAAAACACTAGCTTGCACTCTAAGGCTACCAATCCGCTTTCGCCACCACCAATCCGTGTCTCCTTCCATGAAAACATTCGCTGGACATAATCATTATGCTGAGCCTTGTCTCCTTAGTGGCTGGCCGGCCGTCCTAGGTGTCGTTCTAGTGCTCCATATGATGGGACTTCAATTTTAAGTAAGTCATCTAATTTTGCATAACTTTACGGATTTACCCCAAAACTTTTAAAATTCACATCCGTACGGTCATACCGTTATCCGTAAGTTTGTACCGTTGTCGACCGTACGGTCGTACCGCTGTCTTCTGTACTATCGTATCACTGTCGTCTGTACGATCGTATTACTACCGTCTGTACGGTCGTATCGCTATTGTCCATAATTACTGTTCATGACTGTGATTACTGTTCATGACTGTGACTTTGGTTTTGTCAAATCATCGGCAAGCCTTCAGTGATATTTTAGAAATACTCCGGCGATATCTCTGGTGGTCAGAGTTACTGTTTTTGTGGCTGACCTTACTGTCCTGCTGACTGGCTTTACTGTTCTTGTCACTGACTTTGTTGCTCTGATGGTTAATTGTTTCCCACACGTGTCCACGGTTCATGACCTGATCACATGTCCACATCCATATACATCCATCCAAACGATCCCTTGGCATTATTCACACTTGGCTCCAAGTGTCATGGTTCTAAACTTATTTCACACATGTACTAAACAATTACTACTTCCTTGGCCGTTTGTCTCTTTTGTCTTCTCAAATCGATTCGTATCGATTCGAACGTCAATCCAAGAATCTCAACTAACTCCCTCGTACATTTGTTGTTGGTTTAGATTTCTCTCTAGACAGATGTGTCTCATTAATCTTTTAAGAAAGTTTCATTGAGCCACTTTCCTTTTTCTTCGAGTTTTGGTCGTATGCTTACTACGGTCCACGTATATCCATGTACATCCCACGTACCGCTGCTATACGTACCGATAATTTTGGTACGGTGTGTTACACTCCTTTAGTTAAACAAAAATAAGGGAAAGGTAAAGCAACAAGAAAGACATCAGCCTCAAAAACTGTAGCAAAACGCATGGTTCCCTGCTCTAATATAAGGACTAGAGGTACAAGAAATCTCCTTCAAAGCACTAGCCTACATAAATTCAATGTGGATCGCTCCCAAAACCACCCACGCAAGCAACTTTGTACTGATTTGGCTCGGCCTGTACTTTGAACTGGGGATGTTCCTAAACCAAATATGGTTGTAAATTCTTCTGTGTCTCGTATAACAGCTGCTCATAACGAGGTGGTAGATTTTTGGTCCCCACCAACTCCTCTTCCTTAGTAACTGTGAGTTGGAACTGTCAAGGTATGATAAGCAACCTTACAGTATGTCGTTTGTTAGAGATACATCATGCAATCTCCCCAACCTTTATGTTTCTAATGGAAACTAAAAACTTTGATGTTTATATTGATGAGAAACACCTTAGTATGAGTTTGTTAAAAAGGTCATTGATCTTCCCGCGGGCTTTAGTGGAGGTTTGACCCTTCTCTTAAAAAGGGCCTAAATGGTACAATATTAGCCTCATCCCCAAATTTTATTGATGCTGAAGTCGTGTACAAAGGGAAGTCCACTCTCATCAATATCATTTATTGACCACCTCAACAGGAAAACAGAGCATCCTTTTTAAATTTCCTCACAAAGCTGGGAACTACTCGCCAGGATCCATGGCTTCTAGAGCATCCGCATTGGTGAGAGACCCATTAAGTCTTTCATCAATATAAAATTATTATTTTCGATGTAGAGAAAATTGAGAACATCTCCTTAATTTTATATGTCCATTGGTGAGAAACTAATTGAGTTTCTCATCAATATAATATTATTATTTTAGTATAATTTAATATTTTGTGTAATTTTAATATATAATTTAAAAATATGCATAATGGAGCTTGTTAAATAGCTAATTTTATTTTATGATTTATAGAAAAAATATAATAATAATAATAATATATAAACTATTCAATTAATAATTAAAGTTTTTGTGAGTTTTGATTTATTACAAAAAAAATCTGAACCAATTATGAAGTGTCATGTGTCAGATGTGAGACTATCTCATGAGTCTCTCAAAGGTTCTCAAACGAGAACCGATTCTCAACAATTCTCACTATTTTTATTAAAATAATAATATTATTTTAGTTTTCATATTTTTTAATTTAGAGAACCCCTATGAGAAACTAGCAACGCGGATGGTCTTACGGGTGATATCAACGATATCCTAGAAAACTCAGAGAAAATCGGGGGTCCTCCTAGATGGGAAGGTTTCCTTTTATGCCTTTCATAGTTTTGTCTCTCAACGTAAACACTCCGGAAACTGTCTCTCATGGAGAAGAACTCGTTACTCCCACTTCATCAAATCTAGATTGGACCGATCTTTATCTAATTGTGCTAGGATGGAAGCCTTTCTCTCTATTCAGTGCAAATACCTCTGCTTTGAGGGCTATGACCACCGTCTGGTTGTCACCTCCCTTAATGATTCTTTCAGGAAAAAGAAGGGAATGTTCCATTTTGATATAAGATTGGTAGAGAAGGAAGACGTCTCAAAAATCATCACTAACACTTGGATCTCTGGCCATGAGGCTTCTGTTATCTCAAAGCTCAATGAATGTAGAAAGAAATTTATCCAATGGGCTAAAGAGAATCAATCGAACATCAAACGCCCTCATGAAGGATCTACAAACCTCTGTAGATACTGCATTATCTTCCCAATGTCCAGACCACAAAAAAATTGCTGAGCTAGTCCTCATATCAACCATTTTTTGTTTATGGATGATACTATGTTCTTTTGCAAATCAAGCTCCTCATGTTGCCTTACATTACTCTACATCTTAGCGGCCTATGAAAAAGTCTCGGGACAAAACATCAATCTTTTTAAATCTTCTATCACCTTCTCCTCCAAAACTCCCTTCGGAAACCAAAAGTAGGATAAATATTGCCTTTCAAATTGAACAATAAAGTGGGAAAGGCAAGTTTCTTGGAATCCCGGAGCATTTTTGTCAAAGAAAGAAAGACATTATCTCCACCATTGTGGACAAGATCCGTCAACGTGCTCATAGTTGGACGTCTTGTTTTCTCTCGGGAGCCAGGAAGCAAGTCTTCCTCTAAGCTGTTCTCTCTGCAATGCCCTCACATGCAATGTATTGTTTTAAGCTCCATACATCACTTTGTACACAAATAAACTCCATATTCACATGGTTTTGGTGGAATGACAAACTGGAAAAGAAGAAGATGTGTTGGGCTGCATGGGACAAGAATACAAGACCTAAATTTGATGGAGGTCTCGAATTAAGAGATCTAGAAACTTTCAATGATGATGTCCTCACCAAGATAAGTTGGTGTATCCATTGTAATCCACACTCCTTACTAGCTAAGGTTCCTTTGGGCAAGTATTGCCACTCCTCCTCCTTCATGGAGTGTAAAGCACCATTGTTGGCTTCTCATGGGTGGAGAGGAATCCTTTTAGGTATAGTCCTACTAAAAAAGGGTCTAGGATGGTCAACTGGGAACGGTGAACAAATTAACGTATGGCGGGATCCTTGGACATCCCTTGACCAACCAACCACGCCTGTAGGAACACCAAAATTCTACGAATCACTCCCTAAAGGTTAGTGATCTTATTTTCCTTACCTCTCGGGAATGGAATGTTGAGGCTATTCGCCTCCATTTACCTCAGTATGAGGCCTCGATACGTGTATCATTCTAAGTCTCTACCCTTTACAAGACTCTTTGATGTGGCTCCCGGAAAAATCGGGTTCTTACTCCAAAAAATCAGGCTACAATTTGGCTAAAGCCAAAACCTCCTCTCAACTTCCTATGGAATTTAATTGGCATAAACATTTATGGAAAGTATCCACTGCCCCCAAGATCAAGACGTTCCTCTACAAAGCTGTAAGCGGCGCTCTCGCTGTCACTTCAAATCTTGAAAAAGAGGCCTTGATGCCTCTATGGCCTGTAAACGATGTGGGAAAGCTGGAGATGAATGCAACCTTTTCATGCATTGCCTTTTTGCAGCAAGTGTATGGGAACTCACTCCATGCCTCCATAAATCAGATGGAACTGCTATTGTCTCCTTCCTGCAGCTCCTTGTTGCCTGATATATCATGGTTTTTACCCACTTTTAACCATGATATAAGTCCTTTTTGTTGAGTCTTTTCTTTAGTTTTAGAGTCTTTCAGGTTCTTTTCAAGCTATAGGCGCATATGGAGCTAATTGGAGGATTTGGAAGCTTTTGAAGCAATCTGGAGTTGAAGCCGTTCGGGAACAAGCTCAGCATCGATCGACACTGAGGAGCATCGATCGACACCATTCGTTTGGGAGAACCATGACCAAAGAACCTAGCATCGATCGATACCACTTACAACATCGGTCGATGCCAGTGACCAGAACGCGAAACAAACCCCAAGATTTTCCAGAAGTTTTCCTTATTTTTCGAGATAACTCCAAAACGTTTTGATTAGCTATTTAATTAGGTTTGGCAGCCTCCAAAAAGATACTTTGTGATTTTTGGAGATAGAGTTTTCTGCAATTGAGTTTTTGGAGAAGAATTCTAGAACCTCTTTGTATTCTTACTCTATTTCATTATTTTATGATATCTATTCTATTCATGATGTTTATTGTATTCACCATGTCTGAGTAGATTCCCTGTTAGGATTAGGGTTGCTTAAAGGTATTTGATGAATTATTAGATCTGGATTAATTTTTAGGGAATAATCTATAGAGCTTTTCACCTAGACTTGAGATTAATGCTGATTCTAGCCTCGCGAACTAGAATCTGATGTTAGGTTGTTTGATTGGCACGAAAGTGTGATTGATTGCATGATCTAGTGTTTGGTGAGCAAAAGCCCTATTCGCAAAGAAATTTGGTTTAGGGATTTTGTGAACAATTGAACTCGAACTTTAATGCTTGTTTAAATTCATAGAATTTGCAAAGAAATTTGGAATTCTAGGTTTAGGCATAGATAGTTTGCGCAACGAAAGTTGGTTTACTTTACATCTGTGTTTCAAGTTTGAAAGTGGAGCTTAATATATTCCTGACAATTCATTTGATTTGATAATTCTGATTTGCCTGCAAGTTTCCCCAAGCCTAGCGTTTTCCCCCACTGAATTACTACCTGTTTTAATTGTTTTGCTGTTCTTAGTTTCATCTATTTTGCTTAGCTTAATTCATATTTCTAAATCTATTGAGTGTTATCTTGAGTCCTTGTGGATTGACCCCTAAAATACTATAGCGACTGCTTAGATACTTTAGGGTATTAGATTTGAGCATATCACTGCCTCTCAAACTATCAACCTACCACCTACTTGACTTACTTCTTTCCCTGTGTTTCTTTGGGTACTCTGGCATATGTGGAAAGGTAGGAATTGTTTGGTTTTTGAGGATCGTAGTTTCTCATCTGAGGAGATAGTTTCCAAGGCCATCCTCGATGCAAAATCTTGGACTGCTACTCAATTGGTACCAACAGCAAAACAGAGAACTACCCAACCTTCCCATGTTCCTCCCATTAGAATTCTACAAGCTACATGTTTTGTTGATGCTACGTGGAATGCGATGTTTGGTAGTTGTGGTATATGCTGCTTAATCGACAGCCCTACTTTCCCTGCCCCGATACAGTCTACGGCTTCTCGGAACTTTGTCTCCTCTGCCCTTGTGGTAGAAGCATTAGCTATGTGCGTTGCGATCAAAGTGGCGGTCTCTTCGCTGGCTCCAGAACCTCAGAAAATTTGCTCAAATTTGCAAGTTCTTTTCTCGATGATAAGCTCTAACAACATTGTAACAGAGCTTCGCGTTGTCTTGTTTGATATTGCCCAGCTCAGTGCTGTATTTCCTTTTATCACATTTTCTTTTGTTAATCCCCGTTTCAACACTGTTGTGGATGGCTTACCTAAGGCGGCCCTACTTGCTTCTAACAATTCCTCTATTCTTCGAGTTTAAGCTACTTTATCCTAATTAATCTATCGTTTTTGTTATAAAAAGCCGTCAAATTTGTCGTTCATTGGAACATTATTAACGCTATATTTGAAGAGAAGGGATTCTATTGGAGATGGTCTAAAACAACTTGTCTCTTGGACATTAGGCGTATATGGTTGAATAAAGTGGTAGATGCATTTATCATTCTAAAATATCATAAGACTTAAAATAAAACACCAAAACGCACAATCCAATATAAACCAAATCATGAAATAAAATAGAGAGAAAAGCAAAAATAATATTTATTAAAACACTAATAATCTATCCACTATAAGAAAACATAATGAATTCTTACCAAATTTCCTACGAAAAATTTGGATATTTTCTACCATTAACCTACGATTTTTTGACGAAAATCTAAACTAATTGGAAATGGTAGGAAATTTTCTACGAAAAAAGATCTTGAGAAATTGGTAGATAATTTCCTACCAATTTTCTACAACACAAATGTTCGTAGGAAATGCCGTAGGAAATAGGAAAGAATTCGGTTGGAAAAACCAATTGTTATTTTGGTAAGAATTTCGTAGAAAATAATCCTACAATTTTCCTATGTAAAAAAAATCCTACCTTTTTTCTATAAACCAATATAATATTATCTAATTAACCTGCAAATTTCCTACCAAAGCTGTAAAACCTAGATCTATATGACCTGATTTCTCCAGATTCATTTTCCCTCCTCTCACCCCCCACCGATTATTATACACCAAACCCCAAATCCATTATTCCTTACTAACACGTCAACGTTTCTTCCAATCAAACTCCACAGAAGATGAAGGAGTCAATGGCTGTAATACTCCAATCTACATACTCTCAAATCTACCCTACTCCAAAATGATCCACTTTACTCCTCCCTCTTAATAAGACTTTCTTCCCCCAATTTACCCTTAGATGCCAGCCAATCAAAAATCTCCATATCTCGTCCAAAGAAATCACACCACATTAACTCCTCAAACCCAAAACCCCCAAATTCGAAAGCTCTGTACGACGCTCGATTTTGATTCGATTCTTCAATTTGATTGTTTTGATTCTTCAATTCTTCAACTATTCCATTCCCAGCCATAGCCATTGTTAATCCGTAGAAGCTCTTCGATGCGGTTGTCCTAATCGTACCTAGAGCTCGATCCCGATTAGAGCTTGAAAGCTTTGTCGTCCACTGTAACTCGTATTTGAGCTTGAAAGGTGAGTAGTCGAATTCAGTTTGTATCGAGTTTGTAGAGCATGAAGACAGTAATACATTGTCAATATGGAGGGCATTACGAGTATAAGGTAGATGATGGGTGTCGATGGGTGTCTAATAAACCTAAATTGATAGCATTAACGTTTAAGGATGAAAATGAGATAAATTATGCTATGTTTGTTGATTTGAAGCGAGACTAGAAGCAATGAGATAAATCGATTATCAAGTGAAGATAGTTAGCTAAGATATTTAGCAAAGATATTTAGCATGTGGGCTCCTAAGTGGAGATATTTTTGGAGTTAGCTTCTCATGAAAGTTTGTATTACTTAGCTTAGAAGAAAGCTTAGCACACCAAGGTTGAATAAGCCCTTGTAAAAAACGTGTATATGTGTGTGTTGTATGTTGTTAATAATTAAGATCACATAAGAAATAAAAATATCTTGCTCTCTCTTTTTTCTTTGTTCTTACGAAAATAAATCAACAATCAAAGAAGGGTTTGGTCTTGATATATCAAGCTCGTTTACTTAAAATTCCTACATGGTATCAGAGCAGGTTTGCTCTTGAAGAATCATTTCCGCAAAGCTATTCCATTGAAATCGACTCAAGCTGAAGGACATATCAATGGCAGATCAGAAACAATTCATGTTACCAGTTGTTATTAAAAGGAGCAACTATATATTGTGGTCTAGGACCAAAAAGACGGCACTAAGAAGCCGTGGCCTGTGGGAACATTGTTTAAGTGACCATGGGGAGACAATTGAAGATGTAGCGGATGAAGGAGAAGTAGAGTCTCAAGCTTCATTCCATGTCCGTGAAGGAGAAGTGGATTCCAAGTGGATCCAAAAAGACCAGCTTGTCTTGGATATTCTTCAGAGCTAATTGGAGCAATCTATTTTAGCCTCTTACTCTTATGTAGAGACAGCAAAAGAGTTGTGGGATACTCTCCAAGGTGTTTATGGAAACATGTCTAACCTTAGTAGAATATTTGAGGTTAAGAAGGCGCTAGCTGATCTCCAACAAGAGGAGAAAGCATTCAAAGATCTCTTTGGTGATTTTAGAGGACTATGGGCAGAGCTGGAGATGCTTAGGCCACCTACTCTTGATGCTAGAGAGATGAACGAGAGGCGTGAATAAGACCAAGTTTTTGGTTTACTTCTCACGCTGAATAAGTCCTACCAAGGGCTTATTTATCACATTCTAAGGTTTGATAAACTCCCTATCTTAAACCAGGTGTGTATGATGATCCAAAGAGAGGAAGGATCAAGAGGTCTCTTTAAAGGGACAAGCGAGATTGCCCACATGAGTAAGGGTAGAGAAGTTGCTAATATAAGCAGAGGTGATTATCAACCCGAGAGGTGGAACATACGGTGTGAACATTACCAAAGGAAGGGTCACACCAAAGAAAAGTGCTGGACTCTCCATCCTCATTTGATGCCTAAGAGTATGAAAGACAAAAGTAAAACATCAAAGGGAAATATAGGAGGTGTTTCTAACAACAATGATGATGTTGTTAGGAAATCTGACTTAGATGCTCTCATTAGGAGTATTGCCAAGCTTTATGAATCTGGAAAGAGCTTTCTTGCATCCATAACTCTTAAACCGGTTATAATTGATTAAGGGGCTTCTCATCATATGTTTAGTGACAAAGAGTTTTTGTCAAATGTAAAGCCTCATAATGGGGAGGTTAAGATAGCAAATGGACAGGATATTAAGATTAAAGGGATTAGAGACTTAGAGTTATTTAGCAAAAATACTAAAGCTCTCTTCATGCACAAGTTTGAGTCTAATCTATTATCTGTTGGAAAAGCAAATAAAGATTTAGATTGCTTGGCTGTGTTTGCACCTCATGATGTATGGTTTCAGGACATTAAATCGGGAAAGACCATTGGAGAAGGTTGCACCAAAGATGGTCTCTATGTGTTGGATTTTTTGAACAACAAGCAACCTGTTGTAGAAGCGAACTTGGCTTCAGATTCTCAGATCTCTAGCTCAAGATGGCACGCTCGCCTTGGTCACCCTCACTCCAAGGTTCTTAAGCTGGTCATGCCAAATCTGATTCAAGATGATCAAGTTTGTGAGGCTTGTGTTTTGGGAAAACAGTGTAGAACAGTTTATCAAGACTCATCCACTATGTATAATGAATGTTTTGAAATAGTTCACACTAAAGTATGAACAACCCCATGTATTTCCAAAGAACAATATAAGTACTTCATTTCCTTTATTGATGAGAAAAGTAAATATACATGGGTTACTCTTCTGCCCTCCAAGAGTCATGATTTTGAGGCATTCACCAAGTTTTACAACTATGTGGCAACTCAATACAAGACAAAGATCAAAATATTGAGAAGTGATAATGGTGGAGAATACTTGAACAATCAGTTTAGAGAATTTGTGAGCAGCCATGGGATTGTTCATAAAACATCTTGTACGTACACCCCTCAACAAAATGGAGTGGCTGAACGCAAGAATCGACACTTAATGGAAGTGTCTAGAACTATGATGTTTTATAAGGGAGTTCCAAAGAGTTTTTGAGCAGATGCTGTGATGACAGCATGTTACTTAATCAACAGATTGCCAACAAGGCAATTAAATGATATATCTCCATATGAGGTACTCAACAAATCCAAACAAGTTATGGATCATCTTAAAGTATTTGGTTGTGTTTGCTTTGTTTTTGTACCAGATAGTTTGAGAAACAAACTTGAGGCAAAGAGCATAAGGTGTATGTTTATTGGTTACTCCACTACTCAGAAAGGTTACAAGTGCTATGATCCTGAGGCCAAGAGGATGTATGTATCTAGAGAGGTCATATTTGATGAAGAGAAGGGATTTTTTGAGAAGAAGAATTGAGACAGTTTAAAGGATCTCACATCTTCCGTTGATAGAGCATAAGTATTACGAGCCTTGATGGATGGTCTAACTACTCTTGCTGGTCCAAAAGAATCTCCAATATCTATTAGAGAAAGCGATCAAAGCACACCACATGATGATAATGGGGAGAATGAATCTTTGAGTGAAGAACACATTGATGAAAGGGATATTAATGATGAAAAAGTATCTCTAGAATCAGTTGAGGATAGTGGAGAGGAGGAAGTAACCTTAGACGACTCAGAAGAAACCGATCTTGAAGATGAAGAACCTTATGTTGCTCCACCTTTAAGGAGAAGTGAAAGAATAAGGAAAAATACAAGAGTCTACTACAACAACAAAGCGGTTGCTCATCCAATTCAAGATGTATGTTCCATTGCTTCACTTCCAAGTAAGCATCAAGCCTTCTTATCTAAAATTGATCAGCACAAAATACCAAACTCGTATGAGGAAGCGTGCTTGAGTGAAGTTTGGGTAAAGGATATGATAGAAGAGTTGGAGTCAATGAAGAGAAATGAAACGTGGGAGTTGGTTGAGAAACCAAACAAGAAGAAGCTTGTTGGGTGTAGATGGGTGTATACCATAAAATACACAAGTTCAGGAGAAATAGAGAGATATAAAGCAAGACTTGTTGCCAAGGGATATACACAGAAGTATGGAGTGGACTATACTGAAACATTTGCTCCGGTTGCCAAGCTCCATTCAGTAAGAGTTCTTTTATCCATTGCTACAAACCTGTCTTGGGATCTTTGGCAAATGGATGTAAAGAATGCTTTCCTCCAAGGCACCTTAGAAGAGGAAGTGTATATGATACCTCCTGAAAGATTTGAACAAGGAAACAAAGTGTGTAAACTTAAGAAGGCTATTTATGGACTCAAGCAATCACCAAGAGCTTGGTACCAAAAGTTAAGCACATGTCTTCTTGAAGATGGATTTAAACGATCAGAAGCTGATCATATGATATGCTCAAAATAATACCCTAAGGATACTAAAGCAGTGGCTGCAGTATAGTAGGGGTCGAACCACAAAGACTCAGAGAATCACACAATAGATTTCAAGAATCAAATTACGCTAAGCCAAATCAATCAAGCGAGAATATAAATATGCAGAATTAAAAGATGTAAAATCAATGGAGAGGATATAGGTCTAGGGTATTTCTCAGGAAATCAAGGAATGCAGACAAATCAATCAACAAGGTTCAGGTTAAGCACTGTTCTCGAACTCAAATCACTAAGATATAATTAACCAACTTTCGTTGCGAAAACTATCTAAGTCTAAATCCTAGAATTCCAAATTTCTTTGCAAATCCTAAAGATTTAAACCAGCTTTAATGTCCAAGTTTGATATGTTCACAAAATAATTAAACCAAATTTCTTTGCAGATAATTATTTTGCTCACCCTAGGTTATGTCAGGTTATCAATCTCACTTTCGTGACTAATCAACAATCCTAAAATCTATATTCCAGATTCGTCAACCTAGAACTAGCCTTGAGGACAACCTATGGTGAAGAACTCAATTGATTATGAACCCTAACAGATCAATCTATCTAACAAACCATGAAATCCTTAATGAGAAAACCCTAAACCTAAAAGGGATCTACTCAGACATGCAGAATGAAGCAAACAACATGATTGAATAGATCATCAAAGTAAGAAATAACAAAGGGTTCGAAATCTTCTCTCCCGAACAGAGTTTCAGACTTGTCTCTCTCAAAAGCAAAAACTAGAATTAAAGTAAAATAATGCATAGAATAAAGCTTAGCCTAAACAGGTGGCTGAAAACCCTATTTATAAGTCTAAAACACGTTCTGGGCTTTCTTGTAAATAATAAAGTCTTCTGGGCCAAAAAGCAGATTCTTCTAAGTCGTAGAAAGTCGCGTTTTCCTTTCCTGCAGTCGGCATCGATCGATACCAGCTGGTATCGGTCGATACCAGGACAATTCTGGTGTTTGCCAAACTGGACTGTCTTCACGAAAACTGGCATAACTTTTGATCGCACCGTTGGAATGGCTTCAAACCACTTCCAAATGAAAGCTAATCCATTGATATATCTCGTGTCCAAATTTGAGCTCAATCCATCGGTGGAAACGTCTTCAACGAATGCCACAAAGCTCCAGAATGCTCTAAAAACTCCAATTAAGCTCCAAACATGCTAAAACCTGAAAAGACTCTAAAAGACTACGGAAACAATAGAAAGACTCGGTAAAAAGGACTTATATCATGGTCTTAAATGGGTAAAAACCATGATTTATCATCATACATTATTCACAACTAAAGGAGAGAAAGGTATGGTAGTGATTCTTATCTATGTTGATGATATAATAATCACGGGTGATGATTGTGATGGTGTTAGGCGGATCAAAGACCTCCTTAAAGCTTCATTTGATATTAAAGATTTGGGAGAACTCAAATACTTTCTTGGTATTGAGGTTTGCAAATTCGATGATGGATTATTTCTTACTCAAAGGAAGTATGCACTGGATCTCTTGGAAGAAACAGGAAAGCTAGGATCTAAATCAGCTATAACTCCGATTGAAGAAAATTATAAGGATGAACCTGAGGGGGAGATAGTTGTGGATGTAAAACAATATCAAAGGATGGTGGGTATGTTAATCTATTTGACTCTTACCAGACCAGATATTTGTTTTGCAGTTAACCAAGTGAGTCAACACATGAAAGCACCCACTGAACACCATTGGAGAATGGCGGAGAGGATCCTAAAATATATCAAGGGTGCACCAGGGAAAGGTGTATGGATGGGTTGCAATGGTAACACATAAATTATTGGCTATTGTGATGCAGATTGGGCTGGAGACAAGCTTGATAGGAAAAGCACAACTGGCTATTGTACATTTGTTGGAGGGAACCTAGTAACTTGGAAGAGTAAGAAACAAAAGGTTGTCTCAAGATCAAGTGCAGAGGCTAAGTATAGAGCCATGGCAAACATGACTAGTGAGCTAATGTGGCTTAAGAGTTTTTTAAAATATCTTGGAGTAGAACAACTTGAGCCGATTATGTTACATTGTGACAATCAAGCAGCAATGCATATTGCCACTAATCCGGTGTTTCATGAGAGAACTAAATACATAGAAGTTGATTGTCACTACATTAGGGAGAAGGTTCAAGAAGGAACCATACTCCTCTCATATGTGAAGAGTTTAGATCAGATTGCAGATGTGTTTACTAAGGCAACAACCTCTAAAGTATGCAATGAGCTTCATGGCAAGATGGGCTTAATGGATCTCCATAGGCCAGCCATCTTGAGGGGGAGTGTTGATTTGAAGCGAGACTAGAAGCAAGGAGAGAAATCGATTATCAAGTGAAGATAGTTAGCTAAGATATTTAGCAAAGATATTTAGCATGTGGGCTCCTAAGTGAAGATATTTTTGGAGTTAGCTTCTCATGAAAGTTTGTATTACTTAGCTTAGAAGAAAGCTTAGCACACCAAGGTTGACTAAGCCCTTGTAAAAAACGTGTATATGTGTGTGTTGTATTTTGTTAATAATTAAGATCACATAAGAAATAAAAATATCTTGCTCTCTCTTTTCTCTTTGTTCTTACGAAAATAAATCAACAATCAAAGAAGGATTTGTTCTTGATATATCAAGCTTGTTTACTTAAAATTCCTACATTGTTGCTTGATAGAATTCGATGGAAGCTTGGTATAGAGTTTGCAATGGAAATTGAGGTTGATTTACATTCCGCTGACAGTGAAACCTCCGATTGCTTCATATATCTTCGATGATGATGATGTTGATGGGTTTCTATCGACAATTCACAATGAGCAACGTAGAAGTCCTTTGTATGTGGAATTAAGTGAGTGCGTTGAGGAAGTATTAAGAAGCAAGGTTGGGAGTTCAGTTGGTGTGAATTATGAAAATAATGAGTCAAATCCCACAGTTAATGATGAAGCGATAATACTTTAAGGCGCAGAGGAAGTTGATGAGGGAATGAATGCAGAGGAAGTTAATGAGGGAATGAATGCAGATGATGTTGATGATGGGTATGGTGAAGATGTTGGTGTGCATAAAATTATAGAGGTACCATGTAATGAAGAAGGAAATAAGTCTCTAAAGATGTGGGAAGATGACACATGTTTGGAACTGGAACAAGAGTTTGTGAAAAAGGAACAAGTGCAAGAGTTAGTGGCTAGAGCGGCACATAAGGAATGTTTTGAGTACATTATCGTAAACTCTGATAGGTGGAGATATGTGGTAAAATGTCGTGAGAAATAGTGTAAGTGGTCTTTACGAGTGGCCAAGCCTCAAAAATCTAATAAAGTGAAATAGTCAGTTAGAGTATACAGGAAGTGCCATGCTCTCTTGCTACTACCAGCACAAGTACTAATAGAAGGAGAGGTACACTACAATTAGTTGCATCTGTTGTGCATGAAGATTATCCAGAACTATTGGAGACACCTGATGCTAAAGGTCTCATTAGTCTTGTACAGGGATAACTGAATGTGAAAGTGTCATACTCAACTGCTTTGAGAGGCAAAACATTAGTTGTAATCCAGAAAAGAGTTACAAGTTGTTGCCTTCTTATCTGTTCATGTTAGAAAATTTGAATGAAGATACTAAAACAAGTTACCAGTTGGATGAAGAACAAAGGTTTGAGTATGTATTCATTGCGTTGGGAGCTTGCATTGAAGGGTTTAGGTGTATGTGGAAAATTCTTTGTGTAGATGCAAACTTTCTCACAAATGGTGGTGTGCTACTATTTGCTGCAGCCCTGGACCCCAATCATCACCATTATCCCTGATATATCATGTTTTTTACTCATTTTCAACCATGATATAAGTACTTTTACTGAGTCTTTTTATAGTTTTAGAGTCTTTTAGAGTCTTTTCAAGATGTAGGCACATCTGGAGCTAAATTGGAATTTTGGAAGCTTTTGAAGCATATTGGAGCTGAAGCAGTTCGGAGAACTGAACCTCAGTATCGATCGACACCTGCAGTATCGATAGACACCATCATCTGGAAGAAAGAAGATTGAAAGTCTCAGTATCAATCGATACCATTCACGGTATCGGTCGATACCAATAGTCAGAGCGCGCATTCTCCAGAAGACCCGAAGAAAAACAGAAGCTTTCCTTGTTTTTCCAATGAACTCCAAAGCGTGTTTTTAGATATATAATTAGGTTTTTTCAGCCTCCAGAGACACACACTTGATTTCTGGTGATAGAGTATTCTTGCAATTGAGTTTTGGGAGAAGAACCTTGAACCCTCTTTGTATTCTTACTCTATTTTACTTTATGATATCTATATTATTCATGATGTTTGTTTCATTCACCATGTGTGAGTAGATTCCTTGTTAGGTTTAGGGTTGTTTAAAGGTATTTGATGAATTATTAAATCTGATTCACTTGTTAGGGAATATCTATAGAGCTTTTCACCTAGACTTGAGATTAATGCTTATTCTAGCCTTGCGAACTAGAATTTGATGTTAGGTTGATTAATTGACACGAAAGTGTGATTAGTTTCCTGAACTAGTGTTTGGTGAGCAAAAGACCTACTCGCAAAGAAATTTGTTTTAGGATTTTGTGAACAATTGAACTTGACCGTTAATGCTTGTTTAAATTTATAGAATTATCAACAAGATCTTCGAAAATCTGCTGAAAAAGTACGGCGTACATCACCGCGTTGCCACACCTTATCATCCTCAGACCAGCGGACAAGTCGAAGTCTCCAACAGACAGATCAAGGAGATTTTGTAGAAGACAGTTGGCACTACACGGAAAGATTGGGCACTGAAACTCGACGACGCTCTTTGGGCTTACCGGACCGCGTTTAAGACACCACTTGGTACCACACCATTCCATTTGCTGTATGGAAAGACATGTCATCTTCCAGTTGAGATCGAGCACAAAGCAGCCTGGGCTACCAAGCTGATGAATTTTGACATCAAATCTGCTGCTCAAAGGCGTTTGGTTCAACTTAATGAATTGGATGAGATCAGACACTTCGCCTATGAGAACTCCAAACTGTACAAGGAAAGGACCAAAGCCTATCACGACAAGAAGATCCTTTCTCGCCACTTTGAACCGAATGACCAGGTACTTCTGTACAACTCTCGTTTACAATTGTTTCCTGGGAAATTGCGTTCTCGTTGGTCAGGACCCTTTACAATCAAGGAAGTCCGCCCACACGGTGCAGTAGTCTTGGTGAATGCTGAGGGAAATGAGTTCAGTGTCAATGGACAGCGGGTGAAACACTATTGGGCACAAGCCCCAATCCCAGATGGCCACATACTGCCTCTGGCTGAACCACCGGCCGCCTGACTAATCCCAATGTCAAGCTAAGGACATTAAACAAGCGCTTGGTGGGAGGCAACCCACTGGTGAGTCTGTACATAAGTTTTTCTTTTGATTTTTCGTTTTTGTTTTTGTCTTGTGTCTTCACGTGAAACAGGTTCAGACGACAAGCATCGATCGACACCTAGGGAGTCTCGTTCGATGCCGTAACCAAAGAAGAATTGTGCTGTTACGATGCGAGCATCGATCGATACTACTTACGGTATCGATCGATACCCAGCACCCAGGTAAGTCTTTCTATAAATCCCTCGGTTTTCTTCTTCACTCCCTCATTTCCCCCATCCATCGACGCCGCCGTTTCTCCCTAACTCTCTCACCATTTCTTCATTTCTTCATCATTTTACTCGATTTTACACTCTATTCCACTCGGATTTTTGCTCCCATTGTCATTTCATTGTTCATTCCTTTGATCTGCAAGGTAATACACTCAAATTACTTCCTCTTAGATTCGTTGACAGGTTCGGTTTCGGTTTCCTCTGTTGTGGAGTTCTTGCTCTGTTTCCTATCATCTTTCGCTCTAGGGGAATGGAAATGCTATGATAGGAATAGATTAGATATGCAGTGTTGGAGTAATATGCGGAATTCATTTTAGGTTGATAGAGTTGGATTGCGATGCCTCTATGGATATGTTTTGATTCTGTCTCGAGTATCGATTGATACCCTCTTGGTATCGGTCGATACCTGCGCTTATCTGATACATATGCTGATTTGCTATCTGTTTTCATCTTGATTATTCTCAGATGGCTCCCCGCAAGAAGGCACGTCAGGATGACGCCTCCAGTTCCAACCCACCACGCCGTGAGTTTAGTCTCCAAGATGAGGTGGAAGCATTATGTGGTTCGTCCTGGCATGCCGGTGTCGTGACTGCTTGCCTAACCAGAGATCGCTACAGAGTTCTTAAGGGCGGCTTCACAGACAACACGGGTCCTCAGAGCTTCTTTGAAGTTCACGTTAGTGACCTGAGAGCTGCGCCGTGACGTTCGCCATCTCCCTCTGCCACTGTTACTGCTGCTAGGCCTCCCTGGCCTAAGTTGGAAGGGAAGAAGATCATCCCGCGACGTGATTGGGCAGGCTTGCCTAAGGAGGAAACCGAGAGTGAAGCCTGCATCTATAGGCCTATAGCCGAAGAGTGGGACGACTACGACACTCTGTTCTACAACGAGTGGCTGCGCATCGTTATCGTCCCTACACGTTTCATCGATCCACACACTATGCGCCGTCTGGGTATCGACGTGGAGCTTTCAGACATGCTCGATAAGATTGGGTTGGGGACACTATACTCACGGTAGTATGACCTTTACCCCGACCTCGTTCGCCAGTTCCTCACCACAGCTCGAGTCTACTACATAGACGAGGTCCACCGCAACGCTTTGGAGGGCACTCTGACCTTCTTGATTTGTGGGATCCATTACAGACTGCCTATCCCTGATCTCTACGACATCTACGGTTTCGATCGCGATCTTCAGCAGGTAGCTCTGCCTCCTCAGTTTCATGATGTGCAGGCCTTTTGGAGACACATTGGTCTTGGAGCCTACCACTCTAAGACTACAACACAGATAGACGTCCGCCATTCGACTCTTCGTTGCATCGTCCGCATTCTGAGAACCACTCTACTCTGCAAGATAGAGCCGAACAAGCTGAGGATCTCAGAGCTGATCTTACTGTACAAGGCTATTGGCGACCTCATCCATGAGGATATATATGTGTGGCCCGAGTTGAACCTTGCGGTCAACATAGGTGCTCTATTTGCACACCATTTGGTCTCTTTGAAGACCAAACCCTTCTCCGGCCGCAACTACGCCACCGCTCGGAAGACTGAGTCAGTCAGCAGCCTCCTCACTCCCATCTTCGAGCATTTTGGCATCTCCACTTCAGAGTGCTCGATCGTCACAGCTCGCTCCCTCATGGATGAGCGGCACATGCAGCACATGCGTTGGATGAAGCCAACTCGCCGCTGGTGTCTCCCCACGAGAGACGGAGAGCTCTTTATGCAGCTCCCCAACCGCACTCTAACCTGCATCGGTGATGACCCATCTCAGCTGCATTTCGATCCAGATCCTAGCTTGCTTTCAGTTGCTCTGGCCACGCGTGTCTGTGCTCCACCCCGTCTCCCATCCACTCCTGTCGTTGCTGCTGCAGCACCCGCAGCTGACTTTGCTGGAAGTCAGCCTCGTCGTTCACAGCGTCACCAGACATCTGCTCCTGCTCCTTCATTTCCTCCACTACCGGATCTGCCGATGGAGACCGTCACTTTTCAGAAGTACGTCGTGGAGAGCTTACAGAGCATCTGGGCCGCTGTCTCTCGTTGCCGCTGCATGTCATCTACTGATGCCCACTACTCCACTCCCAGCCCTTCATCCCGTTATGCTGTCTCTGACTCTGATGACTAGTCTCTGTTCTCTGGGTTTCACGTTTTTTCCCTTTCCCTGTTTCTTTTCTTTTGTTTATCTTTTATTTTGAACTTTTCTATCTCATTGTCAGTACTCATTGAATTTATTGGCTATCTTATCATTCTGTTGCTTATAACTCGTGCTCTGGTGATCTAACAGTTTTCCATCTAACATTTGGTTTCCCTGGACACGGTTTTGAAGTTTCAGACTTAAAGAAAAAGGACCTTGGTATAGATCAATACGTTACTGACATCGATCAATACTCTGCACGTATCGATCGATACCGATTATCATATCGATCGATACCCACCCATTCCCACGATACTTTCGAGCCACCTTTCAGCCATTCTATTCTTATGCTTTCTTTTGCTTCCTCTAGGCTAGATAACACTGGGGACAGTGTTGTTTAAGTCAGGGGGAGGTAGTTACTGACGTTGTGTTTGTTTTTCTTAGAGTCAATCATTATTGAGTCAAATTTTGTTTTATTGAGTCAAAACCTGTTAGAGATTAATGCTTATTCTAGCCTCGCGAACTAGAATATGATGTTAGGTTGATTAATTGACACGAAAGTGTGATTAGTTTCCTGAACTAGTGTTTGGTGAGCAAAAGACCTACTCGCAAAGAAATTTGGTTTAGGATTTTGTGAACAATTGAACTTGAACGTTAATGCTTGTTTAAATTTATAGAATTTGCAAAAAAATTTGGAATTCTAGGTTTAGACATAGATAGTCTTCACAACAACAGTTGGTTTACTTTACATCTGTGTTTAAAGTTCAAGAGCGGAGCTTATTTCATTCCTGACATTTGATTTGATTGATAATTGTGATTTGCCTGCAAACTTCCCTAATCCTAGCGTTTTCCCACTGATTTACTACTTTATTTTAATTGTTTTGTTATCCTTGATTACATTTATTTAGATTAGCTTAATTCATAATATGGAATTTATTGAGTGAAAATCTTGAGTCTTTGTGGTTCGACCCCTAGAATACTACAGCTACTGCTTAGATACTTTAGGGTATTATATTTGAGCATATCAATCCCTTTGCCTTTGGTATAGTTGATGGTGAGAAGGAATGTAGTTGGAATTGGTTTTTCACTCAATTGAGAACTGTTGTACCAGAACAGCCAGAATTGGTTTTTAATACTGACAGAATTTAAGGTCTCATCAATGCTATTGCTGATGTGTATCCGAGTTGTGAACATGGGTTTTGTGTTTACCATTTGTCATAGAATGTGAAAGGAAAGGTTGGTGGAACTAGCAAAGAAACAGTTGCAACAAAATTTAGAGAAACGGCTCAGATTTATACACTGTCTGAATTTGATAAGGTGTATGAGGAATTCAAGATTAAGTATCAAAAAGTAGGTGAGTATTTGACAAAGAGTGTGAAAGTAAAAATTTGGGCAAGGTGTTATTTTGCAGGGGCTAGGTACAACTTGGACACAACAAATACTGCAGAATCCTTGAATAGTGTATTCAAGAATGCAAGGAAGTACTCTTTACTCCCTATGATTGATGTCATTGTTGCAAAAATTGCGGAGTGGTTTAACAGACACAGGCAGGAAGCAGTCAGTGGATCAAACACAAGGAAAATAGTACCTTTTGTGGAAAATGAATTGCACACTAACTGTAAGGATGGTGCAAGCTTAAGACTGAATATGTTGAACACCTTCTTGATGGAATTCAGTGTCATTGGACGTGATGGCAAACCATATTTGGTGGACTTGAGGAGAAAAACTTGTTCTTTCAAACGTTTTGATCTAGACATGTATCGTTGTGTCGCTGTGCTTGTATACATGAGTTGGGTACTCGAACGGTGGATATACATGTATACAATTTGTGTTCGAAATATTACACGGAACAGTGGGCATTGGTGTATTACCAGACAATTTATCCTGTCCTAGATGTAAGTGAATGGATGGTTCCTGATAATATACAGGCAATGTATGCTTTGCCTCCAAATTACCCGAAGCGAAAGAGTGGGAGACAACAAGAGAATCGATATCCTTCTGCTGGAGAAGGTCGGAAGAGGATAAAGAAGAGTAATAAGGTAGTTCCATGTCAAAACTTAGGTAAATGGTTTGTATGATATTGTAAAACTGGGACAACAAATTTGTGATAATTTAGTGATAATCTGTTTTATGTAAAACTGGGATAACAATTTGTGATACTCTGTTTTTAATCATTCCTTCATAATACTTAACATTAAAATGAAAACAAAAAAACTTCATAATACATAACATCAAAACCATGCAACCTTTTGATGGAACTCTCGACAAAACCAAAAAACTTGGATGATCCAAAAGCATTCTTCACACATGGATCCTCTTGCACCACCTTTGAAATCCTCATTCCAATCGTTTTCACAACCATTCAGTTTATCACACTTACAAGTGACGAGTTTTCTAGCATTAAATTGAGCTCGCTTCTTTAGGAACTGATATATCATGATTTTTACCCACTTTTAACCATGATATAAGTCCTTTTTATCGAGTCTTTCGAGTATTTCTAGAGTCTTTTAGAGTCTTTTCAGGAATTAAGCATGATTGGAGCTAAATTGGATTTATCGAAGTTTCTAAAGCACTTTGGAGCTGAAGCAGTTTGGGAGCCGATATGAAGCTCAGTATCGACCGACACCACAGTGTGTCGATCGACACTGACATTTGGAAGGAACGTATCTCACCATTCCTCTATCGATCGATACCGATAGCGAAGAAAGAGAATGCGCAAATCCTCAGCAAGTCCGAAGAAGAAACAGAAGATTTCTTTATTTTTCAATGAAGTCCAAAGCGTGTATGAAATCTATTTTATTCATGATGTTTGTTTCATTCACCATGTCTGAGTAGATTCCTTGTTAGGTTTAGGTTATTTAAAGGTATTTGATGGATTGTTAAATTGGATTGAATTGTTAGGAAAATCTATAGAGTGCTTCACCTAGACTTGTTATTATTGCTTATTCTAGCTTCGCGACCTAGAATCTGATATTAGGTTGATTAATTGACACGAAAGTGTGATTAATTTCCTGAACTAGTGTTTGGTGAGCAAAAGACCTATTCACAAAGAAATTTGCTTTAGGATTTTGTGAACAATTGAACCTGATCATTAATGCTTGTTTGAATTCATAGAATTTGCAAAGAAATTTGGAATTTTAGGTTTAGACATAGATAATCTTCGCAACGATGGTTGGTTGATTTTACATTTGCAAGAACGGTTCTTATTATATTTCTGCATATTATTTGAATGGCAATTCTGATTTACCTGCGAATTTCCCTAGGCTTAGCGCTTTCTCTCATTGATCTTACTACTTGTTTTTAATCGTTTTGTTGTTTTCAATTACATTTATTTTACTTAGCTTGGTTTATATTCTAAAATTTATTGAGTGATAATCTTGAGTCTTTGTGGTTCGACCCCTAATATACTACAGCTACTGCTTAGGTACTTTTAGGGTATTATATTTGAGCATATCAAATTTTGGCACCGTTGTCGGGGACTCTAATTTTGCCATTAGATTTCAGTTTAGAATTTCGACTAAGTTGTCGAGCATCGATCGACACCCTTCAGGTATCGATCGACACTCGTCTTAATCCCTGTTACTTACGTGCTTTAACTTCTGTGTTTCAGGTGTATGCAAAATTGTGAAACCAGAAGAAGCAAGAACAAGTAGGTGACTAATCTATCCAACAAAGAACTAGCTGATTTAGAGCGCACGATCAGAAGGCAAAAGAAGCAAACAGAGATGAACAAACCAATTGTGCTCGCTCGCGATGAGGCTGGGGTTTTGAGAGATCAGGAAGGTCATCTGAGTAATGACAAGGACGGAGGCTTGATGCAGAAGGGAACATCGATATCCCTGCACCGGTAGCCAACGCAGTTATCACACCAGCTGTGCGTGGGAATCTTGGGAATGCTCTGGTTAATCGCGCCAGGACGCTTAAGGAGTACAACATACCCGATCAGTTTTATGCCAATCGGTCTGCGANAACGAAGTTATCCCACCAGCTGTGCGTGGGAATGTTGGGAATGCTCTGGTTAATCGCGCCAGGATGCTTGGGGAGTACAACAGACCCGATCAGTTCTATGCCAATCGGTCTGCGATTTGTATTCTCACCTTTCAGAGGAATGACTTTGAGCTGAAGCATGCATACTACACTCTCGTAGGCCAGCATCCTTTTCATGGTCTTTCTCACGAGCATCCCTTGGATCACATCGAGAGGTTCGAAGATTTGGTCACTAGTATCAAGTACAATGGAGTGCCCAATGAGTTCCTCTCTGTAAGCTTTTCCCATACTCTCTTGTTTGGGATGCAGCTTACTGGCTGAAACAGTTACCTCCTGGTTCGTTGACTACTTGGGAGGAGACTAATAATGCGTTCCTGAACAATTTTTACGATGAGGCCAGATCTGAGGAGTTCAGGAACAAGATCTCCCAGTTTTCTCACGGAGCAACTGAGGCATTCAAGGCTGCTTGGGTGAGATTCTGATCCTATCAGAGAGATTGTCCTCATCACGGTTTCTCATAGGTTCGGTTGCTGGGTATTTTCTTCCGAGGGATCGATTGGAGGTACCAGATGGCTCTGGATGCTGCGAGCAATGGGAACTTCAACACGAGTTATCCTGAAGACGCTTATGTGCTGATTGAGAACTTGGCGTCTAACAATAGCACCAAGAATGCCGACTACGAGCGGAAGAAGCAGAATGGGAACGTCGACGGATTGCAGATTGATGAGGTACACGCGAAGCTGGATTCGGTACACGATTTTTTGATGGGCAAGCAACAGAAGGCAATACATTTTGCCGAAGAAGTCGAGAACATAGAACAAGGTGAAGCAGAGGATGTTAACTACATTGGTTGTAATGGTTTTCAGAATTCGTCTTACAACAGCGGTTTCGCCAACAACTCTCAGAGAGGAGGATTCAATTCTGACTTCAAACCCACAAGTTTCGGAGCGAATTCTTTTACTCAGAAACAGTTTCAAAACAGCAGATACACTCGCACTCGCGAATTCTTTAAGATTGTCTTCAAAGGACAGCCTTCCCCATGGAAACGTCAAGCACTAATCAAGATCCCTAACATCATTTATAAGAAGACTGTCTACAGCGGGTGCACCTGGGCCTTCCTTCCCTTTTCCTTTTATAACACTAGCTAGGAAATACAACACCGCCAACCTCATTCTATCTCCTCCCCAAGCCTTCATTGTCTTAAACTTCCTTTTCAAGGCAGCATAGGTAACCTTCTCCTTCTTGAAATGCTTGTCAACTAACTTGGAATTCCCAAAACTCTTATATCCTTCTGGATACGCATGACAATGTAATCCCGACAAGAGTGCGTGTTCTTTTAGAGAATACCTAATAGGAACACCTTTCACCACAAAACACGCTTCTCTTTGCTTCTCCACACACGCCGTGCGGAGGAGAAGCATCCACATGCTCATGGTCTTGTGAGTTCTCTCCCTTGGCATGTGAAAGAAGTGGCGAAATTGAGGGTGATCAAGAAACCAACTCAACTCATCAGGCTTAAGTACTTCCTCTAAAGTATCTACACACTCTTTTATATAACAACGGGTTATGATCTTCAATGGCTTCACATACTCACTGTTAGAGAAGTACAAATTGAAAGGTTGCATTGGTTCGAATTCATCCTCATCACCTACCTAAAATACACACAATTTTGCCTAGATCAAGCAAACTGGACATGCAACTTCAAAGGTTTCTTTTAATAAGCAAACTGGACATACAGACAAAAGATTAAGATTCGATGTGAACACTGTACTATCTTCTTCATTGCGACCTTCTTCTTCCGAGACCTTCTCAGTCTCTTCTTCCTCCATCGGTTATTCTACATGGTATGGTACTTCTTCTTCTCCGTGTTTTACAGCTGGAACAATAACTAACGCCTTTGAAACTTCTTCTACCATAGGAACAATAGCTAACGCATCTGAAATTTCTTCTCTCACCGGTGAAACTTCTTGTACCACCGGAGACGCTGTCTTCTTACGCTTCCAAGTATCCGACTTGTTTTGGTTTGGAGGCACTGGTTTCTTTTGCTTCGGAGAAACCGAATTTTTGTTCTTTGGCGAAGCCGATTTCTTTTGCTTCTGAGGTCCCTTTCGTCCGTACCGTGTCTCTGGCGGCATAATCTGAGAATTTCTACAATCCTTCTACGTAGTCTTCCTAGTTTTACCTAATCTGAGAATTTGAAACAACGAGGGAATCAAGGATAAAGAAAATCAAGAGAGCTTCTTCTCTTTTTACTGAACTTTGAAATCGGATCGAAATGTTAAAGATTTATCGTGAAATGGAGAGTGAAATGTTAGGGCTGATGAGGGAAAAATCGGGGAAGCAAACCGATTAATTAGACATAAACCGACTAAAATTTTTGGTTCTGATATCTGGTTTTTTACCCGATTTCAACCCGGATGGATCCGAATGGGTTGCATAATGGGTGGATAATAGGCGGTTGGGTCTATAAATTTGTGTAAAAACTATGGGTTTCTGATAATTTACACGTTTTTAGAATATAAAAAAAATACAACAAATTCGAAAATTGAGGAGAGTATATCAGCCACTTTATGTTTAACGAGGAGTATTTCAGCCATTAACTCGAAGATGAAGCTAAATGTTTTGGAAGAGCTGAAATGGTATCCATGTAAAGGTGCATAATCTGTTGGTTACATGTAAAGCACGACAACTGTTTCATCTGTCTTCCCAAAGGCTCACCAATCATCCTCCGACTGCTCAAATCTAGTTCGCAACTCTTCTCCTTCCTTCCCTTTCTATGGTGATTAGAAGTTTGGTGGGTCAATGGTTGAGATACTCCAATCTACATACTCTCAAATCAACCATACTCCAAAATGATCCACTTTACTCCTCCCTCTTAATTCGACTTTCTTCCCCCAATTTACTCTTAGCTGCCAACCAATCAAAACTCTTCATATCTCGTCCAATGAAATCACGCCACATTAACTCCTCAAACCCAAAACCCCCAAATTTGAAATATCCATATGACACTCGATTTCGATTTGATTCTTCAATTCGATTGTTTCGATTCTTTAATTATCAACTATTCCATTCCCAGCCATAGCCATTGTTAATCCGCAGAAGCTCTTCGAAGCTGTTGTCCCAATCGTACCTAGAGCTCGATCCTGATTAGAGATTGAAAGCTTTGTCGTCCACTGTAACTCGAATTTGAGCTTTAAAGGTGAGTAGTCGAATTTCAGTTTGTATCGAGTTTGTAGAGCATGAAGACAGTAATACATTGTCAATATGGAGGGCATTACGAGTATAAGGTAGATGATGGGTGATATGCTCAAATCTAATACCCTAAAGTATCTAAGCAGACGTTGTAGTATTCTAGGGGTCAATCCACAAGGACTCAAGATAACACTCAATAGATTTTAGAATATGAATTAAGCTAAGCCAAATAGATGAAATTAAGAATAGCAAAACAATTAAAACATGTAGTAATTCAGTGGAGGAAAATACTAGTCTTAGGGAAACTTGCAGGCAAATCAGAATTATCAAATCAAATCAATTGTCAGGAATAAATTAAGCTCCGCTCTCAAGCTTGAAACACATATGTAAAGTAAACCAACTGTCGTTGCGAAAACTATCTATGCCTAAACCTAGAATTCTAAATTTCTTTGCAAATTCTATGAATTTAAACAAGCATTAACGATTGAGTTCAATTGTTCACAAAATCCCTAAACCAAATTTCTTTGCGATTAGGTCTTTTGCTCACCAAACACTAGTTCAGGAAACTAATCACACTTTTGTGCCAATTAATCAACCTAACATCAGATTCTAGTTCGCGAGGCTAAAATCAGCTTTAATCTCATGTCTAGGTGAAAAGCTCTATAGATTATTCCCTAACAATTAATTCAGATCTAATAATCCATCAAATACCTTTAAGCAACCCTAATCCTAACAGGGAATCTACTCAGACATGGTGAATGCAATAAACATCATGAATAGAATAGATATCATATAATAAAATGAAATAGAGTAAGCAATACAAAGAGGTTCAAGATTTCTTCTCCAAAAACTTAATTGCAGAAAAACTCTATCTCCTCCAAAATCAGTCTGTCCTCTACGAGGCTCAAAAACCTAATTATATAGTTAATCAAAACGTTTTGGAGTTATCTAGAAAAATAAGGAAAGCTTCTGGTTTATCTTCGGGTTTGTTTCGCGTTCTGATCACTGACATCGACCGATACTGTAAATGGTATCGATCGATGCTAGGTTCTTTGGTCGTGTCTCTCCAAAAGGGGTGGTGTCGATCGATGCTTCTCAGGTGTCGATCGATGCTTGGCTTGTTCCCGAACTGCATCAACTCCAGATTGCTTCAAAAGCTTCCAATATTCCAATTTAGCTCCATATGCGCCTATATCTTGAAAAAAACCTGAAAGACTCTAAAACTAAAGAAAAGACTCAACAAAAAGGACTTATATCATGGTTAAAAGTGGGTAAAAACCATGATATATCAAGCATATTGAGGTAAAATTACTAACTACTGTAATGAGCATTGCTCATTTCATCCTATGCGCGATGCACCTTCGTACATAAATAATTATAACTACATGAACGAAAAAAATAGGCAAATGGATTAGGGCTTATGATAACGCTAAGCATATTCAACAAAACAGGTGGTCAGAGATGATGTATTGGCAAAATGCATGCATTATATTCAAGTGCTAAAAATATTTAGATCGTAAGCAAATTTTCAGTGAAGCGGGTTATTCGCTATTGCAGTCAAAACATAATTTAAAAAAATTAATATAAATAAGAATTTTCTATCTAATAGATTTATGCTCTAAATTAAGTTAGAGTTGTTGCTTTATTGGAGAAAGAAAACTACAAAAAAAAAATTAAGTTTTTTTTTCTATTTTCTTATATTAAATAAAAACGTAAAAATAAGATTTTGGGTTGGATTTTAATGTTTTCGATTGACTTGGACCGAATTTTGTTTTAATAGTGATGCGGGTTTATATAACCTTTTTTTTTAGATATCGCGACCCGCACCCGCAATGCCTTTTCCAGAATCTGCACCCGCAATGCCTTCTCCACAACTTTCACCCGCAATGTCTTCTCCACAACCTGCACCCGCAATGCCTTCTCCACAACCTGCACCCGCATAACCCGCTTCAATCAAAATTTGTATACGACCTATGTTTTACCACCGTCATGGCTAGCTAAATATTTTTACCCTACTTACACTAATCAATCAAAATAATAAGTTGTTAAACAAAAAAAAATTGACTAACGGTCAACGTTACTGTTCATCGTTGACCGTTAGTCAACTTAACCTCGGGCACAAATATTAAGAGTTGAAAGTTTTTTTTAGGAAAATTCAATAGTTCAAGGTTTTAACTGAGAACAAAAAAAAGTTGAAAGTTTAAGTTGGGAATTATTTACTTGGAAGTTTTTTATGAGATTTTCCTTAAATTTAATCGTAACTTATATACAAAAAATAGTTTGTTTCTGCCACGTATTATCTCACCACTAACATTTGTTTATTTTCGCGTAATAGATTAATTATTTGAATGAAACAATAATTAGCCTTGATTTTTCAGTTACCCTCACAAGTCTATTAGAAAAAATGTTGATATCCAAACTATTTATTTTACGGATATATGATGGTTTTTACCGTTGCTTATGGTACTTGACGATCTAAATAGAGGGTTCATCGACAGGAGTGTTAAGCGATTGCAAGCCTTCAATTTCCACATGCACAAGGCTTATGGCTTGAGTTCAATAATTCAGAGATATCTATAGGTAACGGCCGTCACATGCACGATATCCATACTTAAATCTCATCTGGATATTCTCAAAGCGTTATCAAATTGATAATGCAAAGTTAATTATTTTGAAAACACAATTACTGTATACCAATTGATCTACTATATATCTCATCTAGTTTGAGGATAAAAGGATGGTTTTTCATAAATTTTTTAACAAAGGTATCTTTATTAGAGACCNCAAAGAAACAGTTGCAACAAAATTTAGAGAAACGGCTCAGATTTATACACTGTCTGAATTTGATAAGGTGTATGAGGAATTCAAGATTAAGTATCCAAAAGTAGGTGAGTATTTGACAAAGAGTGTGAAAGTAAAAAAGTGGGCAAAGTGTTATTTTGCAGGGGCTAGGTACAACTTGGACACAACAAATACTGCAGAATCCTTGAATAGTGTATTCAAGAACGCAAAGAAGTACTTTTTACTCCCTATGATTGATGTCATTGTTGCAAAAATTGCGGAGTGGTTTAACAGACAAAGGCAGGAAGCAATCAGTGGATCAAGCTCTCGGAAAATGGTAGCTTTTGTGGAGAATGAATTGCACACTAACTTTAAGGATGGTGCAAGCTTAAGAGTGAATACGTTGAACACCTTCTTGATGGAATTCAGTGTCATTGGATGTGATGGCAAACCATATTTGATGGACTGGAGGAGAAAAACTTGTTCTTGCAAACGTTTTGATCTAGACATGTATCCTTGTGTCCATGCAGTTGCCGTTGTGCTTGAATACATGAAGTTGGATACTCGAACAGTGGATATACATGTATATGATTTGTGTTCGAAACATTACACATTAGAACAGTAGGCATTGGCGTACTACCGGACAATTGATCCAGTCCCAGGTGTGAGTGAATGGGTAGTTCCCGATAATATACAAGTAATGTATGATTTGCCTCCAAATTACCCGAAGCGAAAGAGTGGGAGACAACAAGAGAATCGATATCCTTCTGCTGGAGAAGGTCGAAAGAGGAGAAAGAAGAGTAATAAGGTAGTTCCAGGCCAAAACTTGGGTAAATGGTTTGTATGATATTGTAAAACGGGGACAACAAATTTGTGATAATTTAGTGATAATCTGTTTTATGTAAAATTGGGATAACAATTTATGATACTCTGTTTTTAATCATTCATTCATAATACATTACATTAAAATGAAAACCAAAAAACTTCATGATACATAACATTAAAATGAAAACCAAAAAATTGTATAATACATAACATCAAAATCATGCAACCTATTGACGGAACTCTCGACAAAACTAAAAAACTTGGATGATCTAAAAGCAATCTTCACACATAGATCCTCTTGCACCACCTTTGAAATCCTCATTCCAATCGTTTTCCCAGCCATTCAGTTTATCACACTTACAGGTGTAGAATTTTCTAGCAATAAATTGAGCTCGCTTCTCCAGGAACTGTTGAGAATCTTCGTAAAACAATACATATGGAAGGTTTGCATCAGCTAGTTTCCGTTTAACGCTTCTAACAAATTCTCTGCTTGGGTTGGTAAATTCTTTGTCGAAATCGTCTGTAGGATTCATAATCCTACGAAGGATGGCGTAACTATAAATAGCCACGTCATCGCCCTTAAGAGCAGAATCTCGAAGAGTTGAAAGGCTTCGATCCAAATCGCCTTCTCGGAAGAACTCTGAGAAATCCCTCATGAAGATGGTAGAAGCATTGTTTTTTCAAAACAACGAACTCTGAACGAATCTAGTGCAGATGGGAAAGGATGTGGCCAGTGAAGACGTAAAAAGAAGCAATCAATTAATGACAAAAATCATCATCTTCGACAATTTCACAGAAATGCTTACACGTCATTTTGAGCATAACCATATCACGGAAAGATTGTTGAGATACTATCAACAGAATAGTGTTTAGCATATCCAGTGGAAGATCTTCAAGTCTGCGTTCTGAAGATAAATTGTATTTAAACCTCTTCGAAGAAAAAAAAAGAATCGCCATCCTCAAATCTTTTCATTGTATCTTCTGGTTTGGTAAAACTGATCTCTCTCTTTCATCTCGTTTCCTTATTTATCTTCAAATTATAATATCTACTGAAGAGTGGAAGTGAAAGGTTTTCATTAAAAGTCACAACTTGATTGAATGAAGTGAAAGGTTTTCGGCGTCAGTGAGCAACTGAGCAGTCGTCATTAATTATGAAAGGACACATAACGTGATAATGTGATTATGACGACATAATGTGATTAATACTCAAAGTAACGAAGAAACAATATTTAATAAAACAAAAATATTTAAAAAAACAAAAATTTGTTTAATAATGTAATTACAAAAAAAATTTAGGTCATTATATAAGCACTAAATGTTATAAGAACTAATATAAATTTTTACTTGATTCCTGCTAACAACAAGACATCCATACACAACATCTCTTATACTTTTAAGATGACTTTTATAATGTTGATCAGATTTTGATCTATCTGAACGAAATTATGTTTAACTACACATATTATCCTATGAAACTATTTGCGCTGCATATATAAATCATTTAGTTTCTTGAAAACTAAAATATTTTTGTTTAAATTTGGTAAAACTCACAAAAACTAAAAAAATGGCAAAAGTAAAACTGTTTGTAAATTGGTAAAATAATCAGACTGGAAAAAACTATCGGTGCATCTCGACTGGTCAATTAGTCAAACAAGCGCACATGTGGTTCCCACAACACTCCAGCGATGCATTTTTGGCTGGTCAATTGTTTTCCCGCTTCTCTCTTTCTCCAAAATTTCAATCTTCTCTCTTTCCCCCCTTTTCTAAATTTTTTCGATATTTGTCAACATTTCTCACCGAGACTCCACTCATTTCTCAACCAATATTTCTTCAAAATCGAGAGGAGTCAAAGGTTAGCTTTTTTCGATAAATCTTAAATCTCGATAGTTTCTGGTAAATCATTTGTAGTCCTCATTATCACTTCAAATTTCAGTTCAATTTAGTCTATAAATTAGGGTACTTTTGTGTGTATATTTCTAGATCTAATTTGTCCTCTTGTGTTCTTCTGCTAGTAATAATGCCTATCAGTCCAGTGACCAGCTCCGAGTCAGAAGCAAGTTTGGATCCGTGTTGTTATGCAGATGGCGATTACGGTGTCCCCACAAGATGTTTTTGTGGCTAGCGTGTTAAGCTATTAGTGTCTACCATTCCGAAGAATCGAGGAAGAATATACTACCAATGCCCTATGAGTGAGGTAATATAGTTTTGTTTGAATATGTGAAGTGTTAGTAATATAATTTCGTGAAGTGTTTGTCAAATAATTTTCTTACAGCTTATGCGTAGGATGGTGATTGGCACCACATATCTAAGTGGTGGGATGATGCAGTTGATGAGGAGTTAATACTATTGAACACCCGCATTGGAGATGAGCTGAATAGATAGTCCATCCGACCTGTGGAGCACAGACAAGCAATTACTATCCCTAATACTGAATTGGAGGTAGTTCAAGTGTTAATCCTACAAATGCGTGATGAAATTAGTGAACTTAAGGACCGTGTGGCAAAGGCAGAAAACAAAATTCGTAGGTTACTGAACGTAAGGGCCAGCCCATAAAGGGTGATTGGCTTCGCTATGCTTTGTATGTATAAGATATGACATTATATTTCACTAGTATTGCTTGACTTTTATGTTTGTTTGAGTAGTATCGTATCATAGTTCTGACATGTAAAATTGGTAAAACTGTGATCGTTGTACACCTAGTAAATTGTTTATTCGGCTTTCTGAACTTAGTAAAATTTGTGAACTGAAATTCACTGATATCACAGATGTCCAAAAAAGTGCCAAAATAAGCGTCATACATGTCTTAAAAATGCATAAGCAAGAACAGGTTCGAAAACATCATTTGGATAAGACAATTCTTCAACTTAGACCTTCTTGCTCTTCCTGGTGACTGGAGGGTCGAATGGCTCTTTCCTGAGGTTAGAATAACTCCTCTTCCTCCCTTTCTTCGTCTGTTTCTCTTTTTCAATAACAGTTTCAACCACAGTTTCAATAACAATTTCACCAGTTTCACCTGCAGCCACTCCAACACTATCTCTACCATTTTCCCCAGTTTCACCTGCAGCCACTCAAACACTATCTCTATAATTTTCACCAGTTTCACCCGCATCCAATCCATCACTTTCTTTATCATTACTACCAGCAACCACTGCATCAACCTTCAATAATTTTGTTTCAACGGTTTTAATCCTCTCTCCTAACTTCTCAATCTTCCCAGTCAATTTTACCTCCATTTCTGTAAGCATATCAACCAACACCTTGAATCTTCTTTCAATGATCTTCTTAACACCTTCTATTTGTTTCTGTTGGGCTTGTTTCTCCAGTTTCTCCTCAGCCTCCTTCACCTGATCAGGTAATCCCTTTTCTTCCCTCCAAATCTTCTTTGTACAGGTCTTTAAAACATAGCCCACTTGTTGAATGAAGTATAATCTTCATCCAACCATCAACAACAGCATCATGACAATCTTCATCATCATCCGACTCGTCCATGTTGTGTGCCAAAAGACTGATCTCATCATCAGTTGGTACAAGGATACTTTCAATCTCCTGTGATTGAAAGAATAAAAAAATATTACTACTAAATAATCCAATTGATTTACTAACCATCATGTTACTATTAGAATATCACCTAATTATTATTAACTAACCTTTGTTGTGCCAAGTGCATCATTTATCTAAGAAAGAGGGAATCCCCTCATAGGACTTTCGATGAACTTGGACTTGCAAATCCGAGGACACCCAGTGTCTGCACCTAAAACATCTTCTCGGAATCTCTTCTTCAAATCCGGGATTGCCTCGAACACAAGAAGCTATAAATTATACATATTATAATTTACATAAACAAAACTAACCAAAACTAACAATCTATCCACAAATTACCTCCATAGGAACGATGAAACTTGGATAGGTACGAGATGTTGATTTGGCATGACCCTTACAACTCTTCATACAATGTTTAATTTCTTTAAGATTGTCTTCAAAGGACAGCCTTCCCCATGGAAACGTCAAGCACTAATCAAGATCCCTAACATCATTTATAAGAAGACTGTCTACAGCGGGTGCACCTGGGCCTTCCTTCCCTTTTCCTTTTATAACACTAGCTAGGAAATACAACACCGCCAACCTCATTCTATCTCCTCCCCAAGCCTTCATTGTCTTAAACTTCCTTTTCAAGGCAGCATAGGTAACCTTCTCCTTCTTGAAATGCTTGTCAACTAACTTGGAATTCCCAAAACTCTTATATCCTTCTGGATACGCATGACAATGTAATCCCGACAAGAGTGCGTGTTCTTTTAGAGAATACCTAATAGGAACACCTTTCACCACAAACCACGCTTCTCTTTGCTTCTCCACACACGCCGTGCGGAGGAGAAGCATCCACATGCTCATGGTCTTGTGAGTTCTCTCCCTTGGCATGTGAAAGAAGTGGCGAAATTGAGGGTGCTCAAGAAACCAACTCAACTCATCCGGCTTAAGTACTTCCTCTAATGTATCTACACACTCTTTTATATAACAACGGCATTATGATCTTCAATGGCTTAACATACTCACTGTTAGGGAAGTACAACGACAGCGAGGTCCAGCAGCAGAGGGGTCGGCGTCTGTGGAAGACATGCAGCGACAGCGAGAAACAGCAGACCAGATGCTCTGAAGACTCTCCACACGTACCTCTGAAAGGTAGCTGTCTCCATGGGTAGCTCTGGTGGTGGAGGAAAGAAGGAGCAGGAGCAGATGTCTGTCGGCGCTGGGAACGGTGAGGCTGACTCCAGCAGAGTCAGCAGCTGGTGTCTCGGCTGCAGCGACGGGGGCGACTGAAGCTGACGAGGTGCGCGGACACGAACAGAAGGAGCGACCGAAAGCAGACTCGGGTCTGGATCGAAGTGCAATCGAGAGGGGTGAGTGCCAATGGTGGTGAGAGCGCGGTTGGGGAGCTGCACAAAGAGCTCTCCATCTGTAGTAGGCAAGCACCAACGGCGAGTGGCCTTCAACCAAGCATATGCTGCATATGCTGCTCATCCATGAGGGAACGAGTAGTCACTACTGAGCATGCTGCAGTGGAGATGCCAAAGTGCTCGAAGATAGGAGTGAGAAGGCTGCCAACTGACTCTGATTTACGCGCTGTGGCGTAGTTGCGGCCAGTGAAGGGCTTGGTCTTCAGAGAGACCAAGTGATGAGCAAAGAGGGCGCCAATGTTGACCGCGAGGTTCATCTCGGGCCACTCAAACCTATCCTCAGGAATGATGTCACCAACTGCCTTGAACAGCAGCATCAACTCTGAGATCCGGAGCTTGTTCGGCTCCATCTTGCAGAATAAGGTGGAGTGAGAATCCTGGCAATGCAGCGCAGAGTCGGATGGCGGATGTCAATCTGAGTAGAGGTCTTGGAGCTGTAGGCACTAAGACCAATGTGTCGCCAGAAGGTCTGCAGATCATGAAACTGGGAAGGGAGAGCAATCTGCTGAGGAGAAGGATCGAACCCGTAGATACCGCAAAGGTCAGAAATGGCAGTCTGTAACGAACTCCTCTGATCAGAAATGTCAGCGTGCCCTCTGAAGCAGAGCGATGGACCTCATCTCTGTAATACACCGAGCTGTGGCGAGAAACTGGCGCACAAGGTCTGGGTAGAGGTCATACTGCCTGGAGTGAAGAGTGCCCAACCCAATCTTCTCCAGCATGGCAGCAAGATCCACATCGATGCCCAACCGACGCATGGTGTGTGGATCGATGAAACGAGTAGGTAGGATGACGCGCGAAGCCACTCGTTGTAGAACAGAGTGTCATACTCGTCCCACTCCTCAGCTATAGGCTCGTAGATGCAGGCCTCACTCTCTGTCTCATCCTTGGGAGACCTCCCAATTACGTCGTGGATTATCCGCTTCCCCTCGAGCTTAGGCCAGGATATCTAGAATCAGGTACTGGAGCAGAAGGAGGCGGTGAACGTCGTGGCACAGGCCTCAGATCGCTGATGTGAGCGTCGATGAAGCTCTGACGGCCTGTGTTTTGTAAAACCCAACATGAGGACTCGGTAACGATCACGAGTAAGAACTGCTGTAACGACTCCAGGGTGCCACTCTGATTCATTGGAAGGCCTCCACCTCGTCCTGGAGATCATAACTGCTGCAAGGAGGGTTGGAACTAGAAGCACCGTCCTGTCGGGATCTCTTGCGAGGAGCCATCTGCAAAAATTGAAAATGAAATCAACGATTAGAGCAGTTCTGACGTCCTGAGGATTCAGCATCGATCGATACTAAGGAGCATCGATCTGCTGCAAGTATAAAACGCACAAGTCAAACAGGTCGGGAATCGATCGATACCAAGTGGCATCGATCGATGCTCGACGCATTTCTACATAGATTCGAAACCAGATCGATCAAAATTTCCAATCTAACAACTTAAATCCGAAATCCTAAGTCTAGGCCATCCCTATTCCATCCATTCTCATCTTATGGCAGCGATTACATTCACCTATAGCTAAGTATAGCAATAACTAGAGTGAAAGCGTTTCAATCACGAAACCCCAAAATAAGTTTTGCCAAATCTTCCTAAAAGAGTGAAATCAAACCCATTACCTGGTAGATCGAAGGATTGAGTTGGAGAATGATAATGAGAACGAGAAACTGATGAAATAGGTTTGAAATCGAAAAATATGATGAAGAATTGAAAAAAGATGTAAGTGGGTGAAGAGAGAACGAGAGACGGCGTCGAACGATGAATGAAAAAGAGAAGTGAGAAATTTTCACGCAAAATCCGAGGGTTTTATCGAAGTACTTACCTGGGTGCTGGGCATCGATCGACGCTATAAGTGGTATCGATCGATTCTCAGCGTAAAGCACAACTCTCTTTAAACCAATGGCATCGATCGATACTGATGTGGTATCGATCGATGCTCGACGTCTGGACCTGGTTCCACGTGAAAAACAAAACACAAAAACCAAACAAGTGAAGCACAAACCAAATGAAAAACTATGTGCAGACTCACACAATGGGTTGCCTCCCACCAAGCGCTTGTTTATGTCATTAGCTTGACATGGAGAACAGTCAGGCGGCGGGTGGTTCAGCCAGAGGCACAATGTGTCCATCTGGAATGGCGGCTTTCGCCCAATAGTGTTTCACCCTTTGTCCATTGACAGTGAACTCCCTGCCTTCGGCAGTTAGCAACACCACAGCTCCATGAGGGCGGACCTCCTTGATTGTGAGGGACCTGACCAACGAGAACGCAATTTCCCAGGAAACAATTGCAAACGAGAGTTGTACAGAAGTTCCCTGGTCATTGGGTTCAAAGTGTCTGGAAAGGATTTTCTTTGTCATGATAGGCCTTGGTCCTCTCCTTGTACAGCTTAGAGATTCTATAGGCGGAGTGTCTGATCTCATCCAACTCATTCAGCTGACCAATCGCTTTTCTGCAGCAGACTTGATGTCGAAATTCAACAATTTTGTAGCCCAGGCTGCTTATGCTCTATCTCAACAGGAAGATGCATGCTTTTCCATACAGCAAATGGAACGGTGTTGTACCCAGTGGCGTCTTGAACGCTGTTCTGTAAGCCCAAAGGCGTCGTCTAGTTTCAGCGCCCATCCTTCCTTGTAGCACCAACTGTTTTCTCTAAGATCTCTTGATCTGACGGTTGGAGACTTCTACCTGTCCACTAGTCTGAGGATGATATGGTGTGTAGCAACGCGGTGATGGACACCATATTTCCTCAGCACACTTCTCAACGATCTTGTTGATGAAGTGAGTACCTCATCACTGATGACAACTCTAGGTACGCCAAATCGTGGAAAGATGATCGTCGTAATTGAACAGCTTAAGGACCACGGCAGAATCATTGGTGAGGCTAGCAATTGCCTCTACCCACTTAGAGACATAATCAACTGCGACCAAGATGTATCCGGTGTTTTTGCGATGGAGGGAATGGTCCCATGAATCAATACCCAGCAAGTCAAAGACTTCAACTCCAGGGTTGAAATTCTGGGGTCATCTGTCATGGCGTTCTTCTAATCTCCTCGCTCTATCGTCTCTGACATGCATCGCAAGAAGAGATGAAAAGTGAGCATCCTTAAACATGTGGGCCACCAGAAACGGCTTGCAAAACCTTGGAGACTGTCTTGAAAGTAGCGAAGTGTCCCACATATTCAGACCATGGCAGTGAAAAAGAATTTCGGGTACTTCACACGCAGCTACACACCTTCTGTAAATCCCATCAGAAACAATGCTTGTACAAGTAAGGCTCATCCAGAAGTAGCGTCTGAGTCTCTCATGAATTTCTTCTTCACATATTTATATTGAGATGTTTGTGGTGTGTTCTAGATTAGCAGGCAAGGTATTGGCAATGTCGGCGTACCACGGATTAGCGAGAAGTGATTGCCAAAGATTCCTCAAATTCAGAGTGATCTGTAGAGGAATCGATGATGGAAAACCCTTGGTATCGATCGATACAGTGGTGGTATCGATCGATGCTCGAAGCGTTAACTGAAAGGTAACAATGCATGAGGGTATCGATCGATACCTGTTTGGCATCGATCGATGTCTCGTCGCCTTCATCGACAGAAGGGAAACCGAACCAGTCTCGACAGAGGTACATCGTCTCTCAGGCAAGGAATCATCAATGGGGACCCTCCTCCACTGATCCTCATGCGTGAGAGATGGTCTGCAACGCCGTTCTCTACTCCTTTCTTAATCCCTGATCTCTATGTCAAAGCCCTGGAAGTAGCAAAACCCATCGACCAAATCGAGGCTTCATGTCCTTATTCTGCAGCAGATATCGAAGAGCAGCACATGATCAGTGTGCACAATCACCTTGCTTCTATCAAAATGGACGAAACTTCTCAAAAGAGGAACACAACAGCAAGCAGTTCCTTCTCAGTGGTGCTGTAGTTCCTTTGGGCGTCAATCCAGTGTTCTGCTGGCATAGTAATTACATGAAGCTTCTTGTCTTCTTCCTCTGTCCTAAAACAGATCCAACTGCATAGTCGCTAGCATCACACATAACCTCAAAAGGCAGACTCCAATCTGGTGGTTGCAATAGGAGCTGAAACCAATGCTTTCTTGATCATCTCAAATGCAGCAAGGCACTCCGGTGTAAAATCAAATGCAACATCTTTGCAAAGCAGAACAGTAAGCGGACGTGCTAGCTTGGAGAAATCCTGAATGAATCTGCGTAGTAACCAGCATGGCCAAGAAAACAGCGAATGTCTTGTAGGCGGCAGGAGGGCTTGTCATAACCTGAATCTTGCGCTTTATCAACCTCAATTCCAGCTTTAGAGACCTTATGTCCCAGGACAATGCCATCCTGGACCATAAAGTGGCACTTCTCCCAATTCAGAACCAGATGTTTCTCCTCACAGCGCTGAAGTAGCTTGCACAGATTATCCAGACAACCCTTGAACGAGGGGTCCATAGACAGAAAAGTCATCATAAATACCTCCATGAAGTCCTCGATCATATCTGAGAGATGGACATCATGCATCTCTGAAATGTAGCAGGAGCATTGCATAACCAAATGGCATCCTCCTATAGGCAAACGTGCCATAGGGACAAGTGAAAGTCGTCTTCTCCTGATCATCTGGGTGTATCGGGAATCTGAAAGAAGTCTGAGTAGCCATCCAAGAAAGCAAATAGTAAGGCATGACTGCCAGCCTCTCCAGCATCTGATCAATGAAGGGCAAACGGGAAGTGTTCTTTCCTTGTTGCTGCGACATTCAGCTTCCTGTATGTCAATGCACATGCGATGCCCAGTGATTGTTTTGTCGGAACCAAGCTCATCTTCTCATTCTTAACCACTGTGAAGCCTCCCTTCTTAGGGACAACGTGAGACCGGACTGACCCAACTCGTGCTGTCAGAAATGCAATGATAACCCCTGCCTCCAGCAGTTTCAAGACTCCTTTCTTAACCACTTTCTTCACGAATTCGGGTTTTAGTCGCCGCGTGATGCTCATTGAAGCTTCGACTCGTCCTCAAGATGAATTCGATGCATGCAAAGATCCGGTGAGGATACCTAAAAATATCATCAAGAGATAGTCTGAGAGCTTTGCGATACTTGCGCAGCTTGCTCAGCAGGGTAAAGCGACCTCTGCGTTGTTCAAAGAAGATATTAACAATGACAGGGTAAGGTAGAGTTAGGGCCGAGAAATACGTACCTTAGGCTAGCTGGGAGTGGCTTAAGATCAAGCTTAGGAGCTTTAGCTTCGCTCCAATCAGGCTGAGATTCGGATTTGGTGCGAGAGACTAGCAGCTCTTTCTGGACGAAATGATTGGCATCGATCGATACCTCTGTGGTTATCGATCGATGCTCTCAGCTTGGTTGTCAAGGATCGTCGCATATGCAAGCAGCAACTCAGTGGGGGTTGTCTTCTGTCTCAACCGAGCAAACCAAAGCTCTCTCCAAGGGTTCTCTGGGTGCAATCTCTGGAAGTACTGCATCTGATAGGTCACTAACGATGTCGACGAAGAAAGTCTGACCATCGATGGTTGGTTTCTTCATCAACTTCTCCATGTTAAATGTCATGACCAAATCACCTATGTTGAGAGATATCCGCCCATTCTTGCAATCTAGTTAAGGTCCAGCTGTGGCTAAGAATGGTCTGCCTAATATCAAAGGATCCCGGGGTCAGCAGTATCGTATTCAAGAAACGATGAAATCAGTTTGGAACTAACAAGGCTCCAATATGTGATCGGGACATCTTAAGTAAAGCCTTCCGGGGAACCGGACTGATCTATCAGCGAGGATCAAGGAGTCTCTTGTCGGTGTGAAAGTCTGTCATTCCCCATCTCGTTAGCACAGAATATGGCATTCAAGATTTCACGGCTCGAACCAAGATCGCAAAGAAGAACGCTCAACACTCTCTGTGAAGATTTTGCGTCTAGGACAAAACTACCAGGGTCTTGGCAATTTCTCTGGAATCTTGTTGAGAAGAATTGCACTGCACTCATGAGTGACTCTCAGCCACTCCTTCCTCTCAAGATTCACGTTACTCGAAACCATTCTCTTGAGTATACCGTCTGAAAGCTGGTGCAGTTTTTAGAGCATGCGACGAATGGGAGTTCAAACACTATCTTCTCTAGCATTGCTCTGCATCTAGCATCGTCTGTTTCTTCTGTCACTTAACAGGAAGGTCGAGGGAAAGGACTTAGGTACATACACTCTGCCGACATGACCTGCTGTCTGTTTCTGGTTCTGGTCGACTTTGGGATGAGTATCGATCGATACTGAGCGGTAGTAATCGGATCGATGCTTGTCGGTTTTTTCAACTGTCTCTGTGGAATTTCGAACAGGCAGCTGTGGCGAGGAGAGCATCGATCGATACAAGGGGTAGTATCGATCGATGCTGGCAAATTTCCAGCAAAACTGGATCAATCTTCATGTCGTCGTCTCTCAGCCAAGAAGATCGCGAGTTTCTGAGGCGAGTAGGATATCTTTTGCCTTGGAGCACCTCTCTACCACTTCTCACGTACGGATAGCATGAACATGTTCCCTCGGACATCACTGTCCTCTACCAGGTAGGAAGCCATCCCTGTCGCTTCACAGCATCTGCCGGTCTGAGCAACTTGGGTTTCCAGCTTCTGCTCAATGGATTTCAGAGCCTCAATCTTTCCCATATTCAGGTAGTGTATAAGGCGCTCCATCGTTACCATTGAAGTCAACGGTCATTTTCTGGTGCCCCGCTCAAGAATCGCTGTTCAAGCATAGTCTCAACCTTGCTTAGGACTCTTGGGCAGACATCGGTAGGCTGTCTGACCCCATAGATGAATTTCCCATAAGTCCGCCGTGTACCCACTGCTCTGAAATGAGTTTTCATCGAGATCGAAATTCTGCATCTGTTTGAAAGTCCAGATTTCGAATTCCACCCTCTGCCTGGGTGTTGTTGGTGAAGCACCGGTGTATGAATTCTCAGATACCCGATCCACCTATGTAGTCCTTAACATCTTCAGCTTCGCCTTCTTCTACGATGTTTCTCAACTTCTTCAGCAAACGTGAACCGCCTTCTGCTGCTTACCCCAATAGCAAACTGTAACTGAATCCAACTTCGACTTATGCACTTACCAGCCATCGAAATGATGTCCCTCAACACTACCATTCTGCTTCTTCCTCTCAAAATCAGCATTTCTTGGTACATGTTGCTAGAAGCCAGCGTTTTCAATCAGCACCGATAAGCGCGTCCTCGGGATTACCTTGTGTTTGAAATGTTCTCCATCGCTGGCAGACGTCCAAAGAATCATCTATCCCTCACTCCATATCGATTCCTCTGAAAGAAGTACCCACACAGATTGAGACCCTGCTTAGAGAACCCCATGGGTGAAGGGACCAGTCCTCTTGATTAAGGCGTTAAATCGACCCAGGCGGCCTTGGAATGCCTCAGTTGCTCCCTTGAGTAAATAACTGGGATATCTTGTTTCCTGAGTCTCCTGACTGACCTCGCATCATCGGCCAAGAAGTTATTGCAGCGAAGCTCCAGGGGGTCCTCATGCTCTCCTGTATGTATCCCATAACCCCTCACTCCCTCCATCCACACGTAACCGTCCAGCAACAAACCGGAGAACGCTAGAGTAAGTCAAATCGCCCTCTCGAGGTAGAAGAGCTCATAATCAAGAGCAAGTCATGGAACACTACCATTCCAACTGATGTGACCAAATCCCGCCAACGCTCCCAGTGAGCTGGACGGACGTGACTATAAGCCAGCTCTCCAAGTGCATCGCCAGAAGTGCGAGCTTACATCGAGAAGATGACACACAATTTGAGCTAGCAAAGATGACAGTCCTCGACCTCTCATTAGATCCATGGATGCCCATGAGAAGACCATGACGGATGCTGTCTACAAGAGTGTAGTAGGCAGGCTTCAGACGAAATCATTCCTCCTGGGAAAGTAGGAATACGGATCGCAGACGCGTTCTGGCATAGAACTGATGACTCCCAAGGCTCTGTTGTACTATCACCCTACGTTCCCTCTATAACCACTGGCGGCGAATTACCCTGAGCATTCCCAATATTTCACCGTGCACAGCTTGGCATGGCAGATAGCCCGACTATTAGCAACCTGTGCAGCAGGGCAATAATGTTACCTTCTGCATCAATTCTGTGCCCTTGCGCATCACACAGTGTGACCCTCCTGATCTCTCGCAAACCCCAGCTTCATCACGAGCAAGCACAATTGGATGATTTCATCTCAGCTGTTTCTTTTGCTTTCTGATTGTACGCTAAACAATAAAATTCAGCTAGTTCCTCGTTAGATAGGGAATTGAATCAACTGCTCTTGTTCTTGCTTCCTCTGTGTCTCTCGATAGCTGCATATTACCTGAAAGCGAGGCAAGAAAAACGCGTAAGTAGTCGAAAGTAACAACGAACCAGTATCGATCGAATCACAAGGAGTATCGATCGATGCTCAGACACTTAGTCGAATTCTAATTCGTAATCTAATGTGAAATAGAGTCCCCAGCTAACCCAAATCAAAATGCCAACGGCGCCAACAATTTGACCCTAGCTCAGAAACTACCTAAAGTATCTTAAGCAGTCCTGCCATATAGCAATTTAGGGTCTCGAACACCACAAGACTCAAGGTAACACTCATAGATATCATAAATAAGAAACTAAGCTAAGCAGAAAAGTGGAATTAAGAAAATCAAAAGCAAAGTAAAGTCAAGGATATGAAATCAAATGAGGAAAAGCTAGGCTTAGGGAAACTTGCAGGCAAATCAGAAATTATCAAATCAAATCAATTATCAGGAATAGGTTACGCTCGCTTTTCAAACTCGAAACACAGATGTAAAGTAAACCAACTGTCGTTGCGAAAACTATCTATGTCTAAACCTAGAATTCCAAATTCCTTTGCAAATTCATAGAATTCAGACAAGCATTAAAGTTCAAGTTCAATTGTTCACAAAATCCCTAGACCAAATTCCTTTGCGAATAGGGCTTTTGCTCACCAAACACTAGATCAGGCAAATCAATCACACTTCCGTGCCAATTAACAACCTAAGGTCAGATTTTAGTTCGCGAGGCTAAAATCAGCATTAAACTCAAGTCTAGGTGAAAAGCTCTAAAGAATATTCCTTAACAATCAATTCAGATCTAACAATCCATCAATTACCCTTTAGTAACCCTAAACCTAACAAGGAATCTACTCAGACATGGTGAATGCAACAAACACAATGAATAGAATAGATATCATATTATATGAAATAATGATAACAAAAGGTTCAAGAATTCTTCTCCAAAATACTCGATTGTCGAAGAACTCTCTCTCCAGAATTCACAAGGTAAAACTCAATCCAATCCGATACCTCTACTGAGGTTCAAAACCTAATTATAATGTTTCTAAAACGTTTTGGAATCTCTATCGAAAGATAAGGAAATCTTCTGAATAAATCTCGGGCTTGTCACGCGTTCAGGTCACGGGCATCGACCGATGCCATAAATGGTATCGATCGATGTTTGGTCTTCTGATCGTGGAACTCTCAAACGTAGGGTGTCGATCGATGCTTCACAGTGTCGATCGATGCTGAGCTTGTTCCCGAACGGCTTCAACTCCGGATTGCCTCAAAAGCTTTCTCAAATTCTCCAATTAGCTCCATAGCGCCTATATCTTGAAAAGAACCTGAAAGACTCTAGAACTAGAGAAAAGACTCGACAAAAAGGACTTATATCATGGCTAAAAACGGGTAAAAACCATGATATATCAATATCTCAAGTTTTCCTTTTCAATTTTATTAAATTTTGTTCTTTTATATTAGAATTATAGTTTATTTGTTCTCTAGAATTATTTGATTATATATATATATATTATTATATTCGGATTAATAGTAATTATTTTTGTATAATTTTTAATGAATTTTTAAAACTAATATAATTATTGAAATCAGATTAATTAATTTATTTTTTATTAAGTTCGTAAGAAAATGGTAGGAAAACGGTAAGGTTTTTTTGGTAAGAAAATAGTAGGTAATATATTCCTACGAATATTTTGGTAGGAAATCGAGCAAACTTTCTTTCCATTTTCTTAAAAAAACTTCTTACGAAATTTCCTACCAACTTATTTTCGTAGAAAATTTCCTACGAAATTCATACGATTGTTGATTTCTTACGGGACATTTCTTACGAACAAATTTCGTAGGAAAACTGTAGGAAACATCTATATTTACCGTAGGAAATTGAATGTTTTCTTGTAGTGATCATCATTTGATACTGCTCAATATATGATGCTTGGTGAAACAAAATGTATGAAAAAAAAACTTGAGATTTATGTCTAAGAAACCAAAAAATAAATTTGAGCAACCCTTGAGAAGAAACCACAAAGACATATGTTCAAGGGAAGTTTTGTAAATTTATTGAAAAAAATCAACGATTTTGAGGTTTAAATTTTGTGTTCACCGTATGCATGTAAATGTGTTTAGAGACTGTTAAGAACTGTGAAAACATATTTTTGGAAGTTAGGACTATGTTAACCATAGTGTAAATGTGTATTAATGAGTTAAAACTATCTATAATGACATTGACCAAGAGGGTGGTAGGCTAGTGTTCTTGAGATTAATTGCTCAAGGTTAGTAGTTGAACTCCAGAGGGTGATTTACGTCTTAAATGTAGTATAATAAACTGATCTTATGACTATGCAAATGAAAAATACAGAGTTTCATCAAGTCTCAAAAGAGGGAGGGATCTTCTAAAGTAGACATCGAAAACACAATGGGTTTGAATGGTACGCTATTTTCACGTTTTTAAATTTTAAAATGTGATTTCGCACAATACATACCATTCAGAAAAGGTTATTCAGAAAAAGTTGTGCTGAATGATTAAACATGATGAAATAATAAATTTTTTTTTTTTTTTGAATTGAGTGCTAAATTATATTCAAGCCCAAAAAAAACCTTTTTGCATCAAGTGCTTACATGTGATTAAAAGAGTTGGAGGTGATTAAGCTACGTTACAGAGTTGCAAAATACTTACCGAGTGGCAAACCAATGTTGAAGTCCCCTTTGATGTCTAGCTTCCCCTATGGCTTTAAGTAAGCTTAGTTTGTTACGAACTTGCTTATCGACAAATCGATTGATTTGAGTCGAAGAAGAACCTCTCTCCCCATGTCTTCTGTTATTTCTTTCTCGCCAAATTGTATGGACTGATGCTTGAAAAACATACCTCAGAATGAAAACATGTGTTTTGTCTTGTGCATCATCAACGAGCAGAGTAATAACTTCATCCCAGTTTGTTGTATATTTCGTTGCTAAAAGGTTATATGTAAGTCCCCTCCATATCTCCCCCGAGTAGTGACAAGCGAAGAAGAGATGGTTTTTGGTTTGCATGGGTTCGTGGCAGAGAATACAAGCTGTCGAGGCACTTGTGTTCGATCTCAGAATTCGATCTCCCGTGGGCAGTCTGTTGAGTACGGCGAGCCAAGTCATGAAAGTGTACTTTAGCGTTGCATTAGAAAACCATATGCCTTTGGCCCATACCTTTGAAGGCTGAGTTGTTCGAGTCTGCCTCCATGTTTCTTGCGAGCTGAATCTTGATTTGAATATGTCTCCTTTGAAGCGCCATAGAACCACATCCGGTTCAAGAGGCGAGTCCAGTTGGCACTGCCTCTCTATTTCATCTTCAATGTGCTTAAGTACCACAGTTCTGTGATTTCGTCGCCTATGATTGAAAGTCGTTCCAACAGTTGCATCAATCGGAATGCCCATATCAATACAACCACGAGGACCTGTTAAATCAATTAGACGGCCCAGAGGGGACCAGCAGTCGAACCAAAATGATGTTGAGAGACCATTACCAACCTCTACTTTACACAATGGAGCTGCGATGACTCTTAATTTTAAAAGTTTCTTCCATGTCCATGAGCCTAATGTTGTCTTAGCATTCACAGACCAGAAAGAACCCTTTCTTATGAGATGGTGTCGTATCCAATTAACCCATAATGAAGAGTCAGCCGATAATATTCTCCAAATCATCTTCAAGCAACTAACCTTATTAGCGTCACCAATGGATCACAATCCCAATCCCCCTTCTTCTCTAGGCCGGCAAACATCATGCCAAGTTACTTTAGCTTTGTTCGTATTTAAGTCAGCTCCTGACCATAAAAACACCGCACAAAGCTTGTTTATCTCCACAGTGCAAGATTTTGGTAGTCGAATAGCGGATATCCAAAAGCTTGTTAAACTATGGATAACCGAACTGATAAGCTGAAGATGTCCTGCAAAAGAAAGATGTCTCGCTGTCCAACTGGTTATGCGACTGCGAATCTTCTCTACAAGAGGCATATAATCATTTACCATCATTTTCTTAGTCAACAGTGGCAAGCCCAAGTATCGAAATGGGAGCGTACCCCATTCAAATGGGAATTGAACGAGGATATCATCTCTAGTTGACGTCGTTTCCCCTGCCATATAGAGTGTAGATTTTTTCTGACTTATACGTAATCTAGAGATATCTGCAAACTCCTTAAACACTGTGAGTATGTTCTCTATAGAACTTTTTTTACCATCCGAAAAAACCAAGAGATCATCGGCAAAACAGAGATGAGTAAGCTGAAGGTTTTGGCAATATGGATGGTATCCAATCCGTCTCTCCGCTGCCTTCTTGTCTAGCATTTTTGAGAGTACATGCATACAAATGACAAAGAGGTATGGTGATAGAGTGCAGCTTTGGCGTAGCCCTCTAGCACTACGAAAGTACCCTGCTAATTTCCCATTAACCTGTACCAAAAAAGACGCCGTGGTAACACATAATCGAAGCCAATGTATGAATTTATTCGGAAACCCCAGCACCTTTAACGTTGTCAAAAGGAAAGGCCAATGAACAGAGTCAAAGGCTTTTGATATTTCTATTTTTACCACGCAGCGAGCTGATACCGAGTCATTATGATAGTTTGTAACCAATTATGATGCTAGTAGAACATTCTCCATGAGAAGGCGGTCTTTAACAAAGGATGTTTGGTTCAGAGAGACATTGCAACATGAGATAGGTCGATAGTCCTTCATCTTGTGTGCTGTTATTTTCTTCAGAATGAGTGCGAGAATAGTAGACTTCAATCCCATTGGGAGGAAACCTTTATCAACGAAAGATTGTACCGCCACCAAGAAATCCTTTCCAACTATCTCCCAAGTAACTTTAAAAAACTCACTTGTATATGCATCCGGCCCCGATGATTTGTTATCCGGCATAGCAAATAATATCTTTTTCACCTCTGTTTCGGTGACCAGATTCGTTAACATGGCAGTATCTTCTTCAGAATAGTGATAATTGAGTAGCTCCCGAAGCTCCATCTTAGGGATAAGAGTATCCGATAAAGATTGTGTTAGGAAATTTCTTAAAAAACCTTCAGCGTCCTTCTTAACATCCTCCTGAGAAGTAGCAAGAGACCTGTCACCCCTCTTGATTTCTCTTATTGAATTACAAGACTGTCTCTTCTTTAACACCTGATGAAAATAATGATTGTTTTCGTCACCAACTTTTAGCCAATGCAGCTTTGATTTTTGACATAAAAAATGTTCTTCAATATCAGCCAACCTCTGCCATTTTTCAAATGCACGAGCCTCTTTAACCATATTGTATTGATTTGGTGTCAACAAAGTGAGAGCTTGCAGCTCACAAAGTAGTTCATACGCCCTTGCTGTCCGAACCGATAAATCCCCCAGCACTTCTTTACCCATCTCTCGGATTTTCAGCTTAAGAATTTTCAACTTCTTGGTGAGTCTAAACAGGGCTGAAGTGGAATTAAAAAGCAGCTCAGTAGCTTTTAACCAAAGGGAGAAATCCAGGTGTATCTTCCCAACCAAAGGGAGAAATCCAGGGAAACTAGATAATACATTAGTGAATTTGAATAGGCGCCTTGGTCTATGTGTTGTCGCCATAAACTGTACTCTTCCTCGAAGATGATCAGAGCATCCTCCCGCTTCAAAAACGCAATAAGAGGACGGGAAATGATGAATCCAAGCAGCATTTACCATCACCCGGTCCAGCTTCTTACAAATCAGTCCTTCATCCCTTTTATTGCACCATGTAAATAACGGAACATGAGAAGACATGTCTGTGCATGAGCAGTAGTTTACCATATCTTGAAAGTCTCTCATGCCCATAGAGGCAGTAGGAGATGTCGTATAATTTGAACGTTCCTCCATCCTAAGAATCTCGTTGAAATCCCCACAAATAAGCCAAGGTTTATTTTTAAACAATGGCGAGTCATGGTGATACTTTACATCTCTCATAACAGTTTTCTTTCATCAACAAAATTTGAAGCATAAACGAATGAGCAAAAGAATTCCTCCCCTAATCCATCAAATTGTATAGAACATGTAGTCATTTGTCCACTTGTAAAACACAGAGTGAGTCAAACTTTTTGGTTCCAAACAACCCATATCTTCCCTAATCGATGAGAATCATAATTTGATATGAAACTCCAATTCTGAAAAACCTTTTGAATAATATGCTCCGCCTTATTCTGTTGACCACGAGTCTCCACTAAACAACAAAATTGGAAATCACCCTTCTTTATCCACTTTTGAACTACGGAATGTTTTGTTAATTTATTGAAGCCCCGAACATTCCAAAGGAAGCTCGACATTAATGGTTCCTGCGAGTGATCTGTTTATTCTAAGAGCCGAGAGTTGCCTCTTTGGCCTTTAGAATCTTCGAATCAGTTCTGGCGTTTTTGTCTCCTTTGTTGGCCGAGTAAGATTCTGTCTTATAGGAGCCTCTGTTTCCAGACCTTCTAGATGATTAGAGTCTTTTTGATCCTCAAGAATCAGACTATCAGATTGTTGTAATGTATCACCAGTCACAGCCTCAGTATCCTTTTGTTGCTCCACTATTTCACCCTCTTCTTCATTCTCTTCTCGTAGAACTGAGAATCTTGTGTTTGATAGAATATAAATCTCACCATATTCTAGAACCTTACCATCCTTATTTGGACTGCGACATCCTCTTCTTGGCGTAGACCATTCATTTTTGTCGTCAGAAGGATTGAGTTTCTCTGACATATTATCTTCCTGCACATGTACTACAATATCTGTTTTTTGCTCGCCATGAGCCACTTCCTATGTCTTTTCCACAAATTTTTCTAGATTTACTTCAGTATCCTTTTGAGTAGCCACACATACCATGTTCAGATGTCCCCACTTTTCACAAATTGAGCATTTAGGTAGTAGCCACGGGTAAGAGAATTCAACTATATTATCTTTCCCTTGATAGTAGAAATTCATTCTTTTGGGTAAACTCTTGGTAAGATCTGCATTGACAAACATTTTTGCAACCCGAAAATTCGAACATTGAGCAGTTTCAGGATGAAGCCTCACTAGTTCTCCCACTGCACTAGCCAAAAAATTAAGTCCTTTCCAAGAGAACATCTCCATTGGAACGTTTTTTAGATGCACCCAAAGCAGAACCGAGGAGAGTTTTGGTGATTTTTCTTCGGCGAAAGGGTTCCACTCAGAAATAATGACCGGAATCTCCACCAAATTCCTCTCTTGAGAATTCGACTACGTATCACATGATTGGAAATTTTGAATTTCATTGTTGTAGAGTTGACGACTTGGACGTCTATCATCTGGTTCTTATCATCAAGTGCCCAGATCTTGTTAACTATGGCATGTACTTTCGCAATATGAGGATCTGTATCTAAGAAATTTCCAATCAAATAATCTTCCCACAGAAGAGAAGCATCTTCAAAAATCTCAGATGGAACCACAACAGAACTTACACCCTCTTCCGTCGAAATTTTCAGATCATACTTTGTGAGATTACTCTTTCTCTGTACCACATTTGCCCAAGAAACCGATGGAGCAACAACCACAGCAGCCGGAGGAGGAGCCTCCTGCACCACCGTTGACGCCGTCCCCTCCATCCTCAACCAGAGGTAGCAGCGGTAGCTTACCGTGAAGGAGAAGAAAGCAATTTTACCCTATCGCCCTAGAAATCGCCTTGCTTAGCAAAACGCTCCGTTTCTAAAACTAATATTAAATGATTTTCAATTATAACTAAATAAAATAAATTTTGTTTATCTACTAAATAGTATTTTTAAGAGAAAACCATTTCTATTCACCTTAAGAGTTTTGTCGTCCTATTGGTTCGACTATTTCATAACGACTATTCATCGTTAATTTGACATACCAGTCAACTCTAATATAATTGCATGCATACTTTCTTACCGTTGTGCTATGTATGAGATGAGTTTGTTATATAGGTTATAAGTTTATATATATGATATTTATATCCAACAATCTTTATATGATTCTCGTATAATTTGTTAAAAGTGGGTAGTGACCATACGATAATCAAAATAGGTTGAAGATGTATTGAACAAACTTAGATGTGAGACAGAGCTTAATTATTTCAAATCCAAAATCGTAAAGTAAAAATGTATGGTTAAAAGTTTGGGAGAAGAGGTTCATAGATGCAAAACCAAACTCCACATGTCAAAATTCATTATTATCTGATAGAAGAAGAAGGATTCGAGATAAGAAAATGAAATTGATATTCCGTTAAAGAAAGTTTGTTACAAATGTTTGAATATATATAGAACCGGTTTACACTTTAATTACTCGGTTCAACTAAACCAAATTAATAGACCAAGATATAATCTGAAATTCCTCCTCAAGATGAGCAGAAGATGGAAAATAAGCTCATCTTGCTAATAAGAGCATGGAAAGGCTTAGGATAGAGAGGTTTTGTAAACACATCTGCAAGTTGATGCTGTGTTTTAACGTGCATAGTTTTAATCAATCCACTCTCAATCCGTTCACGAACCGTATAACAGTCATTTTCCACATGCTTCGTACGTTCATGATAAACCTGATGATTAGCAATGTGTATGGCTGCGGTTGAATCACAAAAGAGAGGCACAGCCTGCGTCTGAGGTACATGGAGCTCCTTCAAAAGTTTTACAAGCCAGGTAATCTCACAAGAGGCTAGAGCCATAGCTCGAAATTCAGATTCAGCAGAAGACCGGGAAACCGTATCCTATTTCTTAGATTTCCAAGAAAGCAAAGATGAGCCAAGAAACATACAATACCCAGATGTAGATCGGCGAGTATCAACACAAGAAGACCAATCTGCATCTGTAAAACCTTTAAGCTGAAGATCTGAATCTGAAGGGTAGAACAATCCTAGTCCAATGGAACCTTTAATGTAATGAACCACACGATGTGCTGCTCGGAGATGAGAAGCTTTAGGTGCTGAAGAAACTGACAAAGCTTATTGACAGCATAAGCAATATCAGGTCTAGTGATAGTTAAGTACATTAACTTCCCAATCAATCGTCTATAAGCTTCTGGATCATCAAGAACAGGTTCATCAGAGGACTGACTCAATTTTTCACTCGGATCCAGAGGAGAGTTCACCGGTTTGCAGCCTAACAGACCAGTTTCATCAAGCAATTCAAGAGCATAACGCCTTTGACATACATATATGCCTTTGCTAGATCTAGCTATTTCCAAACCAAGAAAATATTTCAATGGTCCTAGATCCCTCAGTTTAAAAAACTGGTGCAAGTCTGATATCAATGCTGCTACAACTTCATCATTATTACTAGCTATCACAATGTCATCCACATAAACAATCAAGGCAATAAAAATATTACCTGTTGTCCTCAGAAACAAAGCATGATCAACATAAGATTTTGTGAAGCCTAGTTTTAATAATGTGGAGCTGAACTTGAGATACCATTGTCTTGAAGCTTGCTTCAACCCATACAAAGATATCTTAAGGAGTAAAACTGCTTTATCAGGAAGAGATTCCCCCTTTCTAAGTGCATATCCTGGAGGAAGTTCCATGTAAATCTCTTCATCAAGATCCCCATTCAGGAAAGCATTAGAAATATCCAGTTGATGTAAGCTCCAATTCTTTGCAGAAGAGACACAAATCACAGTCCTCACAGTAGTCAATTTTGCAACAGGAGAAAAAGTGTCAACAAAATCTACTCCTTCTTGTTGAGTATACCCTTTTGCCACCAGTCTTGCTTTAAAACGTTCCAAAGTCCCATCTGCATTGAGTTTAACCTTAAAAACCCATTTGCAGCCTATGGGAGTCTTGTCAATGGGCAAAGAACATATGACCCAAGTACCAGTACCCTCTAGTGCATTGATCTCATCATCAATGTCATCATTCCACTCATCAGATTTCATTGCTTGAGCATATGTACGAGGTTCTGAATACTTCATTACCGCAGAGGCATAAGCTCTATGAGAATCTGAAAGCTGAAATAGGGTATTCAATATCAGACACTGAGTTCCAATAGTAATCCTCTAGATGAGCAGGTCTCTTTGATTTTCTCTTCAGACCTGATTCAACTAATACTCCAGATTGAGCTGATACATCTTTAGAGGATTGCTCTTCAGGATGAACAGATTCTATAAAGGTCTTAGCCGAATCTGAGCCAGTCGATACTCCTAATCTGACCAGTACATCGTGAGAGCCCTCTTCAGGATGAACAGATTCTATAAAGGCCTTAGCCGAATCTAAGCTAGTCGATACTCCTGATCTGACTAGTACATCATGAGAAGAGGAAGCAACATCAGTGAAAGAATCAGAAACATAAACATTCTCCATTTCCTTTGCAGATCCAAGAACTTCACTCTCAAAGATATCAGCTGAAGACTTGTTTGAGCTAGCAAAAGGAAACAATGTTTCAAAAAACACAACATGTCTTGAAATGAAGATCTTAGTGGATTCCAAATCCAATAATTTGTAGCCTTTATAACCTGCAGGATACCCAAGGAACACACAGGCCCTAGAACGAGGTTGAAACTTATGTCTTCCTTGAGAAGATGTTGATTGGTAACACAAGCAACCAAATACACGGATCTGTAAGTAATCAGGAAGTTTGTGATGCAGTACCTCAAAAGGAGACCTATTAGAGAGAATAGGAGAAGGCAACCTGTTGATTAAGAACACAGCAGTGAGTATACAATCACCCCAGAAATGTAGTGGAAGAGAAGACTAGAACAGCAGTGCCCTAGCAACATTCAAAATGTGATGATGCTTCCTTTCAACCACAGAGTTCTGTTCTGCTATCTCAGGACAAGAATGATAAGAAAGGATACCTTTTGCCTTAAACAGATTCACAAATTTCAATTCAGGAGCATTATCTGATCTTACGGCTTTCACAACTAAACCAAACTGATTCTCAATCATCTTCAGAAAGTCTGGAAAAATAGTTAGTACTTCATCCTTTCTTTTCGTCAAATATACCCATGTTGTTCTTGTATGATCATCTACTATGGTAAAAAAATATATGTATCCTTCAGTAGTCTCTACAGAAAAAGGACCCCAAGTATCAATATGTATAAGCTCAAAAGCATTAGCAGACATATTATTATGGCAAACAAAGGGTAGCCATTTCTGTTTTGAAAGCTGACAAACATTGCAATGTTCTGAATCCTCTTTATTACTTTTCTGAATACCAAGAACATTATTCAAAGCATCTACTTTATTATAAGAAGGATGTCCTAATCTTTTGTGCCACAAAGAAGCATCAACAACAATAGAAGAACAAAAAGGAACAGAAGCGCTACTAGTGTGTGAAGCAGCAAGTGATTCAACTCCAACATCAACTCCAATATCTAGCACATATAGTCCAGCTATCTGTTTACCTCTCCCAATCATCAGCTCCTTGGTACGATCCTGAATATAACATGAATCATCATCAAACCAAACTCTTGATCGAAGTTGCTTAGTTAACTGACTGATGCTTAGCAGATTAATTCTGAATTCAGGAATATACAACACATTAGTAATTAGAATGTGTGTATTAATCTGGATTGTACCAAACCCTGCAATCTGAACATTCATGCCTGTAGGAAGAGTTACTGAAGACTGAAAATCATAAGAGAGACTAACAAACAAATCCTTGTCATGAGAGACATGATGAGTAGCTCCACTATCTATGATCCAGGTCTTAGCATTTAGAAAACTCTAAGAAACTGTCATGATTCCAATGAAACAAAGTGTAGAGACAGAAAAAGAAATACCATTCATTCCCTGCTCTGCACCTATATTTGTGGAGGTAGAAGAACTAGCATTCTGAAACACTTTCTCTGTAGTCATAGCAGTTGAAGCAGAAGGGCCAGTACTCGGAGTCATTTGCTGATTTGTTGTGACTTGAAGTTGAGAACTGAAGAAGGCAATAACATTCTGAATCTGGTCTGAAGACATTCCACTTACCAATTCAGCAATATCTGAAGTGCCAATTTGTTTCCCAGTCTCTTGTTTGTTGACAGCAGATCCATTACTTAAAGACAACTGAGCAACCAACGGTTTTGAAGACTGTGAATGAGCTTCCGAAGTATGCTTGTCTGGAACAAGACCAGTCCTAATTTTGCCTTTGTAACCAGGAGGATATCTGTGTAATCTGTAGCACTTATCAACTGTATGGCCTGAATATCCACAGTGAGTGCACATAGGACGATTTTGTTTTGATTGATAAGAAGCATTCACCGATAGATGACCATCTTGATTAGAACTAGCACTGCTTGACACATTGAAGGCAGTTGGATTGATTGAAGATACAATGCTGAGATTGCGTTGGCTATGATCTTGATCTAACAGGTTGTAAATCCCTGCAAGTGTAGGAACCTGCTTCTTCATGATAATCTGACTCCGTATGATTGAATAGGAATCATTCAGACCTGCCAAAAATTTCACAATCTTTGCATTCTCATTCTTAGCATCAGTAATCTTACAACAACTGCAGTTATGACATGTTCCTACACCCTCAGCTCCATCTAAATCATCCCAAAGTGTCTTCAAAGTAGTGTAATAGTCAGAAAGAGTCATTGATCCCTGATTCAATGACCATATCTGTTGAGTCAATTGATACGATCTAGGTATATTAGTGATATGAAATCTGTCTGACAAATCCTTCCAAATCTGAGATGCATCATTGAATCTGAGAATGCTCTTGTAAATATGTTTCGTAACAGAATTCAAGATCCAAAGCTTCACCATACTATTGCATCTAAACCAGATCCGATAGTGAGGATGTGATTCATGTGGTCGCGGAAGAGAACCATCAATGAATGACAATTTATTCTTAGCATCTAAGGCCATAGACATAGCAATTTGCCACGAAGAGTAGTTAGTTCCATCAAGAACCTCAGAGATGATAGAAATATCTGGATTATCACCATTCGTCAACATATAAGGGGAATGAATGCTTTCCAGAGTATCGATTTGAGGTATCGGAACATTTGAAGGAATCTGTGCATTTGACGGTAGAATTGGAGAAGAACTAGCTCTGTCATCGCGATTGGGAGTCCTCTCAGCTGACACACTTGACCTCCCAGCACGACGACCTAGTTTTCGCACACACACCATCGTTTACACCAAGATCCAAAGCTGTAATTAAGATCCAAAGCTGTAATCGAGCTCAATTTGAAATTTCCGGTGAGAAATCCGGTAGAAAATCCAAATACATCAGCGATTTCAGCAAAAGAAAGAAGAGATTCTACTGATCGATCGACGAAATAAGCGATGAATCAAGTAAATTTGATGTGCAGAAGCTCAAATCTGCTCTGATACCATGATAGAAGAAGAAAGATTCGAGATAAGAAAATGAAATTGATATTCCGTTAAAGAAAGTTTGTTACAAATGTTTGAATATATATAGAACCGGTTTACACTTTAATTACTCGGTTCAACTAAACCAAAATAGACCAAGATATAATCTGAAATTATCAATAAGTAGATTTTTTGATAATAAGTAGATCTTTTGTAATGCATGTATGAAGATGTCAGAAAAAAATATTGAAAGGGTTATAGATTGGGTCAAAAGAGATGAAAAGCGGCTGTACCAAAATTGTTTTTGTTAGTACAAAAATCCGTTGCAAATTATGTATTTTGTAGAATTGTTGTAGTTAAAAGAAGACGGCAAAAAAAAAATTTAGGTTTTGAGAATCGTAGGCTCTTGATACCATATAAGAGTTCAATGTAATATCTATAATTGAGTTTAGAAGACTGAATATATACAGACAAGGACCTTCTAGAGTACTCTAATTACATTGATTAACTTTACATGTATAGAAGATACTACAGAGGAAATCATGTATGTGATTGATCTGTGATATTAGTTTGCATTTAAATTAAAGAAGAGAAACTACGTTGAACCTAAATTTCTAACAAAAAAAAAAAAATCGATCAAAGTGATCTACTTATTTTCCCATCCGAAGACTCAAATTGAAGATTTGTTATAATTTTCAAATTATAAGAGCGATCAAAAATTATATGAATAACGATGTTTTCGCCACACGTAATTAGGAATGGCCTACATGGTGGGGGATCATAGGCGGCTGTAAGAAGATATGATGCCGTTTAAGTTTAATGATGCATGATTAGCTGTCTTGTCTAGGGGAAACTGGGAAGTATGGGTTAATGATTAAAAATTATGTTTGAGGGTTGGATGATTGTGTCCTACGTGGTCACCTTCAACAACTTCCACTGGAAAATAATCTTAGCTTGTCCGGCCAAAAACAACATTATCTATAACAAGAAGCTCAAGCTGTTCATTTATCATTGGACGGTGAGATATAGACATGATAATATTTATGTCTTCTATGGCAATGCATGAATCTTATACCGAGTCTGTAATTGGATTATCTAAATCCCGATATGAAGGAAGTTTCATTTCTCTTTCTTTGTGGTTAATATAAGAAAACAAAAGGCTTAACTTTAAAAAGTAGTAACTCTTTTTCATAAAGATCATTGCGATTATATTTTAGACAAAATTCTGTGTTTTTGATCTTGGTATTGGAATGACAAAATTTTATGTTTGAGACTTTTTTTTGAAGTACAATTTTAATTCGACATGATTCAATAATTGACCGGTCGATGAAATAATCAGTGTGCTAAAACAAAAAACTCAAAGTTAATTAGATTGTATAGGGAAATTTGCGATGAATTACATAAACTTATTAGTATTCTAAATGCGTATGATCGAGGAATCAAATCACGAGTATATCTCGATCATTGAGTTTTTTAAAAAGAAGTAGTTTAATTGATTTGTTTCTTTTTCAAATGGAGATGTTCGGAACACCACAATTCGAGTTGTGACCATGAAGTTTGAAAGAGTTTATCCAACTTTGGGATTGGGGTGAATCTCCTAACATGTGGATGATATTAAGAAGTTACTATGAGCTAAATATCAAAGATGGATTCTCTCACCTTTACATTTGGAGATGGAAGCGCTTAACTATATGGAGTCTGTCACGAGGGATAGATTGTTAGGATTTGAGACAAAATGTGTGGAATTGGCCATAGTCTACTGATGGAAAATTTGTGCTCTTTAACCTCCTAAACGATTTTGGTTTCCTCCGAAATTGATTTCATAATTTTTACTTTCTCTAGTTTCTCATAATTTAAATTCTTGGAAATATTGTTTAGCCTATTCTTCTTCTTCCTTTATTTTTGTGCTAATTTAACCTTATTTTAAGAGTCAAATTTGTTAATGTTCAATTTATAAACTTTGTTCCTCCGGATTAAGCTACCAATCATAGATTTTTTTAGTATAAGTATTTCGTTGAGATAAAAACAAAAAGAAAATTATTTTACTTGTTTCCAAATTTTTAACTTTTCATGACCTATAAATTTATAATCTTTCATGGCCTACTAACATAATCGAACGTAAATTTATTATGACTGAATACTATTTTTGTGTCGGCTTATTATAACTGGATACAACTTCATGATGGGTCAATTATGTTATAATATTATATCCAAAGAACTATATTTTATCTGGAAATTGCTAGTCACATTTGTCGGTGGGAACCAAAATTTCAGACATAATGGGGTGTTCGGAAGAGTTATGCCTAACAATTTGAAATTGATATTTTAGAAAATAGCTAAATCATATTTTACTCACGCAAACCACACCAAATTTCATTTATTTTGGATGAATTTGTCAAATTTAATTGATAAGATGCGTAATTTTTTGTAATATATTTGTTTTAGATAGGCATCTAATATATCTCAAATAGATGTTTTAGATGAATTATTTTTTTGTATGGAAAACATGTTATTTAATACACTGTTATTTTCTTATCTGAAAAACATAGTTTACCAAATTAAATTTTCTTTACATTTTATATAAATGTGTGATATATTATTGTCTTAGCATTCTATATTTTTCATCAAATATTCATCAACACAAATACTTAATAATATATTTTATAACTAAATTAGCGAGTTGAGTTTCATACATTCCTTTGCTGTATTTTTTTGTTATTTTTTTTTATAACTAGGGCATGAACATGATCCAAGTTTTTAATACCCAACTAATCTCTGGGATAAGTATAGCCGTCGAATAGTTAACTGACTGGTCTTTTAATGGGTCTGAAACATAGACACTATTTTCACTGTTCAAATAAAGTGATTCAATAAATTTCATGTTTAAAAAGAAGTTTTTTTTTTTTACTATTTTCTAATAGCAACTTTTTCAATTATCATCGATTTAACAAAAGTCTTATGTTGCTATTTCTCTAATTTACTTCTTTTATATATACACCCACATATATTAAGGTATTTGCATGGATTTGAAATATCACCAATAATCTATAACTAATGACAAAATAGTCAGTCGTTGCGAATTATTAATCCTCCGTTATTATGGTTTGTTATATTGTCAGACTCGTGGTTTAGTTTGATGAAGAAAAAATGGTACGTTCATTATTTTTATAGTTTGGTATCAACGTTCAAGTAATGCAATAACATGAACTATAATTAATTTTAGACAAAGAAAAAGCAATTTGCTGTTAAACAAATTGATTGTGAGTAAAGTGGTCAAGTACTTTTGGATTGGATCGGTCCCGGTTCGGATTAATTTAATTTTGGACCATTAAAATCTATCTTTCGGTTTTCATATCATGTCAAAATTTATGATTTTTATCCAAAACTAATTAGATTTGAGTGAATTGATTTATATCTTTGGTTTGAGGTTGAGTCGGTTCGAGTAACAGTCATATTAGGCTTCAGATAATTTAAAAGAAAAAAAATCTATTTTCGAACTTTGATATTATGCCAAAATTTAAAGGATTTCATTATATAGTAATTAAAATTATGCAACTTCAAACTTGATTTTTTTATAATTCCTACAAACGAATATGTTCATTTGTATTATTTTTAATTCAAATCAATAGACAATTAGTAGGCTACTTCAGTATATATATTGGAAGCATTTAGTTCCATGTGAAAAATTTAACACGTATCTTTAAAATAAGTAGGTAAATATCCGCGCAATGCTGCAGGATATTTTGATAAATTTCTTTTAGTCAAACATAAATTATAATTAGTAATAGTAATAGTTAGCTTGTCTTGTATATCTTTGTAAACGTATACGAGTAGTTTTACAATAAAATTTTGTTTCATTAGTTTTGATTTTGGGATAGTATTTTTACTTTAGATATTTATTAACTAATTTTGTTTTTACTATCATTTTTAGTAATATTTTAAATAGTTTATTCCAAACATTATTATAATTATTCGATTAGCATTGATTTGAAACTAATTATGAATTTAAGCCTTAATTTTTTGGCAGATAATAATTTTAGATGGTTAATAGAGAAACAATATTGTTTTCAATTTTAAAGTATACTTATATTATCCAGTCACACAATTCTCATCATTAATTTGGGTTTGGCTGTCTCATATTTCACGACACGTCGAACAATATATTGCATTTCAATTCAATTTAAATAGGAGAGTTTAAGAGTCAAAGTAGAAGAAAAGTGGACCGAAACATTCTTCAAAATTTTCAATGTCATTGATATATACTTTATATGTAGATATGTTTTGTATATGGGATAATTAATTGAAATTTTTTTTATTAGTCAAATGCTATGTTGATGCATAGTAATACAAAAACTATAAAATTTTGCATATTTTTAACCCTAAAGTTTTTTTTATATATTACGTTGGTTTAAATTATTCCACCTAAAAGCGTATTATATATAAAAGAGAATTTATGATTTTTTCTCATATATAATCGATGTGGGAGAAAAATGTTTTTATGAAACTAAATCTCAATTTTACTTTTTTTTTGTCAACCAAAAATCTCAATTTTACTTACATATCATAAAATATAGAAAAATAAATAATATATGATTTTTTATTTCATAACATTAAAATATTTTTATTTTTTGTTTTTGGTTTTTATGCATTTCAATATACTATTTTGTAATTAAAAGTACTTAGACAAATTCTCGAAATAACACGTAAACAACAAAAAATAACTTGCAACGTTTACTTTTAAATACAAGATAGAAGATTTAAAATTTTTATTTTTACCAAATAATATGTAAAATAAAAGTTATCTATAATGAATTTTACTTCAACGATTTTTATTGTAAAAAATATTGTTTTTGTTCAATTTATTAAATAATATAAGAGGTTTCATATTTGACTTAATAAGCTTAGAGGTTATTTTTCTAATCGAAAATGTAAAAAAGTAAGCAATTACGTCATTGGTTATAAGAGGATTTTTTCCGGTTTCAATTTAAAGTTTAATAGCTCATAAAATAATTAATAAATAATATTAATTTTGCTTTTGGTTTAATTTTGAAATAGAAAAACTAATTATAAAGCCCAAGAAACAAATCTTACCGGGCAAATACTTTTGCATTTTACAAAATAAGCTCATACTTTTAAATTTGTAACTCATCACAATAAACTTACTTATGTGTGTTATTTAGATAGAGAATGTTTGGAAATGTTGATGTGTCGATTTCTATAAAAATTTAAAAAAATTAATGTATTGATTATTTTTTGCTATTTATCTATACGGAATTCCACCGCTGGATAGATTTCAGATTGCATTAGCCTAAATTTAGATCATATTGTTTTCAGTTCAGACCATTTTCAAGGCTGATCAACTTAAGTTCGAATTTTATTAAGGCGTGTTGGAATTCTGATATCGTATTAAATTTCACACATTTTCAGGTTACTCCAAAGTGATGATGAATGAATTAACCTATATCATTCACCTACTATTTTAAATCCTATCATAATGGGATTGTAAACAATCTCGTATACAAAGCCTGACTCTGGTAATTTGTGTCTGTATAATATTTATGAACATGTATAATGTATGTAAAAAAGGAAACATGAAAGAAGTGTAATATATCGAGGGAGTAAAGAGTTTGACCACAAAAAAATGGTCAAACGATATGAAACCAGTTACGAATAAAAGTAGGCATGCAAAATAAAACACGTTATATAATTATAATTTGTGTGAAATATATTAGGATATTTAAAAATAAAGCTTGTACCATAAGGTTGGTGAAGACTCAAAATTAGAGAAGAAGACAAATATGTGCAAGAGCCAATGGTGATTAGGAAAGCTCACCATACTCCGATTTGCTTCCATATATGTTTCAGTTTTACTTACAATTCACGAATTATGGGAAATTATTTTGCTCAAAGTAATATTATTTTGTCCTGCGTTATGTTCATAATTGCATCCATGCGTATTTAAAGTTAGAAAATATTGAAAACTAAAACTGAAGGTTCTCTTTCCTAAGATATTAAGAATTTCCAATAAAATTCAGTAACAATTGTGGAACATTCCACATTCACAAATGAAATAACTTTGCAGATCAGCTTCCATTTATCAATTTATGGACGGGATGAATTTGTGTCAACCATACTCTATACATGTCTTATTTAACACTTTTTATAAAAGAAAAATAAAAAGGTAATAATTATTATAAAAATCAATGTTAGAGTTAATTCTTAATATAAATATTCACTGACTTTATTTAGAAATCGAGAAGAGATTTTGAAGTTTCAAAGTTATTGAGTCGACGTTTGTTATGTCTTGATTGTACATACGAAATTCGATTGGTGATTTAAAACGGTAAAGATATCTTTTAGCTATAAAAGAGTACAAACAAACAACTAAGAGAAGATGATAAGAAAATAGTGTAGAAGTTAAAGGGGATGGTCAAATTCATAGAATGTGTTGTGTGATCGAAAGACAGTTTGATATTAAAACTAGTTTAAAATTGCAAAGAAGTGGTTTTATTTCAAACCTAGTTTTTTTTTTATGCAAGTGAATAATTTCCATTCAAACTGATGATCAAGGGGTTACAAAGGTTAAGGTTTCATCCAACACATGGATTAATACAACAAGAGTGCAAAAACTCGTAAAATCAACCGACAGATAGATAAAAAGTATCGACAAAGAAACCAAAACTCGGAGACATGAACGCTGAGAAATCTTGCCACAAGCATCCACAAACACTTCAGATTGATGGTGAAAAATCATGGTCGATTGACAATCTAACTTTGAATGAATCCAAGGACTCGAGTAGACGCAAAATGTCATAAGTTTCTTTGCATCGAAAGATTCTTCGGACGTAAACTGAGATAAGATCAACAATGGTGCTCGAGATTGATGATAGCTAAATCCATACAAATCTGTCGAGTCAAGACTTCGAAAGGCCAAAGGTCGAGACAGATTGCAGACAATAAGAAACGAGAAGAGCTCAAAACCAGGTGAGAAATCAGATGATTACAGGTCAATACTAAAAGATTTGGCAACACAGAGATAGAATGAAGTCCTCGTACCATGAAGACCCACGAAGCGGAGGCAGAGGCAGACCGTGGCTGAGGGTAGAAACGATTGGCGAAGAGAAACGAAAGTGGATCGGGGAGCAAAGGATATTCGGTTGAGAACCGTGAAGGATTCCACGCCAGTGGTGATTGAGCGGTTGTCGGAGACGCTAAGTAGAGCCAAGACGAGAAGCACCAAAGACGAAGACAAGAGATCTACGAAGCAAAAAGAGGAGGAGGTCCGACGCCGACAAGCTAAAGCTCCACTGCCGTCGGAAAGCATGGTATAAATTGAAGTCTCGAAAATATCGCTCGAAAAAGAATTTACTTTAGTTACATACTATATGTTTAGTTCTGCGGTCTTTTTATGTCAGAACTAGTTAAAAACTGCAAAGAAGTGGTTTATGTCAAAAGTAGTTAAAAAGTACAAAACTAGTTAAATGTTTTTTTGCAAAGAAGACATTTTTTTAAAGGAAATATAAGTTGAAATATGTTTTAAACTTGTGTTCTAAAACATAAACAACTATTCAAACTTGAAAAGGTGCTCAGATTGTGTTTTTGTGGTGTAATAGCTTGACCCTTACCGATCAGAGATAAAAGATAAAGATTTTTGTTTGTTCTTTCTTATACCAATTTTCAACATAACGTAGAAATTCCTTTAAAGGATCTCCAAGTAATTGTTTATATTACAATACAAGTTAAAGAATAGGGATGTTCACGCGCACCTTGTGAAAACTATTATAATGTTACATTCTTTATAATATATGCAAAATAACATTCATTACATGAACAGAAAATAAATAAACAAATTCAAAATTTAGACCACAATATGTAATTTAGTAATTTGTGCTAGTATCGTTAATGTGTCACCATCCGAATTCAAATTACGTTTAACCATTACGACATCCGCGGTTAGGTACTCGAAAACGTTTTGTAAACGATATATCAAACGTACAAATTTTAAAACTGCATCAATTTTGTATATAAACTAATAGGCTATAAATCATGTCAATAAAAAAGAAATTAATTTGAATTAATTGTAAATTGTTGAAAAAAGTATTAGAAAATAATAAAACAACAATAAATGATAAACAGAGAAAATAATAAAGAAACAATTAATTATTGAGAGAGACATAAAAACCCACTAATCATATAAGATAAAAAGGGATGAAATTTCAGAAAAAGAAAAAAATGAACGGATAAAAACAAGATTATGATGTTGTATAACGGCATAACTACGACAAAATACACCAGAGCCAGGAGGTGGCCGCAACAACAACACCTACACCTCATAGTTTACAGCAAAATACAACAGCCTGTCTTAAAAAAGCCTTCCCTTAAAATATTATACTGTAATTACACTTCGTTTCTTTAAATACTCTCTCTTCTTCTTCCTCTTCTGCTCTCTTCATCTTCTAAGAAACCAAAGACTTCACATTTTACCATTATTTGCTCTGCTCAGGTCAGCTTTTATCTCTCTCTCTCTCTCTCTCCTCTCTCTTCTACTATTACGCTACAGTCGTGTTACAACAATGTCACTGAACTAACTACCTCATGAATCTTATGTAAACTTGTTGTCTTAAGTTTCTGTTTTGTCTGATCCAGATCTAGTTTCTTCTGCATTTTATGTCTTGGGTCTTGTGAACTTTAGCGTCTTATGTTTGTTGTTGTGTCGGTTTGTTTTTCTTTTTCCAGCAAAAGTATCAATTTTTAAGTAATGTTGAAGTAAACAGTTCAAGATCTGAATTGACTTACACTGGTTTAGTTAAAGAAGTCAATTCAATTTAGAAGATCATTTGTTCTTGAAAACAGATCCGGATCTGAGATTTTGTTTAATTTACTTGTTGGGTTTTCATGGGTTCTTGATAAAGATTCGATCTTTGTTCAATTTAAATCCTGATTTGCTTTCTTGAAATGCAGTGGGAGAGTCAAGAAACGATGGCAAAGATGCAATTCTCAGTCTTTATGGCCGTCGTTGCGCTTCTCGTTTGCTCTGCATCTGCTAAAACCGCAAGCCCTCCAGCTCCAATGCTGCCACCGACACCAGCTCCAGCACCAGCACCAGACAATGTGAATCTCACCGAACTCTTAAGCGTAGCTGGTCCTTTCCACACATTCCTTGACTACCTTCTCTCAACTGGAGTCATCGAGACCTTCCAAAACCAAGCCAACAACACTGAAGAAGGCGTTACTATCTTTGTCCCCAAGGATGATGCTTTCAAGGCCCAGAAGAATCCTCCTTTGTCCAATCTCACAAAGGATCAGCTCAAGCAGCTTCTTCTCTTCCATGCTCTGCCTCATTACTACTCGCTTTCTGAATTCAAGAACTTGAGCCAATCTGGTCCAGTGAGTACCTTTGCTGGTGGCCAATACTCCTTGAAATTCACAGATGTTTCAGGGACGGTTCGTATTGATTCTCTATGGACCAGGACTAAAGTCAGCAGCAGTGTTTTCTCAACAGACCCTGTTGCTGTTTACCAAGTTAACCGTGTGCTTCTACCTGAAGCAATCTTTGGTACTGATGTCCCTCCAATGCCGGCTCCAGCTCCTGCTCCTGTCGTTAGCGCTCCTTCCGATTCTCCTTCCGCTGCTGATTCTGATGAAGCCAATGCTTCTTCGCCAAAATCCTCGCACAAGAACTCCGGACAGAAGCTGTCTCTCGCTCCAATCGCCATGGCGGTTTCCGGTTTGGTGGCATTGTTCTTGTGATCAAATGGTTTTGCAGATTGAGTATGTTTTAAGTTACAATGTGAAAGATTGTATTACATCATTCCAATTGTTTTGATTTTTGAACCCCATTTTTTATTATACATTTTAATCATTATTATTGTTGTCATTACCATTGTTGTGAATTGAGATTGTTCCTCCATTTTGCTTTTCGTTAGTTGATTTTGCTTCATTTGCAAGTTAAGATGATACCAAGAGGTTTAAAGTTCATTTTCTTTGATATAATTTGAAGATAAGTTACCAATTTATAATGTCATATATCGGGATAATCACGAAAATATATGGATTACATAGATGCGTTATATGCACAAGTTGTTTCACTAATCTAATCACTCAATGGCAATATTAAATTACCAATGTGCTTGGGATTTGTTCATCATAATGTGAGTTTGTTCTGATTTTGTCAGCTAACCAATTTTTTCGGGGAAATAAATATTACTACTCTTCTCCACCGGAATACTTTCTTTCGGGCTCAGGATAATAGAGATGTTGATATGGGGTTTTCCGGTCCAGCCCAATCCAGTCCATCGAAGACTTTGTCTCGGATGAGCCTTAACCCGTTTTGCTTTTCTATTACTATTTTTTGCCTAGAAACATGTAAAGAGTCTTTGACACTACAAATACTTGAAAATCATTCTTAAAACATTTTTTTTTTTTGTCAGCCATAATATTACTTCATTAATGTCCAGAAAATTTTACAACATAAGATTTACCCTTCTTATTAACTTCCTTAGCTTCGACATCTACATCTTGTAATGTTCTTGATACATAATCAAAATGATAATCGTTGGCTCCGATCATTTCTACTACATCTTCTATATGAGTAGAGATAACGTGAGGAATATCCAGGGACGTGTAGCTCCTTATCTTCTTCGATTTGATCTTGTTCATCAAGCCATATACATTTTGGCAATCTCCGAGAGACCTGACAGGAGTAAATCCAAATCAGTTGATTTCTTGTATTGCCATTTTAAGGGCAATCATCTCTGCCTCCATGGCTGTTTGTGTTGGTGGAATGGCCATATTACCTTTCATTAGTTCTCTTCCATCTCCCGAATGAAGCTTCCAAGCAATACCCGCTGCTTCTTTCCCTGTCATCCATGAAGCATCCGTTCTGCATATATAAGTATTCGATCCTTTCCTAAATATTTCTTGTTCTTTTCTACTTGATTTTGTTTTTTCACTATCATTAGAAATTGACTGTTCTATCTCCTTGGCCTGCTTCCAACTGGTCAACATGCTTAAAGCATTGTTTATAATGCTAACAATGCTCTCTCTGATTGTTAAAAATCAGCTTGTTTCTAGATTTCCAAATACTCCATCCCAGGAAAGGCATTAAACTATATTGCTTGGAAGTTTTAGCACAGGTGCTAAATATATATTTGATGTTATCAAAAAGATTTTGTGTAGTGAGTCTATCACCTGAGATTGTAGATTCAGGAGCAATGGCCCAGACCTCTTTTGAGACTCTACATTGGAAGAGCATATGATTTACACCCTCCTCCTGTTCTCCACAAACATAACAGTTTTTATCAGATGCAATACCCCTTTTAACTAGATGAGAACTCACTGGTAAGCTGTTATGAACTACTCTCCACCAGAATGTTCTAACTTTAGGAGGGGTATTAATTTTCCATACTTGTCTGAAATTTTTTTGATGATCTTCATTTAATTTTGTGTGGGTCTGTGCATACTGGTTGAGTGATCTAAGGCAATGGTATCCTGATCTAACCGTATAAATACCGTTCCTATTCAGATTCCAATAGATTTTGTCACTTACTCCCGTCATTGATGGTCTGATCTTCATGATTTCCTTGACATCTTCTAGATGGAACATTGATTCAGCTTTGATTGATTCCATTGGTTTGTACATGTTACAAAGAGATCATATACTTTAAACTTTGTTACAAATCCCGAATTTACCGGCCTTGGAGGTCTAGCAGGTGTTGTTGGTATCCATGGATCCTTCCATGCATTAATTTGAGTTCCATTTCCTACCTTCCAACTTAACCCATGTTTAAGTAATGATTGAGATTTTAAAATACTTCTCCACGCATAACTCTGTGTCACTTTACTGGTTGCATTAAGAAAATCTTTTTCTGGATAGTATTTAGCTTTGAAAATTCTTGCCAGCAAGCTATTAGGATTAGTGATTAATCTCCATCCTTGCTTGGCTAACAAAGCTATATTAAAGTCTCTTAAGTCCCTAAAACCAAGACCACCTTTGTTTTTAGCCTGCACCATTTTATCCCAGCTAACCCATGCTACTTTCTGCCTATCCGGAGAGTTCGCCCACCAAAATCTCCTAATCATTACCATGAGACTATCTAATATTTTATAAGGAACAAGAAACAACTCATGGTATATGTTGGGATAGCTGTAATAACTGCCTTTATGAGTATTTCTTTACCTGCTGGGCTTAACATCTTTGTATACCAATTATTCAACTTGTTTGCAACTTTTTGCTTCAAATATTGGAATGTATCCGCCCTACTCTTTCCTATCATATTTGGCAGACCCAAATATTTACCAAAACCTCCTATATGCTGGATATTTAAATTCTTTGAAATTTCTGAGATCAAGCTAGGAGGGGTACCTTTGCTAAATGTGATGGAAGATTTGCTGAAGTTAACTTGTTGGCCTGAAGAGTTGGCATATATATCAAACACCTTTTTCACCGATTCTGTTTCTGTGATGGTTGCCTTTGAAAATAAAAGAGAGTAATCTGAAAATAGCAGATGAGATATTTGAGGACTTTTTTTTGCTACTTTATATCCAGTGATTTTCTTTTTAAGCACATATGAATTCAGAATAGCTGTTAGGCCCTCTGTGCATATTAGATATATATATGGAGAAATAGGATCACCCTGTCTAATACCTCTTTGGGGATGTATGATCTTTGTAGGGCTTCCATTACAGAGCACTGAATAGGTGACTGTAGTAATACATGTCATGATCTAGCTCCTCCATTTCTGATTAAACCCCTTTCTGCTCATAACTGCATCAATGTAAGGCTATTCAATCTTGTCAAAAGCTTTGGCTATATCCAACTTTAAAGCAATGTAGTGATCCTTACATTGTCTAGTCCTCATAGAGTGCAACATTTCATGTCCTATAAGCAGATTGTCTGTAATGAGTCTGCTAGGTATGAATGCTGACTGATTTTCTGATATTATTAGATGAAGCCAACTCTTAAATCTATTTGCCAGGATTTTTGAAATGATCTTATAGGCCACATTAGATAAACTTATAGGGCAGAAGTCTTTTAAGTTTACTGGTGCTTCTTTTTTCGGTATTAGACAAATATGAGTATGATTTAAGTGCTTATCTAGATAGCCAGTATTGAAAAAATGTTGCACATACTTAAATACCTCTTCTTTAATAATGTGACAATGATGCCTATAAAATGCAACACTCATCCCATCCGGCCCTGGAGACTTATCTGGATTCATATTAAATACTACACTTCTAAGTTCTTCCATTTCTACTGATTTAGTAAGATCAAGGTTCATTTCATCAGTTATTGAGCATGGTATAGCTTCTAAAATTTCTTCAGAGATCTCTAAACTAGATGCAACATATAATTGATTAAAATACTCACTGATTAGTGCTTCACTTGCTGCTGTCCATGATGGATTCTGCCTTGATCATCTTCCAATGTTGTAATTCTGTTGACTTCTCTCCTTTGTCTTGTTGTAGCATGGAAGAACTTTGTGTTTTTGTCTCCACATTGTAGCCAGGTTACTCCACTTCTGACTTTCCAGAATTCTTCTTCAGTTCTGTATGCAACCAGTAATTGATGTTTTAAGGTATTAATGTAATTCTGATCATAGGGTTTAGAATCATACGCTTGGTGTAACTGTTTTTGTAGCCTTTCTATCTCTTTCTTTGAGTTTAAGTCTTTGCTCCTTTTCCAGTTAGCTAGGGCTTGACGACACTTCCTAAAGTTGTGAGGGTAAATATTTTTACAATGTGTATTCCAAACAGATTCCACTACATCTTTGACTTCCTTGTTGAATCTCCATATGTTTTCATAGCGGAATAATCTCTTACCCTTCCATTCCCTTTCCTCAGTAAAGACTAATAGCGGACGATGATCAGAACCCATCCATCGTAACATTTTAGCATAAGCTTAAGGGTACTGTTCCATCCATGTATTAGTTGCCATTGCTCTATCAATCCTTGTTCTTACTAGATGATTGTGCCTGATTCTCCACCAACTAAATTCTCCTCCAACTGTTCTGAGATCATGTAAACCAGTGGCTTCAATCATACTTCTGAATTTTTCAAAACTTGCTTCTGTTCTTGTTGTGCCACCTTCCTTTTCTTCATTTGATCTAATGTCATTGAAATCTCCTAGCATTAATCTAAGAATTCCAGTATACATCAAGGCTCTACTACTGACCCATTCCCAGAATTGATTCCTCAATGTTGTGATTGGATGACCATATATGTAGCTGATACAAAAACTTTTCCTGCCTTCTCTGATATATACATCAGTAAAATGAAGAGAGGGTCTTACTATACCTACATGGAGATGTGAAGTCCAAAAAATTGCCAATCCTCCACTTGCTCCTTTCGCCAAAAGACATAGCTGGTTAGCATATCCTAGCTTTTCACCTACTCTTTTTACATAATCCACCAGGAACATTATATCAGGAGCAATTGATTTTTTGATCTCCTGAAGATGTCGAACTGTCAGGGGGTTTGATGTGCTCAAATCTAATACCCTAAAGTATCTAAGCAGTCGCTATAGTATTTTAGGGGTCAATCCACAAGGACTCAAGATAACACTCAATAGATTCTGGAATGTGAATTAAGCTAAGCTAAATAGATGAAATCAAGAACAGCAAAACAATTAAAACAAGTAGTAATTCAGTGGAGGAAAACGCTAGGCTTAGGGAAACTTGCAGGCAAATCAGAATTATCAAATCAAATCAATTGTCAGGAATATATTAAGCTCCGCTTTCAAACTTGAAACACAGATGTAAAGTAAACCAACTGTCGTTGCGAAAACTATCTATGCCTAAACCTAGAATTCCAAATTTCTTTGCAAATTTCTTTGCAAATTCTATGAATTTAAACAAGCATTAAAGTTCAAGTTCAATTGTTCACAAAATCCCTAAACCAAATTTCTTTGCGAATAGGGCTTTTGCTCACCAAACACTAGATCAGGCAATCAATCACACTTTCGTGCCAATCAAACAACCTAACATCAGATTCTAGTTCGCGAGGCTAGAATCAGCATTAAGAAGGAACTGACCACGAGAACGCAAGTTCCCAGGAAACAATTGCAAAACGAGAGTTGCTACAGAAGTACTGGTCATTTGGTTCAAAGTGTCGGGAAAGGATCTTCTTGTCATTGATAAGCTTTGCGTTCCTTTCCTTTGTACAGCTTGAAAATTCTCATGGCGAGTGTCTGAATCTCATCCAACTCATTCACTACCAGTCGCCTTTGTGCCAGATCAGACTTGTGTCGAAATTCAGCAGTTTTGGTAGCTCAACAGCCTGATTTGGCTCTATCTTCAACAGGAAGTGGCATGCCTTTCATACATTGCAAATGAATGCGGTTTGATAACCGAGTGGCGTCTTGAACGGTGTGTCTGAAAGTGGCGTCGTTGCGCCGTTCTGTAGGCCCAAAGAGCGTCGTCTAGTTTCAGCGCCCAATCCTTCCGTGTAGCACCAACTGTCTTCTCCAGGATCTCTTTGATCTGTCTGTTGGAGACCTCTACTTGTCCACTGGTCTGAGGGTGATATGGCGTGGCAACGCGGGTGGTGTACCACATACTTCCTCAGCAGCTTCTCGAAGATCTTGTTGATGAAGTGAGTACCCCTATCACTGATAACAACTCTGGGTACTCCAAATCATGGGAAGATGATAGTCTTGAAGAGTTTCAAGACCCAGGCAGAATCGTTGGTAGGACTAGCAATTGCTTCTATCCACTTAGAGACATAGTCGACGGCGACTAAAATGTAGCGGTTCTGTCGCGATGGGGGAAATGGTCCCATGAAGTCAATACCCCAGCAATCAAAAACCTCAACCTCCAGGATGAGTTCTGTGGCATCTCATGACGCTTGCTGATCTTCCCTCGTCTCTGACATACATCACATGTGGGAAATGAAAGTGTGAGCATCCTAAAACATCGTAGGCCACCAGAAACGGCTTGAAGAACTTTAGAGACCGTCTTGAATGTAGCAAAGTGCCCAGCATATTCAGAAACCCATAGCAGTGAAACAGGATTTCCGGCACCTCAGACTCAGCTATACACCTTCTGTAAATCCCATCAGAACAGTGCTTGTACAAATATGGCTCATCCCAGAAGTAGCGTCTGACATCTCTCATGAACTTCTTCTTCTCACATACTTCTTTAGGTGCTTTGTTTCTAGATCAGCAGCAAGGTAATTGGCGATGTCGGCATACCAAGGTACAGCAGGAGAAGTGATCGCCAAAGATTCCTCAAATTCAGAGTGTCTGTAGAGGAATCGGCGATGGAAGGTCTCTGGTATCGATCGATACAGTGAGGGTATCGATCGATGCTGGGATTGTAGACTGAAGGCAACAACGCTCGAGGGCATCGATAGATGCCGATCGATGCCGGAATTCTTCATCGACAGAATCGAGGCAGAACCAGTCTCAATGAAATATATCTTCTCCTCAGGCAAATAATCATCAATGGGAACCTTTTCACTGATCCTCATACGCGAGAGATGATCTGCAACGCCATTCTCTTACTCCTTTCTTGTCCTTGATTTCTATGTCAAAGCCTTGGAGCAGCAAAACCCATCGACACAATCGAGGCTTCATATCCTTATTCTGCAGCAGATACCTAAGAGCAGCATGGTCAGTGTGCACAATCACCTTACTTTCTATCAGATAGGAACGAAATTTCTCAAAGGAGAACACAACAACAAGCAATTCCTTCTCAGTGGTGCTGTAGTTCCTTTGGCATCATCCAGCGTTCTGTTGGCATAATAGATCACATGCAACTTCTTGTCCTTCCTCTGTCCCAAAACAGATCCAACTCCATAGTCACTCGCATCACACATGACCTCAAAAGGAAGGCTCCAATCTGGTGGTTGCAACAATAGGAGCAGAAACCAACGCCTTCTTAATCAATTCGAACGCAGCAAGACACTCTGGTGTAAATCAAACGTGACATCCTTGCACAGCAGAGCAGTAAGCGGGCGGGCTAGCTTGGAGAAATCCTGAATGAACCTGCGATAGAACCCGGCATGGCCAAGGAAACTCCAAATATCCTTCACTGATGTAGGCGGCAGGAGGCTTGTCATGACCTGAATATTCGCCTTATCAACCTCAATCCCAGCTTTAGAGACCTTATGACCCAGAATATGCCGTCTTGGACATAAAGTGGCACTTCTCCCAGTTCAGAACTAGGTGCTTCTCCTCACAACGCTGAAGTACCTTGCACAATATTATCCAGACATCCCTTAAACGAAGATCCATATACAGAAAAGTCATCCATAAATACCTCCATGAACTCCTCGATCATATCTGAGAAAATGGACATCATGCATCTCTGAAATGTAGCTGGAGCATTGCACAACCCAAATGGCATTCTCCTGTGGCAAATGTGCCATAGGGACAAGTGAAAGTCGTCTTCTCCTGATCATCCGGATGTATCGGGATCTGAAAGAAGCCTGAATAGCCATCCAAGAAGCAATAGTAAGGATGACTAGCCAGTCTTCAGCATCTGATCAATGAAGGGCAATGGGAAGTGATCCTTCCTTGTCGCAGCATTCAGCTTTCTGTAATCTATACACATCCGATGCCCAGTGATTGTTCTCATCGAAACCAGCTCATCGTTCTCATTCTTAACTACTGTGAATCCTCCTTTCTTAGGAACAACATGAACCGGACTGACCCAACTGCTGTCAGAAATGGCATAGATGACTCCTGCTTCCAACAGTTTCAAAATCTCTTTCTTAACCACTTCCTTCATATTCGGGTTAAGTCGCCTCTGATGCTCTATTGAAGCCTTCGAATCGTCTCCAGATGAATCTGATGCATGCACATATCTGGTGATATACCTGAAATATCATCAAGAGAATAGCCGAGAGCTTTGCGATACTTGCGCAGCTTGCTCAGCAGTAAGGCGACCTCTGCGTTGTTCAAAGAAGAATTGACAATCACAGGATAAGTAGAGTTAGGGCCAAGGAAAACGTACCTCAGGCTATCTGGGAGTGGCTTTAGATCAAGCTTAGGAGCTTTCGCTTCACTCCAATCAGGTGAAAAATCGGGCCTGGTGCTAGAGACTTGCAGCTCCTCTGGACGAAGGGGCTGGTATCGATCGATACCTCATGTGGTATCGCATCAATGCCTCGGGTTGGTTATCAAGAATTGCTGCATAGGCAGCCGCAACCTCCGTGGGAACTGTGTCTGTCCCAGCCGAGCAAACCAAAGCTCTTTCTAATGGATTTTTAGGGTGCAATCCTAAGAAATATTCATCTGATAGCTCACTGAATGTGTCAATGAAGAAAGTCTGACCATTGATGGTTGGTTTCTTCATCATCTTCTCCATATTGAATGTCATGACCAATCACCAATGTTGAGAGATATCCGCCCATTCTTGCAATCGATGAGGGTCAGCTGTCGCCAAAGAACGGTCTGCCCAATATTAGTGGATCACGTGGCTCAGCATCATACTCAAGGATGATGAAATCGGCTGGAACTAAGCAATTCCCAATGGTGATCGGGACATCCTCAAGTAAACCTTCAGGGAATCGGATTGATCGATCAGCAAGGATCAAGGAGATCCTTGTTGGTGTGAAGTCTGTCATTCCCATCCTCTTAGCTACCGAATACGGCATAAGGTTCACACTCGAACCGAGATCGCAAAGAGAACGTTCAAACTTCTCCGTGAAGATTGGGCAGTCCAAGACAAAAGTACCAAGGTCTGGTAATTTCTCTGGGATCTTGTTGAGAAGAATCGCACTGCACTCATGGGTAACTCTCAGTACTCCCTCTTCAAGGTTCACATTACTCGAAACCATCCTCTTGATATACCTTCTGAAAGCTGGTGCAGTCCTGATGTGCTCAAATCTAATACCCTAAAGTATCTAAGCAGTCGCTATAGTATTTTAGGGGTCAATCCACAAGGACTCAAGATAACACTCAATAGATTCTGGAATGTGAATTAAGCTAAGCTAAATAGATGAAATCAAGAACAGCAAAACAATTAAAACAAGTAGTAATTCAGTGGAGAAAAACACTAGGCTTAGGGAAACTTGCAGGCAAATCAGAATTATCAATATCAAATCAATTGTCAGGAATATATTAAGCTCCGCTTTCAAACTTGAAACACAGATGTAAAGTAAACCAACTGTCGTTGCGAAAACTATCTATGCCTAAACCTAGAATTCCAAATTTCTTTGCAAATTCTATGAATTTAAACAAGCATTAAAGTTCAAGTTCAATTGTTCACAAAATCCCTAAACCAAATTTCTTTGTGAATAGA
>SMJT01000021.1:0-13289 GCA_004349715.1 Crucihimalaya himalaica | reverse complement strand
CAACATAATACAAGTCTAGGTGAAAAGCTCTATAGATTATTCCCTACAATCAATTCAGATCTAATAATTCATCAAATACCTTTAAGCAACCCTAATCCTAACAGGGAATCTACTCAGACATGGTGAATGCAATAAACATCATGAAAAGAATAGATATCATATAAAATAATGAAATAGAGTAAGATACCAAGAGGTTCAAGAGTTCTTCTCCAAAGACTCAATTGCAGAAAACTCTCTCTTCAGAAATCACAAGCTCTCTTTCTGGAGGCTGCAAATCCTAATTAAATAGCTAATCAAAACGTTTTGGAGTTATCTCGAAAAATAGGAAAACTTGGATAATCCTGGGTTTGTTTCGCGTTCTGGTCACTGGCATCGACGATGCTGTAAGTGGTATCGATCGATGCCAGGTTCTTTGGTCGTGGTTCTCCCAAACGAATGGTGTCGATCGAGCTCCTCAATGTCGATCGATGCTGAGCTTGTTCCCGAACGACTTCAACTCCAGATTGCTTCAAAAGCTTCCCAAATCCTCCAATTGGCTCCATACGCGCCCTATAACTTGAAAAGAACCTGAAAGACTCTAAAAACTAAAAGAAGACTCAACAAAAAGGACTTATATCATGGCTAAAAACGGGTAAAACCATAGATATATCAACTCCCCCAGACTTAGTCTTTGCTTGCCCTCAAGCAAACAGAAAACCAAACAGAGAAAGAGGTTTGAAAACATGGAGACTCACCTTTTTCTTGAGACATAGTAATGACCCTTTTTCCAAGCTCCAGTTGTCACCTAAACAGTTTCAGATCAGACCACCATTGTACTTCTCCTTAGACCGTTGCAGTTTCCCATTATCCACTCATTATCTCACAGTATCAATCATACTAAATCCTTCATTGCCGTTTCATCACTGATGTTGAAATTTAGGAACCTTCTAGATTCTTTCTCATGCGATATCATGATAAGGAACCACCCAGATTTTATACTTTGGTATTGATTCCTCTCCCCTAGACTTATCTCTTTTTATGCTTCGCATACACAAATCAAGGTTTGAGACGCGAGTATTGATGGTGATGCCACCTAATCCCCGGTTCTCCCCTCTCAGAGTGTCAAAAAGTCTTAGGCGAATAATGGGGTCTCAGGAAATGTTCCTACCCCTCGCTTCAGACTTTTGTGTGATCATTCCTTATCCAAATAGAACAATGGGATCACAGGAAATATTCCAACCCTCTACTCGGCGGAAATCATCTCATCTTTTATGCATTTGATGTATCATTACGTGTTAGGGGAGAGGTCTACCATATTTATCAAACGCATGGGTTCCTATGCCAGATATGAATGATGAATCAAGTTCAGTGAATATCAACTCAGGAATGAAGTGCAAAATTGGCTAAGGATTTAGAAGAAATTTGCTGGAGACATGGGTTGTTTCCTGTCATCTCTTCTCATGTGTGCTTTTGCTCACCAAACACTAGATCAGGCAATCAATCACACTTTCGTGCCAATCAAACAACCTAACATCATATTCTAGTTTGCGAGGCTAGAATCAGTATTAATATCAAGTCTAGGTGAAAAGCTCTATAGATTATTCCCTAACAATCAATTCAGATCTAATAATTCATCAAATACCTTTAAGCAACCCTAATCCTAACAGGGAATCTACTCAGACATGGTGAATGCAATAAACATCATGAAAAGAATAGATATCATATAAAATAATGAAATAGAGTAAGAATACAAAGAGGTTCAAGAGTTCTTCTCCAAAGACTCAATTGCAGAAAACTCTCTCTTCAGAAATCACAAGCTCTCTTTCTGGAGGCTGCAAATCCTAATTAAATAGCTAATCAAAACGTTTTGGAGTTATCTCGAAAAATAAGGAAAACTTTTGGATAATCTTGGGTTTGTTTCGCGTTCTGGTCACTGGCATCGAACGATGCTGTAAGTGGTATCGATCGATGCCAGGTTCTTTGGTCGTGGTTCTCCCAAACGAATGGTGTCGATCGATGCTCCTCAGTGTCGATCGATGCTGAGCTTGTTCCCGAATGGCTTCAACTCCAGATTGCTTCAAAAGCTTCCCAAATCCTCCAATTGGCTCCATACGCACCTATAACTTGAAAAGAACCTGAAAGACTCTAAAACTAAATAGAAGACTCAACAAAAAGGACTTATATCATGGCTAAAAACGGGTAAAAACCATGATATATCAGGGTTCCTTAAACCCTGACAGTTCCAATGCATAAGCTTCATTTTGGCTTGGGCAAAGCGGAGTCCTCATACCCCTTTGCCCTTTCATTGAGTGGTTTGTTGTTGCTCTGTTCTGCTTCTTCTTCAGTTTTATTTTATTGTTTCTTAGATGTGGAGATATAAACTCTCCAAGGATTATCCGATTGCTTTCTCTTGACCCCCCTCTCTGGTTGATATCTATTTATCTCCATTTGTTGAGTTTGCAGCTCTATTTCTGTCTGCCCTTCTTGCGAATCCGTGTTACTTTCTTTATGTTCCTTCTCTGAGTTAGATACTTCTGTTGAAGAGGAACCTCCCAGAAGTTTTATAACCTTTTCTTTATCCAGTTCCATATCTTGGGAGTCTTATGCTGCGCATATCTGTAGAATCTGCTGCTTATGTTGTTTTGGCGAGATTTTTATACCACATTCATTTGAACTATGCCTCAAGCTTCCAGAGGTGGTACAAAACTTCTGAACTGCCGGATATCTAAATTCCAACTCTATTTCTGGATCATCACTAAGGAATTTGAACTTTCTTACCAGTGATATCGGTTCTTCAATATCAAAATCCACTTTGACCCATACTTGTGCTGGTTTTGATGGAGTCGGTTCTAAAATTTTTATTCCTCCTTTATGAACCTAGCCTAATCTAGATCCAATACTTTCTACCATATTCCTTCTTTTGAACTTGTCTGGTATTTTATTGATTTGAACCCAAAGTGGAATCGTTGATAGGAAGGATGGATCTAGTCTATTACTCCATCGATCGATAGCCAGTAACCAGCCTTTGAAGGTATATGGAGCTCCGTCCAGCACATTTAACAAGTGGTGTTCTTGTTGGAAGTAGAAATTGATAGTTCCATCATCATTAATCTGTCCTTGCAGTTGGTCTTCTAGCTTCCATACTTTCGGTAAAAGGTTTCTGATTCCAGGTGGTGGCTGATGTTTAGGGTTTAGAGGCTTGACGACAAGACAAAGGCGGTGATCTTTTAGAAACTGTTCTTGCGCATCATGATGTATGACAATAATCTTCTTCTCTTCGCCAATCCTCAAACTCTGAAAAGTTTTCCACAACTCCTTCTCTGTAGCCATTATTGCGATGTTTAGAAGGTTTTGTATGTAAAAAACGATAGTCTGATTCTAAAATCAAAAAGAAACAGTCGATCAAATGATCGAGATTTGAGAATCCTTTAGGGATTTACTGTTAACTGGGTTGAGAAAGTTTTCGAGAGTAGCCTTTTCAACAAAGGAGGTATTTTTCTTCTTAAAACAATTAAATTACGCCAAACACTTGCTAAAAACATTTGAAAACTATAGCTGAAATAGGTAAAAATATGATGTTATCAATAACATCATAAAATACAAATATAATCATTTAAATTATCATTTATATATCTATATAGGTTATATAGGGGTTGGTTTTTCAACTACTAATTACAAGGAAACACCACGTGGGCAAAATCAAAGAACCGGCTCAGTTTCATGACCAGAGCCAACCACGGCTTACGCATCCACCAAGTCATTCGGGACCTAATCCTTACCAACTATGTCTTTCAAAACATCTCTTAACTTTTCGGACTTCGTCATGACCATTCATAGGAGTAGACATGTATGGGTATCAGACATGAAATAACAGGTATGTGATTGAAACGGATAGTTTGAATAATAAAAGATATTACTCGGTAAGTTATTGATAAATAAGGGATAAAAATTTTGGATAAAAGTACGGGCCATGAAATTCATATGGCTAAATTAAATTCTTAAAGTCTCATCGTTTGGATAAAAGTCAACTTAAAATGTGGTTAAGATTGAAATCAAAAATAACATTAAAGGGTCGCAGCATAAGCAAATGAAAAACCCATCTGAATCTACTTTTTGTGGCTCTGTCAATAGGACATGAGGAATAGTAGAGGTATAGTTCAGATTTAAGAACATCGAATCGCCCATCTTGGAATGGACTCATGGCCATCAGCTTTGCAACCACTGGAGATGGGTCAACTGTGGTGGGATTGCTTGACGGAAAGATAAGGTTGTACTCGAAGACCTCAATGAAAATGGCAAAACCGACTCTCTCAAGGCTAGATTTACCAACTACACATGTGAATATTCTTATGAATTGGGTATTGGGCACAACAGATACATACTTGTACTTGGTTCTTATAGACAAAGATGGTCGAACAAAAACATGTTTTTAAACCTATGACAACAATAAAAAGTGATAGTTATTTATGTAAACTAAAATATAAATAGAAGTAAAAAGAAATGAATGTTAAATAGAGAAAAGATGAAACTTTATACAGAAAATTGTCGATCGAAAATTGATAATAAATAAGCACATTTTTATAATTGTAACTAAACATATTTTTACAAATAGTTATCATAAATACACACAATCTTTAAAAACATTTATTGATTATTAATAAAATAATTCAAAATACTTTTACTTCAAGTTATGTAAAGAGACATTTATTAAGATTGTTATTACGATGAATATTATTATTCCCACTCTTGTGAATTGAGATAAATCCTCCATTTTACTTTTCTTTAGTTGATTTTGCTTCATATACAGCTAATGTTATCCATTTAAAAGAGGTTTAATTTCCTTTCTATAATTTAACCACTAAATTATGACCTCACGTACATATTAAGATAATTAAAAATATACTTATGGTCCATAAAGAAGATAACGTTTGAATATACATGAAGCAGAGGAAGCCAATAATGGCCTCTCACTTCTTCACACCGTCACCAACCGCCACGAGTGGTGGCGGAGATGCTATCTATGTAACAGCAGTGCCGCTTAAAGCGGCGCCTGGTCCGCCACAGCTTATTATGTCGATGGCTTACTCACTTAATCTCTGGAATTCACAGCACTTCATGGTTCTCATCAAACCTTCTTCCCCAATTCGTCAAGAGGTTTCTCAGTCTTTATAACTTCACTAAAATGCCTCAATGAGTTATGTTTTTGAACTAATCCGTTTTGTGGAGTCTCTAGGTTATTGTGTTTGATTTTCAGCCACGTAATCCAGAAAGCATAGAAGCAGCAATCTCAGTTCTGTCAGGAAATTTTATTCCAGGTTCTGATTCCCAGACAATGATATCAAATGGAATCTGTGATTCAGACAGTTTTTCTCCAGATTTCAAAGAATCTTTTTGATCATGGAGGAGTTTGTGTAGATAAACTTAAAAAAAAAAAGTGAAAAAGTAAGGAATCTTAAAAATGTAGTCAAGATTCTGACCAAACTTTTTGGTTGTAGGTATTGTTCTTGAAAGAAGGTTGAAGAATGTTCCAAGACAAAGATGTTGGATGGTTGGATCATCTAAAGGGAATGCTATGGAAATGGCGAATGATTTTAATAACTCATGGGAGACTAATCTTAGAGTTGGCTTTCATGATTGCCGACATTATACTAATGGTACTCTTACAAGCTTTAATCAAGAAGACTTTGGTTTTTATTTGTTTCTAAGTCTTTTTGGTTTGCTTTTCTTTTCAAAATTTTGGAATACAGAACTTGTCCAACATCTTACCGGAGAAATACAAATCTTGGAGCGACTTTCAAGAAGCTAATGTTAATATCCACCTATTGATGAAACAAATGGGCACTTATCTACTAAGTTTTTAGGCCAATCATCATTTATATTAGTACTGTTTTTGTATGAGTAGTTACTTTTGTCTATCGTTATAATATTTTTTCTAAAGTTATTAAGACTTATTCTTTTAAGTAACTTCTATAAAATTTCAAAGAAAAAAAAAGCAAAAGAAACACATAATTGAAAATTTTCTACTCCAAACTAGAAAACAACACAAATGAGCTTATAAGTGATAGAATTCAAAACATTGAAGGACTTTTAAGGGTGACCTTCTAGTTTCTGTTCGTTTTGTTTTGGTTTTCGGTTTATTGGTTTGATTAAAATAACCGTATAAATGTATATAGTTTGTTTCGTTTGTTCGGTTTTTTTTTTCTTTTTTTTTTCTTTTGTTTATTGGTTTATGAAAACTAAAAATATTTAGCAACCATAAGTGATTCGGTATGATTAGGTTTCGGATTTTTTTTTTGTTTTTCTGGTGATTTATCAAAAATATTATTTGGAATATCCAAAATTAATATATTTTTCAATTTGTAAAGAGCAATTAATCACAGAGTAGATCATGTAGCACTATACTCCATATATATAACTAAAGGGTGCAAACGGTTGATTTAGGTTAAGAAGTTGAAGGAGTTGAATAAATATTCATTAAATATTATACCATTTGAGATGAATAAACCGAAAAATTGATTTAACCCATTCAACTAAAAAAATTAGAAAAGTAAACAAATCATAAAAAAAAAATTGTTTAATTCACTATTTCGTAGAAGAATGGGTTTAACGATATTCAACCGTCTTTTGTTTCAACTCAATTATTCATTTACATACAACCATGTTTAACATAAGTTTTAAGGAATTCTAAGAAATATAACAGTACTTTTTCACAAAGAATGTCTTGTGACAAAAACCATAGTATATATTGATCAATATTATATATATATATATATATATTAAAACTTTACATGGAACTGAAATACTGAATATAAACCCAAATATATATATCATATCATAATTTACAAAACAAATTCTCGATATTATGTTTCCGGATTATATCAAATCTTGGATACCACTGGACGAGCACTCTTTAGTTCTACGCGTAAGATAACCTTTCGAAACCTAATATACATATCCCACTCAGTTTTGTTTCTTGTCAACTTTTTTTCTTTAAAGATAATACCCAAGTAAAATACGACCCTACCATCTCTGTTATTCATGGGGTCAGTTCATAAAGCGAAGCCACAAGTTTCTATCTCCACTATTTGCCTTTTTTTCTTTCCTAAAACTTTTTAGTGAAAATTAAAACAAAAAATAATATCCATGATAAACACAAGCACTACGACTAGATAACAAATAAACAAAAAGGAATTATTTCCCAATTGGCCACTTGCACTTTTTACCAAATAAATACCTCTAAGTAACCTCTCTTCTCTTTCGTCAAAACTCATTTGCTCTCTCCAAGTACCAAAACTAAAGAAAACACAAAAGTTTTTACAAGAAGCAAGACTAAAGATGCTCAAGATGTTGTCAGTATTAAGGCGAAACCTTCAAAATCTTAGAAAAAGCCCGCGTGTGGCGGACGAAAGCTCGTTGCCTTCGACGACGGTTAACGGCGATCACAGGGGAGGTAACCAGAGTAACGGTGTGATGATGAAGTTTCCGTTATCGATCATGTCATGTTTTGCGGTTCCTCGTGTGAGCAGGACCGATGGTGTGTGGATGTCGGGAGATTACGGAAGGGTCTCGGAGGTTAACCATCTTATGGTTTGTGATGGCATGAGATACGCTCTCTTAATGTAATTATATCTCGAACTTAAATTAGCTAGTAATACACATTTGTTTTGTGTTGATGGATTTTATATTAGGGAATCTTGTGAAATATAGAATAGCTTTTCACTTCTTTTTTTCTTCTTTTGGGTCCATGAAGTTTTGTTGATTAAAGAAGATGTCTTAGTTAGGAATATTTAACTTTTTCTTTTTACACATCTGCCTTTTGATATTTCAACTGTTATGCTAGTGGTGAGAAAACTACTCACATACATACTTATATACATAACTTGTAGATTCTTGAATTTGATAATGATTGATGAGTAAGATGATTTATGACCACATGGTATTATTAATTAGGGAAATCTTATCCACCAAATAAATGATAGTGATTAATATTGTCAAAGAAACGGAATATATGTCATACAAAATAAACGTTAGGATATATATATCTATTAAGCAAAAAAAAAAGGTTGGTATAACCTACTTTACATATGACTTAGTATTTAACATCATTTAACAGACATGATAAAAGGTTAACTAATGCTGAGGTTATTAAATGATTTCACAATTACGGTTGCCTAATTAGAGCCTAATATACATATGTATGTTATGATAAAATTGATGTGATATGACTGACTGACCGAGATTTGTATTACTAGTTAGTATTTTGTTTAAACACTAAACCGATGTTGTGTCATGCATAACTCATAACCCATATATTAATTTAAAAGCGTGCATATATATATATTGGAGAAGTTAAAAGAATTGATAAAATCTGATTAAGTTTAAACAAAATGGAGAATGGTGTTAGAATTTACGGAATATTAAGTAGAATATGTGTAGAATTGTGTGGAGAATTAGAGAGTATATGCAAATGTGAGACTTGGAGAATGAGAGAATTTTAGAGAGAATGGAACCCAAAAAAGTTAGTTTATTTATGTGTATTTACATATTTATATAGACAAATATAAGAGAGAATAAGATAAACAATAAAGAGGCTTCCTTGAAAGTGATATGTCTTAGGTGTTCTTCTCTAGAATTCAAATTCAAAGTTAGAGTCAAAACTTGCGAGTTTTGCAAAGTCTGGATTGGAGTATGGCAAGTCTGGATTGGAGTCTGGCCAAGTCTGGCACAGTTTTGCATCCATTCTTCAGTCTTGCCAGACTTGCATTCCTTCTTCAATCTTGAAGTCTGGTAAGTCTGGATCGGAGTCTGGCACAGTCTTGCATCCATTCTTCAGTCTTGCCAGACTTGCATTCCTTCTTCAGTCTTGGAGTTTGGCAAATGGATTGGAGTATGGCCAAGTCTTGTTTGGTCTTGTCTTCACTTTTTGATGGGCCTCGTCTTTAAGGTTCTCTTGAATTGGCCGAGGCTTGACTTGATCAATGACTTCTTCCGTCTTAACTGCCACCTTCTTCTCTTCTTTGGAATGACTTGAGGTGGTCTTTGGCTTTGCTTCGATGACTTCGGCCTTGACTCTTCTCTTCTACTTCTTTCACTCTAATAAATGGATGTATAAGGAAAGCAGAATTCATAAGTCAATAACAAATGACAGTAGAAATGGTCAAAAATGAGTTTAGCTAATGCCGAGAGTACATTGTGGAAATACTCATCCACGTTTAGTGCGACACAACATGAAGTCATGAACCGACCCTTTTTTAATAATCATTGCCAATTTAATTTAAAACAAATTAGGATTGGGATGGTCTCAGTGCGGTTCGCTCTTTGAATTATCCCATCATTTCGATTGGCGTTTGTTAATTTTATCTTAAAAAGATTGGTGAATTTACAACAGTTTAGAGTCTAGATTGTGCGGGGAAGCCTTGGTGTCGAATTTTCTATTAATTAACCAAGACGTTTTTATTTGCTAATGTTAAAGTTAAACTATTTATATTCGTGTAGATTATATTTAGACATGCATACGACAGGATAGTATGATATGTAACTTAACATTTCCGGGTGGCTAATGGCGAACCCAATCATGATGAAGAAAATTATAACGTTATCTTTCGTTAAGAGAATTTTACTATACAAACAAAAAAACAATTACGGACATATCAGTCGAAAATCCATCAGAAACAATTCTTTTATTATAAACTAGAAATCGATCCACGCGATGCGCGGGATAAATGTATATTACAATCTTATTCAGAGTTCTACACCCAAGGCAAGAGAGACGTCAACATAAATGCTAACACAATTCTCATCAGGGCTTGAATGTTCTGCAACACAAGGTTCTCAGCGTTTGATTCTCCATCAATCTAAGACACAAAACCAATATCTATATTCACAAGGTTCTCAGCGTTTGATCCTCCATCAATCTAAGACACAAAACCAATATCCATATTCACAATTTGTTCTTCTTCTCTTTTCCATATGATTATATTTCGTTTGTTCCAACTATTTGTCTAGGTAATGTATATTCCTCTTTTACCTTATCAAGACTGCTTGCTTGTAACAATTCAAAATAAAGATAATACAGGAAAAATGCCATCTATGCAAACATCAAGATGTCAGTTGCTTTGCACTCCTTTTTGTCTACTCATAACTTTAATAAGGGGAAAATGTACATGTTTGCACAAAACTATGACCAAAAATCATATTCTCTCAGCAACCCATTTGCCCCAAGGATGTTGCATTATTCCTCGGTACAGATTCTTCCTCTTCTTCTTTCCAGTTTTCTCAGCTTTCCCATCAAAACGAACAACTTTCTTGCCAAAATCTAAACCTGGTATTGAAATAACAATAAAACAAAAGATTTCTTATATGACTTATCAACATACTCAAATCAATTTTCATCTCACAAACCAAAGCCCTCGTAACCCCAAACATCACTCAAAATCATATGCATGAAAATATTATATCCAAGAATAGATGGTTCCAAGGAACAACAAATGAAGCTCAAAATCATAGGCACATAAAAGTATCCACGAACATATGATCTCAAAGATTTAAGATTGCTAAAGAGAAATTCAAAACCTATAAAATTATATTTTACCTCATAAAAAGAAAGAAAGTCAATCTAATTTCTCAGGAGCTGAGAAATCTGAAATTTTAATTTCACACCAAAGCGAATGAATAGAGCTGAATTGAACCAATTCAGTCATTCAAAACAAACATAAATCCTCAGATATTTACCTTCAGCGGCGAATCCATCCATTTATTAATGAAGAAATCTCAGCTTTTAGTGACAAAAAACACTTCCAAATGGGGGAAAAATATGTTCAGGCATTACAAAATCTGATTTAACTATGATAAAACTTCAACAATTTGAGAAATAACAGATAGCAACATCTGTGATGATGCCAAAAGGAGTAGTGTTGTTGATTCGAAAATTGTCTAAACGAATCAAATCACAAACCCAAACATAACGGAAACAATCGGTGATTCATGATTGTGTCGCAGAAATTGGAAATCATCAATTTGCATAACCAAATCATCAGAAGTAGAAGAGAAGAAAAACAAAAAAAAATCTTCACTGCTTCACTCATCGTCTTCTTCGTTATGTGGTATTCTTCTTCGTCTTCATAGCCACACGATGATTACTTAAACAATTAATTTATTTTACTTTTATACTTCTTTTGTGGCATTTGTGGATTCTTCCGGCAAAAAATTGGTGAAAAATAGTTTTTTTAATAATAATAGCTTGAATGAGAGATAGAAAGACATTCAACAATTGATAATTATAGACATTAACACAGGAGTTTGGTGGGAAGAAACTTAAGTGATGAATTTAGGTAATGATCTTTAATTTTCTATTAGTTTTAAATCATGAGATTATTAGTAATCATTAATTATTAATATAATTTAGTTTTAAAAAATTGGTGTGGATCCTACAAAGAGAAGAAAAAGTTTGATGAGGTGGACACCTTAGATGGAGAGAAAAGAGGTTTATTATATATAGATATATATATTTATGATGGATTTTGACTCAGAAGTCTTAACAGCATATATAAAACAAGCAGTGAGAACCTGCATCCCAGTGGTGGGAACCGGATGTGTATGGGAACCAGTGGTGGGAACCCCATGTAAAGAAGGATCTTTTCCCATCACTGGGATGCAGGTTCTCACTGGGATGTGTACTGGTTCCCATCACTGGGATGGGAACCAGTGATGGGAACCGGATGTGTATCCCAGTGGTTAATCTATTTTCCCATCAAGTTCCCCATCCAGGTTTGAGTCCAGCTCTTTACAAATTTTTGGGGTTTTATTTACCACGTCAGTTGCACAGTGGCGCCTAGTCAAGAAGATGGGATCTTACATTGATTCAAACTTTCGATGGTGTTACAACTCAAGATGGTACTTTACATGGGCTACACATCCGGTTTAGTAAACCGAGTGGTTACAGACTTAACCTAAAATTTTTAGGAGATACACCCTGACGACCCGAAATCTGCTAGTAGACTACTTCGGAGAAGTCTCTTACAATGATTTTTAGTAAAAATGTAATTTTACCTTATTTGTAATTGGTTAATTTTTTTTTCCTTCTCCTAAAATGTGTGTTACATATGGCATTGGATGTTGTATAAGTTTTAACTGTTTTTAGTGCATAACTATTTCAAATTCATTTTTCTTAACTTATTAGGTATTTAGCTTATATTGATGAGAGTTCTCAGGTGAAGTCTGTCAAGAGACTTCGCTTGTAAAGTCTCTTGCACTAACTTTTTTATCATAACTAAGAGTTTGGATTTGTTTCAAATGTTTTTTCAAATAATGGTTCAAGTACCTGCTGTTTATGGAGAATGAGTGATGAGACACTATAAGTGGCATTTTGAGGTGGATAATCCCAAAGGAGGGAGAATGTTCTTCTTGAGTGATTCTTGTACACACTGTGAACTCATTAAGATTGCACAAGCAGACTATGAGTTGGAAAAGAACATCAAGTTAATCGAGTGATTGCAGGAGTTTTTAAGGCTCCTAAGCACACAATTAAACCTATTGTGCTCTATACCTCAATCCTTAAGGTATGTCGTATGTAGCACTTAAGGTATCGAATCCACAGGGAAGGAAAGATAACTCACTAGGAATGCAAGATACTATATTCAAGCTAAATGATTGCTGTTTTGGTTTTATGTAACTAATGAAACTAAACAAACAAGAAACTAAATGCACAATGTTTAAACAAGCAAATAAGAAACAAGAAAACTAAGCAACTTAGGCGAAAACTTCAAGATAACAAGAAACATAGAACGTGATTATGAACTTAAAGTAAACTTGCAATTCAAACAAACTAAACAACTTAAATGGTTGATTTCAAATGATAAAAAGTATGGACAATTGGTAAGCAATGGACAAAGGGATAGATGAATGATACTTGATAGATGATGATTCAATCAAAACATCAATGCTCAATCCTATGACGTGAGTCACTTAAATAGACTAGTTCACTGTCGTGATTCTAAACCCTTTTATAACCATTCGATTAAGCTAATCTTTCAATTGCAACCTAACAATTTATAAACAAAGAAACTCAAAACTCACAAATGTCATCAAATCCTTCTTAAAACTCAACTTTCATTGGCTAAGAACTAGAAGCGCATGCATAGAAATTCATATCGATTCACTACACCTTTCGAGTGTGAATCGATCAACTTCTAGAAAAATCTCTTTTGAAGCTCAGTTCTAGCATTAAAATCATTCTATGACTGAGGATAAACAATAATCAATCATTAAACATCACAAATCAAGCATCAAACACCCTAATCTACCCACCAATC